>CM076087.1:65355833-65955833 GCA_038088585.1 Chrysina gloriosa
CCTTTATTAATCTATCAACCCGTTTATGAATACATCGGTAAGCATAAACCCGCAAGGCATTTCCAGAATAGGTGCCTGGAACGCGAACGGCATCAGAACTCGTATGCCTGAGCTAAGAGACTTTCTTCAAGAGAACCAAATCGACGTTGCCCTTCTCAGCGAGATTTGCCTCCGCCCGGGGGACAGTCTCAAGGTCGTGAATTACAAAACATACCGTCGAGATCGCTTGACGGGCCATCCGCCATCCGCCACTCCGAGGTCGTGGTGCCGCCGCTGAACTCTCTGGAGGCGGCGGCAGTCGTCATCTGGACCGATTTCGGTCCGCTAAAACTCTACGCGACGTATAGGCCGCCCCTTGGCGGGGTTTCGCGCCAGGATTTCGACCAAATCTTCACCGACCTCAACGCAGTGTTGATGGCGGGCGATCTGAACGCGAAGCACCACCTCTGGGGCAGCCGAATCATACGAGCTGAGGGCAGGCAGCTGCTTGACATCATCCAAGCCTTAGGGCTTTCGTACCACCCTCCCGAGGGCCACACGTTCTCCCGTACTGGCGTCCAATCCGATGTCCTCGACTTCGCCATATCCAAAGACATCCCGGTAAACGTGACCGTGGAAAGCATCGCTGACCTTTCATCAGATCACAACCCCATCCTAATCACCATAGGTAGTGAACTACTTCATCTGGGGGAAAAAGTTCGGCGACGTACGAACTAGAATCTTTTCTCCTCCAAAATTCTCACCAACCTCAGTGTCAACGAAAATCTTCAGGAAGCGGCTCTCTTAGAGGATGCCGCTAACAACTTCACCAAGGCGATCTCTCGGGCCCTCGATGAATCTTCCACCATCAGACCCCGCAGACACTCTCGACAAGTCCCACCCGACCTAAGGGAGCTAGTTAGGGAAAGACGACGAGCCAAGAAAAGGGTCCAAACCACCCTCAACCCCGCTGACAGCCTCCGAGCAAATCATCTTGCTCGACAGCTCCAAGAGGCTCTCAAAACCTTCGAGCAGGAGAACTGGGACGACAAGATCAAGTCTCTCACGACGGAGGATGGCTCCCTATGGAAACTATCCAAAGCTTTGAGCAACCCCTCAAAAAAAAAAAACCAAACCGGCCTCTTCACAGCACCCACGGTTTAGGCTTCTCCCCGAGGAGCTGGAAACACGCCGAAGTTTGCAACATCCCCAAGCCCGGGAAATATCACAAATTCCCACAAAACTTCCGCCCGATCAGCCTTCTCTCCAACGTTTCGAAGATAGCTGAGTCAATCATCCTGTCTCGGCTGAAAGAACTCAGCGACGATATCAGCCAGGATGAACAGTTCGGCTTCCGAGCCGGACTGTCCACCGAACTACAACTATTCCGGTTCTCGGAATACATCCGAAACGCACTCGAAAGGCGAGTACCCATAGGTGCAGTTTTCTTCGACTTAAAGGATGCCTTTGACACAGTCTGGCATAACGGGCTGATCTACAAGATGATCGCTTCAGGAATCAAGCCCTCCATGGTCAAACTCATCAGGTCCTATTTGGCTGGCAGATCCTTCTGTGCCAAATCCCATTCCGTGAAGTCCAGCGTCAGACAAATCCATGCCGGCGTTCCCCAGGGATCACTTCTAGGCCCGCAACTGTTTTCCATTTACATGTCGGATCTCCCCGAGAGTCCAGCACCGAGATTGCAATCTATGCAGACGACACTGTCATATACACAGGCTGCAGGAAGCAGGCGCTGTTCAGGAAACGCCTCCAAAGCGCTACTGACGGTTTTGTGAGTTGGACCTCTCGCTGGGGTCTGAAGGTAAATGAATCTAAGTGTGTGGCAGTTAGATTCTCGCACGATCGCGCAAACCGCGGTCAGCCGATTAAGGCAGGAAACGCCGAGCTCCCCTGGAGCTCTGAAGTGAAATACCTCGGTGTCATCTTCGAACGAATGCTCACATTCCAAAAACAGATTGACGAAATCCGAAATCGCTTCATCAAGGCCCGCAGCTTGCTTCTGCCCCTCATAGGGCGAAGGAGTCCCCTTCACCTAGGGAGCAAGTTGCTCTTATACAAGACGACGCTTCGACCGCTTTTAACCTACGGCGCTATGGCCTGGTTAACAGCGAGTGAGACTAACATCAAAGGTTTGGAAGCTCTCCAAAACCGAACTCTCCGCTTCATCGTTGACGCCCCCTACTTTGTAAGGAACGTTCAGATTCATCGAGAACTGAACGTTCCGACTCTACGTGAATTTCTGACGAAACTCCTGAAGTCCGCGTGGGAAAGAGCCCGCGCCAGCCAAAACCTCTGCGTCCAGATGGTCGTCGATCCCCAAGATCGACCCCCTCCCAAAAAGAAGGTCCGTCGCCTTGCAGATGTCATCGATCTGGACTAAGGCAATTCCCGCAGGTCCCTCGACGACCATCATCGTCCTCTAAACGACTGACAAACGGCTATTTTTCAGTCTAAAATTCTTGTATGTGTTACAGGTGAAAAGTTATCTTTCCCAGTTAGCTCTTCGCTAACCAACGTCATCTCTCCCCAGGCTGCGTGATCGAAGCAGCCTACACCTGAAGATTAAAGGGCGTAAGGAATTCCCCACCGGCCCTGGTATTGACATGAAGTTCCTAGAGAGACAATCGCACAAAAAAATATATTCCAGAAGCGACGATCGTTCGTTCGATAAGGGCTTTATATATATCTAACGATGCCACCTAAAACCAGCGGTAAAGCTGAATTGTGAGAGAGTGCAAATGCGAGCGATAAGAACGAATAAAAGAATAAACAAAAGATCAAAAATATTAAAGAAGAAAAAGGTGAAAGTAAAGAAAGCGGAGAAAGTAAAAAATTAAATAACACCGTGCAATTATAACAATAATTAAAAAGATTTAAAAAAGTGAAGTTCGCCCCGATAGGCGTGAAACCTCCGCCGGGTTGACCGGGGTCGATCGCCTTGTGCGGGGCCGAACAAAAGTGCTGGTGTATAAGTGGGAAGTAGCAGTGCGAAAACAGGTTAGTGTCACCTCCATACCCTTTTCTGGTGCGTGCGCTACTGCTGCTTCTCCACACCGCTCGCTTGAATCATCGGCGATTGAACTTTGCCCTCGCATAGACTCGCCGTACAGGTGCTTGGAATCCATCCCACTCTTACATTAAGAGCGGGATTGGAGCAAGGCGCTCTCTCTCGCACACTCCGTACGGAGTATTGCTCGCCGTCTCCATCGCCTGGCCGACTAATAAGACCGACGATCGCCCGTAAAGCGATATTGTATTCGACGTTTTGACAATTCCCGACTTTGGGAAATTATATTGATAAGGCCGACCAGTCGATTCTACACAAGAAGAGGCGCTTTATAAGGTGGAGACGCTTCTGGGTTTCCTGCAAGTAGAGAAAGTGGAGAAATTAAAAAAGGAAGTCAAAAAAATTAAAAATCAAAACGTTGTGAAAAAGAAAAAGGAAAAAAATAAAAAACAATATTAAAAAATAAAAGAAAAATATTCATCATAAAACGTTGAATAGAAAAAAAAAACAAAAATAAGAGACTAATTATTCTCCAACTGATTTTAAATTATTTATTATTTTATCTATTTATTTGAATTTTATCTCTACACTTTGTTGCCCGTTTGTTTATTTAATTAGACCGGGAGTGGACATTTTACACCCACTACCGGTCCGTCCCATATCGTCCCGTACAATTTTAATCTTTTAATTCTGAACCGTTGGGAACAAAATAATAATCAGCATGCTTAGGACACCTCCTAATACTACCATCACAGTGGCGAATGTGCACTCGCCTCCACGTCCTGGGGCGTCAGCAGAAAGGTTCAAACGAGGATACCCCCGTCCCGGTTAAAAAGAAAAGACCGCCGGTGACAGATTTGAGGGAGCTCTCGATCCATGAAATTAACAAACTGGTCGAGGCTCTCTTCGAGATACTACAATCGAGAGGCGAGGAGAGTGGAGTAGCAAAAACCTATTCGGAGCGGGCGACATATTCCAGCCTAAGTCGTCCGTTACGCAAGAATCCGCAATTAATGATATGAACACCTCCTTCGAGGCTACCGCCACAGTGGTGAGCAGGCGCAGAGGACGCAAATCTACCAAGCGTCCTGTCTCACCCGAGGATGAAATTTTGGGGAGCGAATCATCCACCGCCCGCCCGCCAATGACACCTATCGCAAAAAGAAATCAAAAAGGTGCAAGAAGATATGGATCGTATCAACGTCGTGCAGAGTGGAACAGTACAGGCGGGTCCGTCCGGGGTAGTCCCGCTAATAATAATCGTTTGGAACCCAAATGGTCTGTCCGGGAGAATGGACGAGCTGTCAACTTTCCTCTTCGAAGAGGCTGTCGATGTCGCCCTCGTCGGCGAGACGTGGCTGCGCCCGGGTGACCGATGTTGCTTAATAAATTTTAACACCTACCGAGCCGATCGTCTAACAGGCCGTGGCGGCGGCGTCCTCGTCGCCACTAGAACGCACATCGGTCACTCCCGGATGCTCGTGCCCCTCTGCGCTCCCTGGAGGCGGTGGCGGTCCAAGTCCACCAGCCCGGATATGAGAGGCTGAAGATCATTTCTGTGTACGTCCCACCCAGGTCTGGATTTGACGCCGATGATCTAGATGTCCTGATGGCGGGGGATGATCCGGTCCTCATCGCCGGAGATCTGAACTCAAAGCACCCGTTCTGGGGGTGCAAGATAACGAACCCGTCTGGTCGGAGATTGTACTCATACCTCTCCGCCAACAATGTTTCGGTGCATCCCCCAGATGGTCCTACGTACTTTCGAGCCGGCGTGAGGCCGGACATCCTGGACTTCGCCCTCACTAGAGGAATCCGAGAACATCTGATCGTTTCGTCTGTTCCGGAAATTTCGACCTGGGTGATAGATCTCGACGTCTGGATAACCCCCCAGGCCGGGCGTGGATTGGGCCTGTTTCGTGGAGACGGCGCAGCGTCGCGCCGACGAGGTAGGGACATCGATGGTCCTCACACCTTGGAGGGAGCCAGGGTTAACCAGGGTTAACCAGGGTCATTAAGTAGTCGATAACGGAGGTGACTCCGAGAGGCCTTTGAGAGAAGAGAGACGGTCGGAGCAGTATTTTTCGACCTGGCCAACGCATTTGACACCGTGTGGCACGCCGGCCTAATCTTTAAAATGACTAGAGCCGCTATCAACAGCCATTTGGTCAGGATCGTGCAGTCCTACCTTGGGGGAAGGAGTTTTAACATCAAAATTGGGGACCATAGATCGACATCGAGGCCCAGCGAGAGAGCGGAGTCCCACAGGGCTCGTTATTAACCCCGCAGCTATTCCTAATCTACGCATCCGAGCTACCGAAGACGACGACAACATCTTGGGCCGTCTACGCGGACGACACTGCTGTTTGGACGACCTCGAAGAGCGACGACTTAATATGTCGAAGACTGCAAGCGGCGACGGATGCGATCCTGGACTGGGCTAACAAATGGACGGTCAGGATGAATGTCGATAAGTGTAAGGCTATCCGCTTCACAAAGAATAGAGGTATCCCCGCAGACAACATCTTCGCGGGGAACCATGGACTGTCCTGGAAGCAAGAGGTCCAATACCTAGGAGTGACCTTGGACAAAGGCCCGACCTTCGGAGCCCACGTGGATTCGGTCATGAAGAAGCACCATAACGCGAGAAGGGCGTTGCTGCCGCTCCTATGTGTAAGCTCTGTATTAAACCTCAGAGTGAAGGTTCTCATATACACGGTCTTCTTGAGGCCTATACTCACATACGGAGCGCTGTCCTGGGCAACCGCAGCGAGGACTCGGTTGCAAAAACTACATCGAGCACAAAACCGGATGTTGAAGATGATCGCCGGAGCGCCGTGGTTCGTCAGAAACCAGCAGCTCCATGATGATCTGGGAGTTCCGCCTCTCTGCGAATATATCAACCAACTCGCGAGGGGCACAATTGAGAGGATCACATGATCTGACAACCCGCTGCTGCAACACATCGCAGAGCTCGACCAGGACAGACCCCCGCCTAAGTTCCAAGTGCAGAGGGTGCAGTCGCTTCTCGACGTTTGACGATCTTAGGTACAGTGAGTCAACCCCTTAAACATCTTAAAGATCAAATTTAGTGACCGGATCCCCAGGGTCAAACCCTTTCAACACTCCAGCGGTGAGATAGAGGCCGCAGAAAAGAGGACAAGGGGGCCAGTGTGGCTTTAGTCTCGGCCCCGTATGAGAAGGATAGCTCTCAATCGCACTTCAACTCCAGGCTTCGAGCGTATAACATTATCCGGAATAATGAATCGAGAAGAACTACGATCAGCACTCGATCAGCACATAAACGGATTAAAACGATTACGATATCAAGTGAATCTTTACTGCATCACAAAAGATTCTCACCGAATAACGCTCAACAGTGAAAGAGAAGAGACAAAATACGAAGAACCATGGACAGCACCAATTTGATCATCGATCTTCGGATGTTTGTACAACCATACGCACCGGAAACTAGCACTCAATTAAACTACGCAGAAGCTAAACTATATTATATTGAATAAAACACGTTCTTATAAGCATTATGAATTTTATTTCTAGAATAAGCAATATTTACAATAAGTGTGCAGCACTAAAATAATGTGATATTACTAATAAATAAGAACAGCGTAAGTATTACTACAACACACTATCTTTGTTTATCCAACTGTTGTGAAAGTTGTCGAATCCCAGCCACTTAACGTAAATTCGATCTCCTTTTCTACGTAAAACTTTTTCAACGAGGTATAGGTTTTCATATTTGGCTCTTTGTAGTTCCTGTTCGTAGAAGCTTCCCAGAATCGGTCTTCCGCTTACGTCTTCGATAAAATATGTGTTGGGGTTACCCGCCTTCACTTTAACGACTTTGAATTGCTCCGCGCTCCAGTTTGGCGTATATGATTTGGCAAAAACGGTCTTGTATTTACTAATACGAACAACGTCACCCACCTTAAATCTCCTATTTGGTTCAAACGCATCGATATTATTATAAAAGGTCGACATCAGATGGGCTTCGTTGACCGATCTAACATTACGAGGTTTCATCTTAATGGTTCGATGTTTCGTATCGTTGTACTCGTCGGTAACCTGGGGTAAAATATCTATCCATTTATACGAGCCTCTCAAACTGAATTTCTTATACAATTTGCTCTTGATTGTTCGAATAACCCGCTCGGCAATGGAAGCCTTCTTAACACTGTACATGGAATAGTGGTTTATGGAGTAGGTTCTCATCAACTCCTGGAACGGTCGGTTATAATACTCCTTCCCCGCATCAGTTTGCAAATTTTTTGGGATCGGTTTTGAAGTAGAATTTTACGCATTGCGTCCCTGACTTCAATAGCACCTTTAAAGGTCTTTAAAGGCTCGCTCCACAGAAATTTCGAGAAACAGTCGATGACAATTAAAATATATTTATATCCGCGATTTTCCTTGGTATACGGCAAAAACTCCGACAGGTCACTTTGCCATAAGTCATTGAGTCCTTTGATAATTATACGTCGCCTGATAAAGTTTCTTCTAGCCGCTCTGTGCAATTCGTCGACTACGGCTTTCTTAACTTTACTCATCTCAATTTTTTACAACGTTAACAGTTTTATCGATAGCGTTAATAATTTTATTTATAGCCACTCCCCGCGCATCCGCATCTACTATCACACGTTGCACGACCGTATCTAACTGCATTATTTTAGATTGCATCCTTTTATTCGTTTATTTTATTTCCGCTAATACTTTATCCATACTATTTATCTGTTTCGATAACATTTTTCTTATATTATCAACATATTTCGACATATAACTTTGATTAACACAATCCTGACTGTGGATGGCGTCTGCCACACGTTTTCCCCTACATCTACATCTCCTTTACGGGCGTTAAGGGTAGGCCTAGAGGTCGCTTCAGGTTAATGTGTTTAATCATCGAACCGCCGAAGCGGCTATAACGTCCAAATTTGTCGACACTTATCGCGGAAATGAATATAATTGGGCAATGGTCGATTATTTATTCTATAACGCCCGCTTCATGGAGTTCTTTTATTATCGACACGATTTCGTTGTTATGACTCATATTACCCGCGGCCTGGGATGCCTTCAGAAGTCGCAATCGGTCCACTAATTCGTTTATATCGTTCCAATAAACATACTCGTAAGGTGCTTTCGATACAATCATGGACATGTGTCCTTTACCCTCGGTGTTCAATAAAGGTTTGATTATATTCGTATATTTATCGCTCTATTCGCTCTAATATTTTTTCCGGGTCGAAGTATCGGTATAGTACGTTCGTTTGTAGCAAGATATCGCGATAATTATTTTCATCGATGTCATCATAACCGCTAGGTCGTTTCTTAAATACTAATTCGTACAAACCAAGAGTTCCTTTACACAATTTGTTTTCCACTTTTATATCATCTCCTATAAAATCCAATGTACTATACCCCATTTTAAATCGATTTGCGAGCGGGTCTAAAGTAGGTCCAAAGGTGGTATCGTAGACGTTGCTCGTATCGCTGATGAGACCCCTTATGTAGGTTCGAGGTAAAACATTGGAAGCGTGCATATACTCGTACATTGGACTTTGCGGTTGCAGTAGCGATGGCTGAACTGTTCGCTGAGGTGTCTCGAGCGAGAAGCTAGTGGGTCCCCGGTTACAGAGGATTCCAATTCAGTTTCACCATCGTCCAACAGATGTTTCTTCACCTCCAGTAAAGGTTCTTTAACGGACCTTACCTCCCGTTTTACAACATCGAGACTTTTTAGCGGATCCGTAATGGGTTTAAACGTTTTTTGCAAGAGTTCGTCGGCTTTCAGGTACCCTAGTTTTAGTTGCAGATGCTTTCTTCTAATCGCCCTACCGGCTTTTATTATTTTTAATTTTAAATTACGCTCCGGTTTACTGGACATATTATCAGAAAATCCGATGTACGTGTAGCAACAACAACAGCCGGTAAAGTACTGAACGTGGTGAACGAGCTTATACGTATTTATTCACGCAAAAGTCGCGAGAAGCAGCGCCAGATGAATTGCACCAGATATCCTGATTCGTTTACAAGTAGATATACCAATCAAAATTCTTCCTATACCGGCCCTTATTTAAATCTCTATCGTTGTCTATCATCAGGAAACCGTATCTCTCTTTCCAACACTCTGCGCACATCAACTTAAATTGATCGAAAGACATATCGGTCCCCACCTGGTCATCGTATACATGTCTTAAATTCATATCGTCCTGCTTGAAAAGTATTAAAAAATTGACATTATCTCGTATCAGATGCTTCGGTATTCGCATATAAGTCTGTCATAAATGAAAGCTGTCGATGGCTCTGTGACGTCCCATCGAAAAATACATACGGATTTTATCCTGCTTGTCGCAGGCCACGTCGTCGAATATAAACACGGAATTTTGTCGAGCGTCTGAGGGGTCCATAACAGCTTCGCTATCATTAAAAGTATAGTACTTAATTTCTGTGACGCGTTTCATAATATTCTCTAGGAACTGATATTTCGGTTGATCCAGAGACTTCGAATATACGTACACGTTATAGAACTTCAGACCGTTCTCGTCAATCAACAAACTTAGCATAACGTTTGTCTTCCCACAGTTTGAGGGACCGCTAATAATGCAACGCACCGTATTCGGCAACAACTCGCCATGTTTTTGAGGACGAGAATCCTCAGAATCAAAATCAATCACCTGCAGGTGATGTTTCTGCTTGACGAGCCTCATACCGACTGCGGTATTATCATTCTCGTTCTCCTATAAGTAGCGGTCCTCCAGTTATCACAGTCATTTCAATGTCGCACTTCAAAGAAGGAAGAGGTCTGGTCAATTCTTTAATTAATAATTTACCAGTGGAGCTACATATCCCCGGATATCAGTATTGCGGCCCGGCACAAAACTTCAAAAGCGGCTAGTGCGCGGTGATTCCGGCGTAAATTCGTTGGACGCGGCTTGTAAAGAACACGATATTGCGTACGCTCAGAGTAAAGATTTAGAGCGCAGACACCGGTCAGATAAAATACTTCAAGAACGTGCGTGGGCCAGAGTGAAATCTAAGGACACTAGTTTCGGCGAAAAAGCAGCGGCCGTAACTAACATCACGAAAGTGAAAAGGGGATTGGGTGCGGGTTTAAAGTTGAAAAAGAAATTATCACCGAAATTGAAACCATTTCGTGAGATTATGAAAAGTAAAGATGTACTGAAACGACGTAAAGGTATAGATACTCGTAAGAGAGTAAAAGCACTTCTGGACGCCTCCAGAGCAGCCGTGAAGGAAGCTGGTGGACCTGAGGGTATACGCATTCCTCGCATCATACCCATACCGAAAACGGGCGGTATACTACCAACCAAAACAACTTGAAGAGGCGCACAGGCATAACAAAACAATGGAGTCCATCGCATTGGGCAAGAAAAGCGAGGGAGTGTTTCTCAAACCGTATCGTAAGGGAATGGGTCTGTTCTTGAAGCCGTCAAAAAACTATTAAAGCGACTACCGCGTAGAGCTCTGACTAACGTAGACATCAACAATATCGAGGCTCATATTCCATATTTCCGAGGCGTGTTTACGAGAGATCTTATGCCGAAACGCCCGCGAAAATTTGAATGCGCGGTAGTTAATTTGGATTCGATCAAAGGTTCGGGAACGCACTGGGTTGCATACTGTAAAGAAGGACTAATTGTAAACTACTTTGATTCCTTTGGTAACCTGAAACCGCCTCCCGAATTAATAGACTACTTCAACAAAAGCGGTCACGTGAGCATTCTATACAATCACGTTAGATTCCAAAACTACGATCAAGTCAATTGCGGTCATTTATGCTTAGAATTCCTAATAAATAGTCCGTAAGGCGGAACATTGTCATCAGTCATGTCTCACACGTTTACCTTAGTTGGTGTAGGCCACGAGCTCTCAGCAAATTACTATCCTCCGATCGATCTAGACCCACGCTACGATTATGCGCTCGGATTGATTAGCTTGCACACCTACAACACGATTCCAAACGTTGTTGCGGGAAATAACAAATTTTACTACGACGATAAAGTAGTAACCATCCCCGTGGGTTCTTATGAAATTACGGATATTGATGAGTACATAAAGACTTCCATGCCGAAGAATTCTATTTCGATCAGACCCAATAATAATACTTCAAACGTAGAAATCGAGAGCAAATTCAAAATTCATTTCAATCGGGAAGATTCGATAGGGCGATTGCTCGGTGTTAGCGGACGCACGTTGAAGGCGAACCGGAGATACGAGTCCGACTTTCCAGTACAGATTATAAAAGTCCTAGCAATACGAATAGAGTGTAATATAACTACATCCGCGTACCACGACGCACGTCCATCGCACACGCTGTACGAATTCTCACCTCAGGTGGAATCCGACTATAGTACATACATCGAACCGCAGCACGTCATTTATCTACCGGTGAATAAAACAAGTATAGACAACATAACCTTATCCTTGTTAGATCAGAACGGTGACCCCGTGGATTTTCGTGGGGAGCAAATCGCGATACGTTTAGAATTGAAAAAATTGTAATGCGGTTGGAGTTTATTACTCGAAAGAATAAAATAGGAGGTGCAGCATCGTCTCACGTCATTCCCGAACAGACCGTTCAACAATTAACAAATGCCAACATCGCGGTCCTCGAGTCCATAGGTTTGAAAGTGATCAACAATGGAAAAGTTGGAGATATTCGAGGGCTTGAATTTCGACGAAACTATAACCAAGAAGGAGTATCACACTTACTACCCAAGGACAAGCAATTTTAATTTAAACGATGAAGTACGCATCTGCATTCAGCATCAAGACATTTACATCTTACCATGTGAGAGTTACATTTACATCGAAGGGAGATTTAATGTAGACGCAGCTGGAACCAGAGCCTGCACTCTGACCAATAATGCCTACGCATTTCTGTTCGAACATATCCGCTACGAGATTAATGGAGTCGAGATCGACAGATGCACCAAGCCGAGTATTACTACAACCATAAAGTCTTTGATATCATACAACGACAGTGAAAGCAAGATGTTACAAATAGCTGGAGGGAATCCTTTCCAAGACAGTCAGTCGACGCTCTAAGATGGCAAATTCAGCGCATGCATCTCACTAAAATTCTTCATGGGGGTTTTTGAAGACTATAAACGCGTATTGATAAACGTCAGTCAAGAGCTAGTATTGATTAGAAGCAAGACCGATGATAATTGCTACAGAAACACCGACGCTAACGGCACCAAGAAAGCGGGTTTGAATATTGAAAGAATTGAATGGCGCGTACTTCACATATCCGTAAATGACGAAACACGTCTAAAATTACTCGACGTCCTTAAGAACGATAAGTCCATATACATACCATTCCGTAAATGGGAATTGTACGAGTTGCCTTCTCTGCGTGCCACCATAACCGACATATGGCCCGTAAAATCTAGCACAAATATGGAAAGACCTCGATATATAATCGTCGCCTTTCAACAGGGTAAGAAAGACAATTTTAAAGCGAACGCATCGCTTTTCGACCATTCCAAAATCAGAAACGTTAAGCTATATCTGAATTCTGAAAATGATCCCTAGAACGATATGAACATTGATATGGAGGGTAGATGCTATGCCATCGCGTATCACATGTACGCCTCCTTCCGTCCAAGCTACTACGGGCAGCCTACCGAGCCGCTCATGAACTATAAAAACTTTAGAGATTCCGCCCTCTATGTCATAGACTGCTCGAAACAAAATGAGTCGGTAAAGTCGAGCGCTGTAGACATTAAATTGGAAATGGAGTCTAAAGAGGTATTTAACATGGACACCGTCGCGTACTGCCTCATTATACACGACAACGTCGTTCAGTACGAACCTTTGAGCGGGACTATCAAGAAAATAATCTTTAGTATGCACGTAACGTTCGTCGAGCCAATAGCGGTACATGAATGGGAGGACGATTAAGATAGAAGTTCGGAATGGTCACGTATGACCGTCGATCGTTTAAGATAAGCGTAGAAGAGCGTAAGAAGAGCGTAGAATTAAACAGCTCGAAAAAATCTAACGCCCGTTTTAACCCGCGAGCACAGAGAGAAATTTGTTCGTCGACGAGGATATTTGGTAATTGATGTGCAAGTGTTCAACATCCCCGAATTCGCAGTCAAGGAGATGAGTATCAGCGACGGAAATCACAGCATACATTACCTGTTCAAGTCTTCAGTTCCTTTTCATTTACTTCCCGATGAAATCAAACGACAAGTTCGATGGTTGGAGCGTAATCACCTGAATATGAAATATTCGGACCGATTTGTGAATACAGAAGAAATCGCGAATATATTGGTTAATATGAGTAAAGATTACGATGTCATATATGTTAAAGGGCATCAGAAAGAAATATTTTTAAGAAAATATGTAGATTTAGATATAGTTAATTTAGAATATAGTAGTGCACCCCGTTTACCTCAGTCTAATTTAACTTGTTTTTATCATAAAAGGTTTCGGCGCGTGTACGCAATACAATGTGAACATACTACTCGATTATTTAATAAGAAGTTATAAATAATTTCTTGTTTGTACTAAACATCCCTATGAACCGTGAAAAAATGCTGCGTGGTGCTGACGTCACGATTCCTGTTCATTCTTGTTTATGCATCGAATGTTCACAGGTGTGCCGTACTGACGTCACGATGTCTGTTCTTCCATGCTTTATTTCCCCAGAGACTAGTGTTAAAGGTAGGTATTAAGATTTAAAAACGGTTTAACCTTTAACAATTTGTTTAAATAAAGAAAATAATTATAACAAGGTTTAATACAAGTTGAAATAACTAAAATGTATAAATGGACAAGTTGATAAACATTTATAAAATATAATATAAAACTTAGAATATTCTTTTAACAATTCTTATAATGTATAATACAATATAAATGGTGATAAGTATTTACAAAGCACATGATAAACTTAAAATAGTGCTCTTCTAATCGATGCCCAACTTCATGATTTCGTGATCGTAGAATATGGTGTTATAGGCGAAGTGAAGCGCCTCCAGCATAAGCAGAGCGTTCATCGAATTCTCATGGCAGGTTAAAAGCGATTTTACGTTTTGGTATAGATCGCCGTCCATTTTAGTGCACATGTCCAAAACGGTGTTGTAGAATTGGATAAAGTCGCCTCCTTTCGGTAGGGATATTTTCTGGTCAATTAGCTCCGTCAGAAAGTATATGCTACTGTATGTCTCACGCGACAAAACCATTTGCTGATCGCGACTCGTCAGACGGATAACTTCGAAGTCTTTGTAGGTGCTAACTTCCATCTGATGATTAGAAGTGGTTCCCTCGTTTTTGCAAAACTCCTTCCATTCATCGTCTGTGAAGAATATGCAGACGTTGTGTGATTTCAGACGTACCAGGGGCACGTAACCTGCGGTAGGGCTGATTCCTACGTCTAACCATTTGAACAAGCTTTTATTAAGAGCATATGTCGATCGTCCGAGCAATTCTCGTTCGTGCACGATTGCTTTCTCTTTCATTTTGAGAGCGTTGTCGATGAACTCATTGGCTGTAACAATACTCCATTATTAATATTTTTCCAAAAGTAAGAATGACTGAAAATCTCACCTTGCTCCATCGCGAAGTATTGATGTTGATGGTATGGGTGCTGACTGGATACTACAAGTGCAGTCGCGATGAGTTGTCTATTATTGGGGTAAACGTTGCAATTGATGATGTCACAGTTGGTGGGGATGGTAGTGGGGGAAAATCTGTAACAAGACGACATTCAGTTTGTTTCTAGACGCTAATCACATTTGCATACACACCTTAAACTTGTCGGTCCTCGATGGCGTGGTGGCCCCAGGCAAACGTATGGACGCCATCAGCATGGATGAATCGTTTGTCGTCCAGAGGTGATAGGGCCAACTTCCTCTGATCTATTGTATAGATGTTATGGAGAGCCATTTTGAATACGTGTTGGGTTTTATATAGTAAGCTTCCATTGGTCAGGCTCTCCATGTAGCCACCCATGCTAATGTCGTCCTGGACCACGCATTTTTTGACCCCTTTCACCCTCTTCGCCTGCTCCCCACCAATTCGTAGACCATACATCTTTGATCGCAGCCCTACAAATTCTTCTACGGCTTTACCGCCAGCCTCATCCTTAAATTTACCCGGTATAGCTTTATTTAGTCGGGTGATGCCGTAAAAATTATCATCGTTATAATTCGATGTGTCGAAATTGTGTGGATTTTGTTTTATATCCTCGTAGACACCGTTCGTTTGAATCTGTAGGATGAGGCTGTCCGTGTCAGTATAACATAGAATTATTTTTTCCTGGTACGTTCTCTTCAATTCATCGTAATAAAAGTTGTACATTAACAACTTTGACAACTCCAGCACAGCGAAACCGATGTAAATTGATTTGTTGCAAGTTACTTTCCACTTTCTCATTTGAATAGCAACAAAATTTTCAGCGAATATTCTCACGCTCTTAAAGTTTTGTTTCGCTATTAACCAGCGTGCTTCCCGTCATTGCCCCAGGTCTTCCCAATGGGTTAACAGTTTAACCTCTACCCGTTTGTCGACGTTCTCCATGGTCTTGCCGTATACGGCGTTGTTCATTAGCTTGAAGAAGCTGCTTTCAATACGTAAATGCTACGGTTATATCAACCCTGAAACGCGCGAAGAACAAAACTTCGAGAATGGCGTCATCACCGATGAACGTATTAAGGAGACTATAGCAACGATAAAGAGGATTCAGCGATGAAATAATCCACCAGCTACTCGTAAACGTGTTTCGGATGTTCGTAAGTTCATCATGGATAGAGAGAAAATAGCTCTTAATGCCTATAAGCCTAAAGGCGAAGTTGCAGGACTATCTACCTTGTTATAAACATCATAACGACCATCCCTACGACGACTTCTTCGAAAGTCCACCAGATCCAAGACACCACTGTAGTGTTTACGGGGATCGTTCTTTCGGCTATAATGGAGAAAGCGGGGATGAAAGCAAGATGGAATTTCGTTATTGTGTACACGGAGGACATCTGGGCCTCCCATCAGACAGCGAGGATGAAGATCAGAGAATTGTTAAAAGATTTTGTTATGAGAAAAATAAATCTATTATAAACAAAATAAATAAATATAGATAACCAATGTTCTAATGTCTTAATAAATAAATAAATAACGTTTCATTAGCTCGTATCCAAAATTCGCGACTAAACCTGTTTGTGACGTAATGGTATTGCGTAATATTACGATATATATGTGAATGATCCGCAACAATCGGCACGTTGACTACAGTTGTTCTCGTCCTTTCACCTAAGTCGAACAATGTCGGCCGCGGTCAGTACTTGGATGGTATACCGTATGTGTATTTAAAAATGCAACAGTCATATCACGTTGACTACAGCCGTTCTCGTCCTTTCACCAAAGTCAAACAGCGTCGAGCGTGGTCAGTACATGGATGGCGTACCGTTGGAACCGGTTTGTGACGTCATGGTATTACGTAATCTTTTAACATTACAAACCTTCCGGCCAGTGCTTCCTGATCCTCCATCTTCTGGTGACAAGCTTAATTTCCTAATTAGGCCTGTTACCACCTACAGCTCCCTGTACTCCGAGCGGCAGCGACACCTTCCGGTCGAAAGCGACACTACATATAGCCACATGTACTACCGGCACTACATAGGCGCCCTACCGAACAGCGACACCTCCCGGTCAAAAGCGGCACTACATACAGCCACCTGTATTACCGGCATTTACCGAACAGCGACACATTCCGGTCAAAAGCTACACTATACACAGCCACCTGTATTACCAGCACCCCTAGGTATCTGCCTTACCGACCAGAGTGGCGGTAGTTTTGAATTTTCCGAGGAGGGGTTGTCGCCCATTTTAACCCTCCAACCGGGGTTGTGGCCCCCATTTCCATACACGCGCGCTCGGGGTTGTGGCTGAGCGGGTGAGCGGCGGACGGTGAATCGGTCATCTTTCTCTACTCAGATGCTCATACCAATGCAATCAGGTCCTCGTGGCGGACTGCCAAAGATACAACAAGTTTAGCGTACGAGTAAAATCCCATATTCCGGGAAATTTGGCTCGGTACATGTTTGACAAAAGATGTGCCGAGTTGAAATTGGATCGAACTGTGGAACTTTTCCGTTTAGCAGGGTTATTGTATAATCCATTGTATCCTAGGGAATGTCCACCAGACGAAGAACAGGGAGACTCGTCGCCTTGAAAATTAAGGATGGACGTGGATATGGTCAATTTTAACTCCGACTTACTTCGATCGATAAACACCAATCGAATGACAGTTTCCGCTTAAATCGTTTGTATATTATAAGACGGATAATAAAGAAGAAATGTCAAATTTCAACGAAATTGCTAACGTGTCTGTCGTGGAAGTTCTAAAAGCAGCTGAAGCAGAAATAGAAGACCGTGAAATGGTTAGATGTCGTCGATGATATATGTATTTATCTGTATATTGCTCTATTATTTTTTGGACAAATTTTAGAGTAAAATCGTTTGAATTTTTTTACAAAAATACTTTTATTTTCTATTGTTACACTTCATTAACTAAAATAATTCCCTCGTCATTTTAAATAAGCGATTAAAATATTTTTCCTTAATATTTTAGCCAACATCTGTGTTACATGTTGAAGGAAAGTTATTTAAAATTATTTTTGCAATTTTGTATTTGCGAGTATACGCTCGTAACCTTTTTCCAACCGTCGACCCCTAGTAGGGAAAAAGGGCCTGCATATTCTAGTAAACTAACCATCCCAACTTTCTAATTTCATCGTTCACCGTTAGTAACCCCTCACACCCTTCAGCGACATTTAAATACAAATCGCGCGCATTTTTCTTTAGTCACTTGCTGACACCCACATACTCAACGCCTCACTTAGTGCCGCTAAGCAAGTACTCACACACTCACATACTTCACCCATACACACAAGTTCCATCAGCAGACATCGTATACAAGCTTCGAAACCCTATCTTCAAGCTCAGGTACCACGCAGTAAGTTAGCCCCTATCGTTCTAATTTACCTAATTATCGTTCGTATTCACACTACGCATTCACGCATTCACGCACAAACCTACGACCACACATTTTCTAAATTTAAATCGCATTTGATTTTTTTGCTTTAATTATTTAACGATTTAATTAATACAATTAATATACGTTCTCAAAGGACAGTGCTCGTTTTATTTACCAAGCAAATAAGTACGTGTTTTATTTTAGCTTACTTTAACCCTTCTGCACTTCTCCACGTTCACCTTCACCAAAAGCTTATCAATGTTATTACGTAAGGGAGGTGTCAAGCTAGCCAATCAATCAATTAATCAACAACAATCATTATTTTTACAAATCAACACCCTGCAATCAAAACACACCCTCTCATTCTTAGTCAAACTTCTCAATCGCACCCCGCCGTAATTAACACTATTATAAAAATTTATCAAACTACACTTTTAATCATAAGATATTTCCAGAGCGTATTTTTGTATTCATTTTAAATTTTAATTATATTTAAGAGTTCAAAGAAACATAGCCATTAGTAAGCAAGCAACTAAACGAAATAAGAATATGTGTAATGCAATGAATATATGGTGTTAATCAGAGAAATACCAAGTAAATTAATGCAAATTACACATTGAAGTTTTCTTGTAGCGGGTCGGTTTATACGGTTGTTGAAGATGCTTGCCACGAGCTAGTTAAACACGTGTCACCGATTTTATTATAAACAATTGTGTGGTGAGGAGTTTACCGATGTGATATTTGTGTCTGTAGCAACGACTAGCAAATACAGAAAAAATCGTAAGAATTGGCAAGTCCGTGCATCAATCAATTTTTCCGTATATGCCAATTTAACCAACGTTTAACTTGAATAATAAGCCGCTTCGAAGAATTTTATAAATATACATCTATTTAAGTTTGTACTGGTTGCTACCAGTCAAATGTCATTTAGAAAGTCATACATTTTAACATCTCAGAAAAAGTGAAAATGTTGGTAAATTACTCAAAATTATATTAATATTTGAACGTTTGTAGAAGCCGAGATCAAACGTTTGCTGAAAAAGGAATTATTTCGCCAATGGATCCAAATGAAACGCCAATTGAATGGGCGATACCGACGCTGAACGTGCCCAAAAAACAAGGTAATATCAGAATATGCGGAGATTTCAGAACGACAATAAATCCGATAGGTCAATTCAAGCAATACTGTACAAGAAAAGGAATCAAACACATTCGCACATCACCATATCATCCAAAAAGCAACGGTTTGGCAGAACGATTTGTTCGCACTTTAAAAACTCGCATGTCAGCGAGCAGATCTGATAACCAAACATAAATACAACGACTACGTAATTAGTATTAGTAAGTATAAAATTATTAAGGACGAAATTGAAAACGGTAATAATCACGAGAGGACATTTAAACGGGGAGAAGACGTATATGTGAGAACCAATCTAGAAAAGGAATAGAAACCAGCTAGAATCATGGAAAAAACCAATAAATATTCATACAAGATAACTACAAATGATGTTGTAGAACGAAGACACCATGCCGATCACATACGACGTAGAGAGGATGAACAACCTATTGAAATAGAACTTAACAACTCACCACTCATATCAAACCAAACTGCAAAACCAGAAGTTGGTACAAGAGCCAAACCAACCGACATAGGTAATGGAAACAAAAAAAAACCTTTACCACTAATCACTAATAAAAGAAGAAGTTCAAGCACCACCTTTAAGGAGGAGCTATCGGATTCGGAAGATATCGAAAAGGTTCCCACACTAATTATTTTTATATTATTATTTTATATCCATCTTTAAACTTAATGGGGGAGAAATGTAGAATAAGTTAATGATCAATTATGTACTATTGCGGCAACAAAAATCGGGACAAGTCTTATAGGCTATTTTGACTGTTTTTAGCTGTGTAAACCAGTCGTTTGTCATGTTCACGTCAATCATCTTGTCTAATGTCAAAAATATTTTACCCACGAACGCAAGAAAATTCTGTTAAATCCATTTATTTGAAATAAAAATCTTGGAAACAAATCTTCTTTTAATGGAAACAATAAATTAATCTAGTATTTTTAATTATTTTTTACCACTGTACCAAATGGATTATTCCTTAAAAACTGAATAAGATTTTCTTCTTCCATGAAATTCCGCACTAATTTACGACCAGAACCACTTTGCCTTTCTACAGTTCCCTGTTGTAGTCATTTATTTCTTAATGTTGTGTGTGCTTTTGGGCACTCCAAATCTATTACCTAGTCTTCTTATGGACCATCCTTCCCCAAGTAATGTAATTATTTCCATTTTTCCAGTAGCACTTAAATGCGGCATAATGATATATGTCAATAATGATTTCAAAATGACATAACTTTTGACAAGGCAAAAGCCAGATTTAAACTACATTATTTTAAGTGTCCCATTTTTTGTTGCTGCAATAGTACATATATCTGTAACAGTAGTGACACACATTTTGTTATATTGCATATATCTCGGGTAGTTATGAATGCCTAACAACACAAAAAACAATAAACAGTTGTTGATACTATATTAGTGCATTATTGACGTTTTCCAAACCCACGCTTGTTCACCACGTCTTCACCACGAACATAACACTAGACAACAACTACGTAGAAATGTGGTCCATCTGAAAAAATTAGAAGGAGAGTGGAAACTACACGGAAAATCAGCCGCACCCAGGAAAAGTGATTAAATAAATTTCTTTAAATACACGGTTAGCTTAATGTAATAAATATGTAAGTATATTATGTTTTTAGTAGGGCTAAACATGAGGACGAGTCCCGGAGTCCTTGGATGCGTATATCATACATAAAGAAAAGTTAAACTATCCCACACCAGCAGACCCAAACCCACCCTACGCCATCTGGCCCAAACTATACCACACCACCAGACCCAACCCACACCACACCCACCACACCACACCATCAGGCCCAAACACACCCCACACCATTCGGCCCAAACCATCCCACACCAAGTGGGCAAGTAAAATCGTAGAGATAGACGAATCCAAATTTGCAAAAGAAAGTATCATCCTAGACATTTTGTATGGGGCAATAGCTAGTGTGATGTGGTGTGGTGTGGTGTGGTGTGGTGTGGTGTGGTGTGGTGTGGTGTGGGTTTGGGTCTGGTGGTGTGCAATAGTTTGGGTCGGAGAGCGTGCGATGAGTTTGGTGTGCTGCTGTGGGATAGTTTGGGGCGGGTGCTATGGTGTGGGTTTGGGCCTGATAGTGTGGTATAGCTAGAGCCGGATGGTGTAGGGTGGGTTTCGATCTGGTTGTGTGGTATAGTTAGGGCCGGATGATGTGGGGTGGATTTCGGTCTGGTGCTGTGATTGGGTTTGGGTCTGGGTCTGGTGGTATGACTGGGTTTTGGTCTGGTGGTATGGTGAGGGTTTGAGTCTGGTGGTAGTGGTGTGGGTTTGTGTCTGGTGGTGTGGTATAGTTAGGGCCGAATGGTGTGGGATGGGCTTCGGTCTGGTGGAGTGATTGGGTTTGGGTCTGGTGGTAGTGGTGTGGGTTTGGGTCTGGTGGTGTGGGATAGTTTGGGCCGGATAGTGTGGGGTGGATTCGGTCTGGTGGTGTGGTGTGGCTTTGGGTCTGGTGGTGTGGCATAACTTGAGCCAAATGGTCTGGTGTGGTATAGTTAGAGCTGGATAGTGTGGGGTGGGTTTAGGTGTGGTGGTGTGGGATGGTTTGCCCGAATGGTGTGGGCTGTGTTTGGGTCTAGTGGTGTGGTGTGGGTTTGGGTCTGGTGGTGTCGTATGGGTTTGGGTCTGGTGGTGTCTGATAGTTTCGGCCAGATGGTGTGGGGTGGGTTTGGGTCTGCTGGTGTAGGATAGTTTAACTTTTCTTTATGTATGATATACGCATCCAAAACAACTTCGCGACAAAAAGACGTAAAAATCGTAAGAATTTAAGTTGGTACTGGTTGCTACTAGTCAAATGTGATTTAGAAAGTCATACATTTTATCTCAGAAAATGTAAATTTATTGGTAAATTACTGAAAATTATATTGGTATTTGAACGTATATTTGTAGAAAAAGGATAAAAGTTATTATAAATGTATTATAAATTACACTTATGGGATTAAATACTTCGTTTGAACGTAACGTAAACACTTCAAGGTAAGACCGTTTTTCTGAAATTGTGACTCTGGGAGGCGTATCTCACAAAACTAATAAAGGATAATTTATCACTTTTTAGTTCACCTTTACGGCGCTATAATTTTTTTGCGAAAACGGAGCGGGACTCGTCCTCATATTATTTCATTAGTAGTTATTAAGTTATTAATGAATCAGTTTGATTAAACTGATTTCTTTAAATACAGAGTTAGTGAATGCAATAAATAAGTACACTATGTGTATTAGTAGTATTCAGTTATTAAGGAACGAGTTTATAAGATTTAGGTTGTCTAGATATTTAGTTTTAAGTTTCAAATTCCATATGTGACATGGAAACAAAATATAACCTTTTATGATAAGGAAGAGATGTAGTGTATTACTGAATGACGAATAAAGAGGTGTCATGCATCTGGGGCACCGCATAGTTGTGCTTTGGTCGGTAGCCTAGCTGGGTTGACGTACTGAGTGTTCGATTACAGAAATCCTATAATTAATAATGGTAGCAGTTATGTATAGAGGCGATACTGCATGCATAATTACGAGTTGTTTTATTTCGAAAGTGTTCATTCACATTTTCATTCAATTATATACTACGTCCGCCCATGTTCATTTCACATAATAAAATACTTTCTTCTTTTGGATTTAAAGGCCAAATTTAATAACATAAAGGTATATAGTTGAATTCTGTATGAAACGGCCCTATACTTGCACTACATAAAAATTAAGAAAATTTCAAACAAGTCGGCGTGGTTGCAGTTTCCCTGTTCAAATTAATAAACTTTGAAATGACGATTTTTATAAGACTTAGTGCTCTTCAAACAATTAAAAAGCTGCCTTAATTTTTAATATCCCCAATATTAATTACACCCACCTATAAATCCAGATCATTTTTTTGAGGAGTCCGCGTGGAAGGTGTTTTCTTGTTAGTATCATTTTCCCAAACAAATGGATTGATAGGCTACAATCAATTGAATGACCAGTAAGATCTCCAGATCTAACTCTACTGGACTTCATCTTGCGAGATCTCAAATGCAAGGTGTATCTAAATAAAGTCATAAACGAATTTGAACCAACACTTTGTCAACATGTAAATGGTATGCAGTTTGAACATTTAATTTAAGTAATATGATATTTGTTTGTAACTTTTGACTTTCTAATTAAACTTTAATTGTTAATTTGAATAATACAAAAAAAAAAATTTTTCTCAAAAATGTTATGCATCTATCTCAGAAATCGTTGTTCTGTATGTTCTTCTTCTTCTCATCCAAATCGCGACACATAAGATATGAGATTTGAAGTGTTTCAAATTAGTCAATAGTCCAAAATCTTTCTGAATAAATGAAGAAAGTCTATGAAGTTTTTCAGCAAATTATGATGTTATTGTATACATTTCAGAATTTTTAAGCATATTAGTCATATTAGATTATTTACAACAATATGAAACAACACAATAATAGCATGAGGTCCCAAACCCAGCATTTCATCTGCTAAATATGTACGAAATTCAGATTTCACTCTACACATCATTTAATTAATGTCAATGACCGGACAGTCTGCATCACCGACCCGCATATTTACGTACATGTGATGTTAACGCTCCCTATGCTATTCAAGGTCTCGCAGTATACGACGTTCGATGGTCAACTTACTATAATTATCGATGTTGCCCAATCATTTCGTAAAGAGCTATTTGGAGTTTTATTCATGAACTAAAAAACAACAAAACGTACATAGAATATTATTATAATTAAAATACTAGAATAAACAGTATAGTAACAGTAAAATATAGCAAAATAGAATAAATTAACATAAAACAGCAGATACAACATTATTGTTTTTTATCATGTTATACTTTATATAATATCATTGTTGATGGGTAATCGTGTTGTTTTGGCTCGCTGGTCAAACGGATTCTGTCCTTAAAATGGTTGACTCTAGAGTTGGGAAGTATTACAAAAATACATCCTTTTTTATTTAATTAAAAACATTTTAAGTACTTTTTACTTTCTGATACTATATCACATCGACAAACTTAACAACCATTTAATTAGATCAGATGACCCGTATTTTAATAGCAACGAAGCTAGGATCTTCTAATCCTATCTTACCCACTTATCACTTTTGCCGAGAAAAGCATTTATATTTATATTTATTTACATATTTAAATTAATTTGGAAAGCATTTTGATAGCCACAGAAGATAAAACATCACCTACAAATTAAAACATATTCTAAGCTCACATTCATTACTACTTAATTAATTAATTAAGTGAGAAAATTATCAGTAATAACAATACAAAAATGGAGTTAAACAAATACTTCATTTTCTTGTAGTCTGAAAGTATGTTAAATTACTTAATTTTCAAATTTCGTGAAATATATTTCGATTGTAGTTGGATATTTTATTTATAACGGTGTTTATAAATATGAAAATATAATTCGCTCTTTTATTTTGCAGGAGCAAAAGAAAATTGAACATTAGGGAGGATAAAACTCCAGATGCGTTGAGATGTGAATAAATAGTTTTCCACAGTTTTGTACATTCATACGTCTAATTTGAGATACGCATGGAGTAATCCAAAGAAAATATATATTAAATCTGATCTGATATGAAATACAATTATTGAAATCCCGTTGTAGAAAGGTGTAATGGGTCGGAGGAATGTAAAGTCGAATTCTTAAACCACTATTTATTTGTTACAATACAGTAAATATGAATATCGATATGAGTGTGTGTATGGATCTGAATATGAATGTGTCTCTGAATGTGTATATGAATGTAAATGAAATGTGAATGCAAATAACCAAAAAAGGGTCTCTAGGATGTATGTACACCTAATTCTGTTTTTACACGGTAGATTGGTTCCAGAAAAAACCGTGTAAAAAGACATTGGTCGTATGCAAAAATAAGTGATTGGTTCCTTATCTCTAAAACCTATTAATATTAGTGAAAAAACAAGGATTTTTTAAGAACAAGTATTCATGTTTATTTTATTAAGTCACATTGTATATAATATATTTACACAAGCATAGTTATTAAAGAAAAAAAGATATGCACTCTAAGCTTAAAAGTATGTAATGTAAATTAAATATATGACAAGTTCAGGAACTAAAAACCATTACGTATGTATTTAAAACAGCTATGTTGTTAACAAAAAGAATAGGTATAGGTTGTATGCATAAAAAGGAATTCCCCTAAATTTGTGCTATTTACAATTGCTCTGACAAGTAAATTTGCTTGTATGCACAAAAAAGAGAATTCCCTAAATTTGTGCTATTTACAATTGCTGTGACCAGTAAATTTGCTTGTATGTATGCATACACAAAAGAATCGAATATTTTGAATCGTGCAAATTGAAATAAAATCGTGCAAAAAATTTTTTATTTTCAAGCCGTGTTAAATCAAAACCGTGTAAAGAAAGACCGTGTAAAAACAGAATTAGCTGTATATATAACCTAGCCCGACGCATTCCGATGATGTTTATCTAACGAAGTGTCTATGTTTAGTCTAGGTTTGAATGCACTGTTCTACTGTCTATGTACATGATTACAGTTTAAAGTTCTTAAGACTAAATAATCGTCTAGAAAATATGAAATGTAAAATAAAAATGTATTACAGTAATACACATATATAATCGTAGCTATGTGTAAATAATGATATAATAATGATTACTTAATTATAATAATAAAAATAGTGATTATCTAATGCTAAAATTAGTGTATACTCCGATGATTTTTAAAATACTTAAAAGGATATAAACAAAATAGGAATTTGAAAGGAATGAATTTTCGGTAGTCTTAGCCTCTGTAATTGTATCGTGCATACGTGACAGTGTGTGAGTTGCTAGCGCGAGGCTTTCAGTGTCTAAAGAAATTGTATGAACTGGTAATAAATCTGAAATGGAAATATTAGGTTTACGTTTGTCATTGCAACAGTCGTCTGTGACGATGTCGAAGTTTGATAGGATAGAGGGGAATCTGCTGGTGTAATTAGTCGATTTAGTTGTACTTAATACTGTTGTCGTCCTAAATAATTTACAGTGCCCTTTTAAGTTTATAATGCCAATTCTTTTTGTTTATATTCTGTCGTTGTGAACTAGTATCTTTCTATGTTTCCTTGTGATGGTTGAATGAACGGGAGAGTGGATTTCGATTATCTTGGACGGACCAGCACAGTTAGGCGTTAATTTTTTGATTAACAGGGTTTTGATTGCTCGTTCAGGAGATGTACGTCGTCGCCTACGTTAAATTGTACGTTATTCGTTTTCTTATCATAGGTTACCTTATTAATTTCCTTGGATTTGATCACATGTTAGCGGGCATGACTTTGTTGGAGCTGTAGTGCGAGGTTGTCAACGTAATCGTCGTATGTATACTTAAATTCGGGGATTTTGTTACTTGATATGGTAGAAGTGGTTTAGTGCCAAATATTAGCTCGAAGGGTGTAAATTTTGTCGAAGTATGGGTGGAAGTATTATACGAAAATATTGCGAAATCTATCCAGTCATCCCAGTCGGTTTGACTTTAATTAATATAGTGTTTCAAATACTCTACTAAAGAATTACTAGAAGCGGGAATAACTTGTTGAAACTCCATAATCATAACTTGTAAAAATCAAAAAGAGGCTTTGTGAGTTTCAAGATTTTTTGTTTTAATAAAAGTGTCACTACAAATTTGTGTCGCCACACAGTGGCTTCATCAGGTGGATGAAAACTAAAGATAAACGATCGATTAGTATCTACTTATAGACAAAAGAATAAAAGGTAATTATAAAATTTGAAATTTAGTGCTAGGAGGGGGAATGATAAACTGTTAGATGCCTATCGAACTCAGACATTAAGTGAATTCTTGTGTTTAATCATTTAGTAATGTTAAGTAGATTTTAGCACCCCTTTTTGAGAAAATGCTCTAATGTTGGTTCTCACGATATCTTCAGTAATAATTTTAAGTTACCCCAATGTTAAAAGCCCTTATCCGCGGGATGTTTATATGACTGTATCCGCTAGGAATTTCTGGCGACGCACTAAGTAAAAACTAAAGAATTATGTTAAGCACGTGTATAACCAAATCTACATGTTCCATCCGACCTTTTAAGCCCCCTAACAGACTTTACTTTACGCCGCTCCAATCACGTAAAATAGGGTGCTCGCCGCTCCAATGGCAGGGTTGCATCCCTCCTAATAAGGCGGTTCCTTAAGAATGTTAAGTTACATAAAAACCCCTACTTAGAATATAGAATTCAGTAATTAATTTTCAGACGCGATATAAGATCTATTGATTAGACTACGTGTTGTAATTACTCCGTTTACTTGCCAGTAAATAGTGATAGTTTCAAGTAGTGCATTTTTATTTTCCCTACTTAACCGGTCACTCTTCAAGAAACGTAAATAAAGTGTTAGCATTCGTCTCCAACGAGAAGAATCCAACATATTTTTGGTGTCAGAAGTGGGATCTGCTGGACGCTCATCGGACATCGTTGGTTTCCTGAAGACAACTTCAGCACGGGTCCAGAGCGACAATTTCCATTGTCTACGTCACGGCAGGCACGCACAAATATACAAGTAAGTGATCTTGCTTCCTATCTTGCTCATTTCCTCACTCTCCATAATTAACGCATAAATTATCTGTGTAAAGATGGCTACAAGTTCATCAAATGACGTACAAGAGGCACAAAATCATTCCAATCAACTGTTCCTTGACTTTTTAATTAAGCTTATCAGAAATGATTTCGATGGTGATAGGTATAAACTTAGAAGTTTCATTAAACAAGTCGATTCAGTGTTCGAGTTAGCTCAACCGTCACAAATCAATCCCCTACTTTTATTTGTAAAGAGTAGAATCACGGGTAAAGCACGGGAACAAATTGATATCCATTGTAACCTCACCACTTGGGATAGTATTTCAGCCCTATTAATCAATTTATATCAAGATCGTAAATCATTAGACCAGTTGTTAGAAGAATTAAATCAAATTCATCAAGGTATTAATGAAAACGTGTCCCAATTTTACCAAAGATTGGAAGACGTAACTTCACGCATACTTGCAATCATTTATTCCACCGAAAGTGACGAAATTAAATTACAAGGTAGAATATCTATGATTCAAGACATGTCGCTTAATAGATTCATTTACCACACACAACCCAATATTTCCCAAATGCTCAGATATCGTGAATTTAGTTCAATTAACAATGCATTAACTGCCGCTATTGCGGAAGAAAAAGCGTTAAGAATTTCGTACAAGAATAATTTTAACAAATGTAAGAATTGCGGACGTACCAATCATTCAACACAAAATTGCTTCCATAATAAACAAAATAAACCGACACACAAATCAATTAATTACAGTTATAATGCGCAACAGTCAAACCCTAATACCAATCATCAGACCCGAACTAATTCCAATAATTCTAATTCTAATATAAAACAATGCAAGTATTGTAAAAAATTCGGTCATTTAATCGAAGAATGCCGAAAAAGACAATTTAATAATGCAAGAAACGCATCAGGTCCCTCAGGTTCCCCCAATCGGACTAATTCACAATCTATTAATTTCCAACAAAATTTTCGCACAGCGAGCGAATCTCCGACTCCACCAATTGTAACGGATATAATACATTCGCTGGACCAGTTCGGGATCTAAATATTTCCAACTCCTTTTTTCGACTAATGATTTGACTTATGTAATGTTTCAATCAAATCAAGCTAAAAACGCTGATAAAATACTAAAGTTGTTAGTCGACACAGGAGCCTCTATCTCCCTCATTAAGGCTTCCAGTTTGAATAATATCACGCTTAACAATAACAATCCAATCATACTCAATGGATTGTCTCCCAATAACCCAATCTCTACAATGGGTGAAGTAGAACTCAATTTGCAAATCCACAACAAAGAATTAATTTCCAAATTCCAAGTTATCGACTCACATACGAATATTCCCTTTGACGGACTTTTAGGCGATGATTTCCTTCGAGACAAACGAGTTCAAATAAATTATGCTAATTCCACTATGCTCATCAACTCGCCTACTACTTCTATTCCTCTGTATTGTAATACACCTCAACATTCTATTTCATCAATTACACTTAATCCGAGGTCAGAAACTGTCGTGCCAATTAAAATCAACAATCCTCACAATGTAATTGAAGGTGTAATCTACAATCAAAAAGTCGCAAACGACGACTCTATACTGATTCCAAATGCTTTCGTGCGAGTTCGTGAACAAAATCTCGCTTTAATTACTATAATAAACAAATCGAATACGAAACGCATAATCCCAGTGCCAGAGTTCAGTATCGAATCAATCCCCAAACAAATTTCCATTTTTAATCTAACAAAAACGAATTCTAGTAAAATCGAAAGACTAAAAATATTACACGATAACTTACGATTAACTCACCTAAATTCGGAAGAAAGAAATTCAATAAAAAATATATGTGAAGAATTCAATGATATCTTTCATCTACCCAATGATGTTCTTACACACACAGATGCCATATCGCATTCAATTTCTACATTCGACGAACATCCTATTCATGTCAAAACTTATAGGTATCCTGAAATTCATAAAAATGAAGTTAACAAACAAATCGAAAAGATGTTAGAACAAGGTATAATTAAACCCTCAATGAGTTCATGGTCAAGTCCATTATGGATGGTACCCAAAAACTCGACGCGTCCGGTCAAAAGAAATGGCGAATCGTCATCGATTATCGCAAATTAAATGAAAAACAATAGGAGATGCGTACCCCTTCCGCACATAGAGGATATATTAGACCAGTTGGGTCACGCGCAATACTTCACGACGTTAGATCTCGCCAGTGGTTTTCATCAAATCCCAATGAATCCGGCTGACGCGCCTAAAACCGCCTTCACTACACCTAATGGTCATTATGAATTCCGCCGAATGCCATTTGGTCTACGCAATAGTCCGAGTTGTTTCCAACGGTTAATGAACAATGTCTTAACAGGTTTAACACACAATCAATGCTTCGTGTATCTCGACGACGTAATCATCTACGCGAGCACCTTGAATGACCATAATCGCAAACTCAAAAATGTATTTTCGAAATTACGCGAAAATAATCTGAAACTTCAACCTGACAAATGTGAGTTTCTAAACAAACAGTGTCAATATCTAGGTCATATCATCTCGGACAAAGGTTTACAGCCTAATCCTAATAAAATCGAAGCGATACAAAATGTTCCTAGACCAGAAAACCCAAAGCATATCAAGATATTCCTAGGCATGATAGGTTATTATCGTAAATTCATTGAAAACTTTTCCTCTATTGCGAAACCACTGACCAATCTTTTGAAAAAGACGCTCGATTCAAATGGATGCAAGAACAAGAAAAGGCGTTTCAAACACTCAAACAACAATTAATTGAAAAGCCAATACTCCAATACCCTGATTTTTCTATGCCTTTCGTTCTCACGACAGACGCTTCTAATGTCGGGGTAGGCGCTATCCTATCTCAAATAAAAAACGGAGAGGATTTACCTGTAGCTTATTATTCACGCGCACTCAACTCCGCTGAATCAAATTATAGTACTACGGAAAAGGAACTACTAAGCATTCTAAATTCGGTCGAACACTTTAGACCATACCTTTACGGTCGTAAATTCACCATTTTCACTGATCATAGACCACTACAATGGCTCTTCAATTGCCAGAATCCGTCATCACGTCTAGTACGCTGGCGCTTACGATTAAGCGAATATGAGTATGATATCAAATATAAGCCAGGTCGAGTCAATTCAAACGCCGATGGTCTATTACGATTATTACCAAATTCAACCGAGGCATTAGTAAATCTTGCTCAGGGTAATAACCCCACTTATCAAGACTTTATTAAGTACCATTATATGAATAACGACGTGATTATGTTTGATAGAACGAATGATCCACTCTCAAAAATTAAAGATCCCCTACTTTTATTTTGGTCTCAAGATCTTGATGAATCAAATCAGTATTCAGACTATATAAATACCAATTTCCAATTAAACGATTTAACACCTACAATAAACGGTGCAAGTAGATTGACAAACAATCATCAGGAATTTTATCTACTCTTTGGTACTAATTTGCATTTTGATAAACTCGAATACAAAGACATTTTCTCGTGCTTATTAAACTGTAAACGGCAATTAAAGGACAGAAATATAACTTTCATTCCTCCTGAAAAGCACCAAAACATTAAGTCTCCTCAATTATACGAAATGTTTAAATTTATTTTTCCTAACAACAATATCAAAATGTTCAACACGAATAAAGTAACTCCAAAGAACCGACAGGAAATCGACATTATACTACAAGAGAATCATGATAGTAAATTATCTGGTCACTACGGATTTAATAAAACCTACTCCCGGATAAGAGAAACTTATTTTTGGCCTTCAATAAAATCTGATATTAGGAAATATATAAAAACTTGTAAGTCGTGCCAAATCAATAAAACAAATTTTAAACCTACAAAACAACCTATGGTCATTACGAGTACCTCCGGAAAACCATTCGAGAGACTCGCTTTGGACATAGTAGGTCCACTCCCAATCACTGAAAACGGTCACAGATTTGTCATGACAGCCCAAGATGATCTTACAAAATTCAGTTTCGCGGAACCAATTCCAAATCATGAGTCGATAACAATCGCTAAAACTCTCACCAAACTAATCACTTATTTTGGAATTCCGCAATCAATATTAAGTGACCAAGGTCCCGACTTTATGTCACATTTAATTAAAGATTTGACCAACCTATTCAAAACGAAACATATCTCTACCACACCATATCATCCGGAAACGAATGGAGCTTTAGAGAGATCACATCTAACGCTCAAAGACTATTTAAAGCATTATATTAAACCCAATCAAACAGACTGGGATGAATATATACACTTCGCGATGTTCAGCTACAATTGCTCAGTACACAAATCAACTAATTACAGTCCGTATGAACTTTTGTTCGGAAACAAACCATACCTACCATCGTCAATTGTTCAAGAACCAAAGTTACAGTATACCTATGACGATTATGTAAAATCTCTACAATATAAATTAAATACATGTTTCGAAGTAGCCCGAGAAAACATTTTGAAATCTAAACATGTCAGCAAACAATATTATGACAAGAAAAGTAATCCTACATCATTTAAAGTCAACGATCTCGTATATGTACAAAATAAGGCTACGAACCCCAAATTATCTAAAAAATTAACACCTAATTTCAAGGGTCCTTACAAGATAACGAAAATATTAGACAATAAAACAGCCGAATTAGCAGTAGGCAAAAGATAGTCAAATATCATACAAATTTATTAAAACCTAACTTTTCAGATGACGACCATAATGATCTTGCTATTCCCTCTACTTCTTCCTTCTCTAACAACATGCCAATCAGAATATGAAATTACAAAATTAGATAACTCCAGCGGCCTTTTCTATAACCATTTAGGTCTCGCTAGAACTTCAAACAATAAACTAGTTTTATTAACGTTTCTTAATATCTCTGTACTAATCGAAACAAAACAATCGAAAGTTCATATCAAAAATCAATGAGCTTATGTATCCCTACCCTAAAACACAGAAAAGAATACAACCACATTAGTCTCTATTGCGATCAATCCTTAGCAATGATTAAGACTCAATTAAAAGATATCAATCGCAAAGATGATATACTTCAACACTATCTAGGAAAAACAACTAACCGTGAACGACGCGGCATAATAAATGGCGTATCAACAGCTCTAAATTGGCTAATCGGAACACCCGATGCTGAAGACGCCCAGTACTACTCAGATAGTATCCACTCTTTATTCAATGAAAACAAGCAAACCCAGACTCTACTTAAATCTCAGATACAAATAATATCAAGCACTATTCGAAATTTTAACAATTCATTCTCTTCCTTAAAGGATAATGAAGGAAAACTAAATGAAAACATCAATAAAATTAACAAACTAGCTAAGGATACTACCTCTAAGTCTAACGAATTACTCTTAGAAACCACCATAATAGAACATATCACATCACTCAGTTCTCTTGTAAATTCACTTCATAATGAATACGATAATTATATCAATTCAATTAATTTAGCCAAACATGGCATATTATCTCCTCAAATTATTACCCTCAAAATTTTACGCGAGGAACTAATCCATTATAAAGGTGAATATGAGCTCCCGCTTTCACCTGATTACAAAAACACTTTGACTTACTATCAACTTCTAAGTTTGGACGTTATCATTGATGAACATGATCAAGTAATCTTTGCATTGAAAATTCCCTTATTGAACAAAATGTTGTATAATCTCTATCAACTAATTCCTCTACCGATACAACATCACAACCTATCGGTATATTCCTATATTCAGCCAAATTATCCTTACCTCTCGATATCCCAACCAAAAACCTATTACCAGCTAATGCAAGACCTGAAGAAATGTCGAGAGTTCACCCCTGGAACTTTCCTATGTGAAAAAATTACCGTCAACAAGCGTACCGAAGTGCCATGCTGCGAAGTTCAGATGTCATCTCCTCATCTTAAGAAAATACCCGATGACTGCCCCATAAGAAATATCAAGGCTGACATCCAAACGTGGAAATCTCTGGGTTCCAACCAATGGCTCTATGTACTGCAAGAACCGACTACAGTAACACTCTTGTGTGGAAAACACCGCATGAAGGATGTTGTCTTACACAAAACCGGTGTATTCAAGTTGCAGGCCGAATGTAAGGGTTACACCGACCTATACGTATTGGAAACAACTAGTGAAATCAAGGAAATTGTCGCCAACCACTACGTCCCAGCTCTCAATATCCTCGAAGATGATTGCTGTGTTAATACGAAGATAAACTTAAGTGTTCCAATCCAACTTCAAACAATTAAGTTAGCTAATATCGATTTAAGTGAATTAAAATACGCGGATAAAAACTAAACGAATTCGATGAAGTGTTAACGAATCAATTAAATCAACCATTTATTGTGCAACATACTAATTGGTTCACGCTAGCCCTCTCTGCAATTGGATCAATCTTACTACTGATGTTGTGCATAAATTTATTCCGATGGTGCGGCTGGTTCAACGCTCTGAAGAGACTCTGCTGCTTCACGAAGAATCCAAGGAATGGCGAATTAGTCCCTCCGATGATCAAAAATTTCGTAAACTGCTCTTTTGGATCTGATCATCATTCCGAATATAACAATCCATCACCTCATGAAATGGTTGTTTACAATACCAAGGATGACGATATTCGACTCAACCCACCAGCTTATCATTTTGCATCAGCTCCAAAGGTGGAACGACTCTACCTCAAGGGCAGACGCAGCACGACACCGATGTAGAAGAACGAAATCTATGAAGATAACTCCATAGCTCCCGTTTGAATGGGGGAGGTGTTAGATGCCTATCGAACTCAGACATTAAGTGAATTCTTGTGTTTAATCATTTAGTAATGTTAAGTAGATTTTAGCACCCCTTTTGAGAAAATGCTCTAATGTTGGTTCTCACGATATCTTCAGTAATAATTTTAAGTTACCCCAATGTTAAAAGCCCTTATCCGCGGGATGTTTATATGACTGTATCCGCTAGGAATTTCTGGCGACGCACTAAGTAAAAACTAAAGAATTATGTTAAGCACGTGTATAACCAAATCTACATGCTCCATCCGACCTTTTAAGCCCCTAACAGACTTTACTTTACGCCGCTCCAATCACGTAAAATAGGGTGCTCGCCGCTCCAATGGCAGGGTTGCATCCCTCCTAATAAGGCGGTTCCTTAAGAATGTTAAGTTACATAAAAACCCCTACTTAGAATATAGAATTCAGTAATTAATTTTCAGACGCGATATAAGATCTATTGATTAGACTACGTGTTGTAATTACTCCGTTTACTTGCCAGTAAATAGTGATAGTTTCAAGTAGTGCATTTTTATTTTCCCTACTTAACCGGTCACTCTTCAAGAAACGTAAATAAAGTGTTAGCATTCGACTCCAACGAGAAGAATCCAACAAAACATCTGTTAGGTCGTTTAAAAATAAGCCTAATCTATTATATCTATTAATTTCCATTGATTCCAAAATATTTAGTTTTTTTTCTTGTTTTTAGTTTGCTAATCATTGTCCAGAAAATAACCATAATTTTAATAGTAATTTTGATATACTTCACGTTCAAGAAAAAGGAAAAAAAAACTAAATATTTTGGAATCAATGGAAATTAATAGATATAATATGTTAGGATTAGTTTTAAACGACCAAACAGATATTTATCATTCCCCCTCCTAGCACTAAATTTCTAATTTTATAATTACATTTATTCTTTTGTATAAAAGTAGATACTAATCGATCGTTTATCTTTAGTTTTCATCCACCTGATGAAGCCACTGTGTGGCGAAACAAATTTGTAGTGACACTTTTATTAAAAAATTTTGAAACTCACAAAGTATCTGGTAAGGACCACCTCGCACGTACAATACAATACACGAAATGTATTAGAGTTAAGTTTTGCATTTAGAAGTATTACAGTATTACCGTAAGGGTTTCCGACCGGCTTTGCATTTTATAAATTGTAGGTATTTAAATCTTTTATCGTGCTGGGACATCACGTTTAGTAAGCTAGCCGGATAGAATGTCGTAAATACCATAGCAACCCGAAATTCATTTAAGTGTTACAAGATGTACAAATCCGCTGCTGCATCCTGTCCTTTAGATAATGAGTACTTCTAGTGTTAGACCTACCGCAAAATTCCTCAAACAAGAACTATTTTATCATTTAAGGGGAAGGTGTCTCCTTCTAGAAACTCCAGATTTCATGGAATACTCTCAGGTAGGGTCACTTTTATTAGCCAATGACAAATTCTGTTTTCCAAAATAACATTTTTGTAACGCCCATTAAAAGTTTACTTCTTGTCAAATTAGGAGAAACTAAATCACTACAAGTTTGTCACGGAAGACGAACAGTCACATAGAAACATTGTTTCAATCTTGCCGTGAGCAGGTTAACAATCAAATTAAGTCATTTTCAGTTCCAACGCGGTCGGGAGCCGATTAACTGAACACATGTAAATTTAAGTTCACCGCTTACTAAAGTTATTTATTTGTAAAGTGTACCTAGTATTATTTGTTTCTTTTTTAATATACTGTTGAACTAAGCAGTGCATCATTTCCGCGCAACCTACACTTTAAATTAGGCAGCTCCAACACGATTTAATTGACATCGTGGCAAGATTTCGGTTACATAGGTATGTATTAACAGCCGATGTAACGAAAATGTACAGACAAATAAACATCACAGAGGAACATACACAATTTTAGCGTATCTTTTGGCGAGAAAACAGTGGCGAAGCAATAAATACCTATGAGTTAACCACGGTCACTTACGCTACTGCATCTGCATCATATTTAGCTATTAGGGCGTTACAGCAATTAGCGATCAATAGTAAAAATACGTATCCACTGGGTTCAGAGTTAGTTTTACGCGATTTTTATGTGGATGATTTGTTAACCGGCGCGAATACGGTTGCCGAGGCTAGAAAAATTAGGGACGAAGTCATACAAGTTTTATCGTTAGGAAAATTAGAATTAAGGAAGTGGGCGTCTAATGAGCCCTCTTTGTTACAAGATATAGCGCAGGGTAGCGAAACAAATATGATTCTTAACCTCGATAATCAGAAAGGTATCAGTACGCTAGGGCTGCAGTGGAATCCCAAGAGCGACACTCTCCAGTACTCTACTGTACCTGTTACCGCAAATAAGATTTCTAAAAGACAAATATTATCACACATATCACAAATTTTTGATCCGCTAGGGTTACTTAGCCCGGTCATAGTTAGGGCAAAAATATTAATGCAAGAAATTTGGCAGTTGAAAATTAATTGTGATGAATCTCTTCCGTTAAATATTCAAACTAATTGGTTGCAGTATGCTCAAGATTTAAAAAATTTAGACAAGTTGCAAATTCCAAGACATATTCTAACAATACAAAACCCGCAAATATATGAGATCCACGGTTTCTGCGACGCTAGCGAGCAAGCTTACGGTGCGTGCGTTTACATACGTGCGGTCAATAGCAGTGGTGATATATCTATTAATTTATTATGCTCCAAGTCAAAAGTAGCATCCCCTTAAAGCAATCACGTTGCCCAGATTAGAGTTATGCGGAGCGGCGCTATTATGTCAACTAATGAAGAAAGTATTGGAAATTCTGCCAATTAATTTCAATAAACGATATTATTGGACAGATTCTCAAATTGTGCTAGCTTGGATAAAATCGCCATCAAAAACTTGGAATGCATTTGTTTCTAACAGAGTAGGAGAAATTCAAGATTTATCCGATCCAGGTGATTGGTATTACGTAGGAACGAAACAAAATCCTGCAGATATTGCTTCCCGCGGTACTCCGCTAGCATCACTATTAGATAACAAACTGTGGTGGACTGGGCCCGAATGGCTCAAGTTGGACATGCAATGCTGGCCTTTATGTCAGGTCCATGAAGATTGTACCCCACCCGAATATAGAACTAACATCGTTACAACACTTAATGTTAGCAAGCGAGACTGAGATATATTTTATAAATTCTCAAGTCTACAAAGACTAATTCGGGTAGTCGCTTATTGTCAACGATTCGCGAACAATATTCGCGCTGGGTTAAAGAAAGACACAGCTTCGATTAAAACTGGTCAATTAAGTACTGCTGAGTTACAGGCAGCCAATATAGCACTTGTAAAAATAACACAGGCCTTCGCATTTAACAGAGAGCTCAATCAATTAAGTAATAATGGAGAATTGGATAACAAAGGTAATATATTGTGTCTAAATCCTTTTATAGATGCCGAAGGCGTGCTCAGGGTTGGGGAGCGCCTAAAACACTCAAGTGTTCCATACCCTCAGAAACATCAAATATTACTTCCCGCAAATCATCCATTCACAGAATTACTTATACGTAGAGAACATATTAAACAGATGCATGCAGGTACACAGTTAACGATTGCGTGCATAAGGGCTAAGTATTGGCCTCTAAATGTTCGAAACAGCGTTAAAACCGTGATACGTAAATGTATTCAATGTTTTAAAGCGAAGCCAGTGAATAGTGAGCCTATAATGGGTAATCTTCCGAGTGATCGCATTACCATTAGTAAGCCTTTTCAGAATGTTGGTATTGACTATTTTGGGCCACTTCAATTACGCGAAGTTAAGGGACGACAAAATAAAACCACCAAGGTTTATGGCGCCATATTTATATGCTTCGCAACAAAGGCGGTGCACATAGAATTAGTTGGCGATTTAACAACCGAATCAAGGCAAGGCGGGGAAAATGCTTAAATATTTACACTGACAATGGTACGCAGTTCGTGGGTGCAAATAAAGAATTGAAAAATTAATGCGTCAATTTTTCAGTCAAAATGAACAGCAAAAATTTATAGCACATTATCTCATGATAACGTCACATGGCATTTTATTCCTCCGAGATCACCTCACTTTGGAGGTCTCTGGGAGGCGGCGGTTAAATCAGTCAAATCGCATTTGAATCGTGTCATTGGAAATACTTCACTATCGTATGAGGAGATGTACACGCTTTTAGTAGAAATTGAAGCCATTCTAAATTCTCGTCCATTAACTCCCTTATCCAATGATCCAAATGATGTAACCTTTTTAACTCCTTCCCACTTCCTGATTGGAGACATACTAACCTCTGTTCCAGAGCCTGATCTGACACACTTGAAAACTAATTCTCTGTCTCGCTGGCAATATACTCAACAACTGCGGGACCACTTTTGGAAAAGGTGGAGCAAGGAGTATCTACAAAGAGCGGTGTCAAGGGTGTGCGTTCTCCCTATTGATTATGTAACACATCACAGTGCATAAAAATATTTTGAAAGGCAACCTTTCAAGGCGGGGAATATGTTAAGGTCCACCTCGCACGTACAATCATTTTTTAGTTTATATATTTTATTTTACACGAAATGTATTAGAGTTAAGTTTTGCATTTAGAAGCATTACAGTATTACCGTAAGGGTTTCCGACCGGCTTTGCATTTTATAAATTGTAGGTATTTAAATCTTTTATCGTGCTGGGACATCACGTTTAGTAAGCTAGCCGGATAGAATGTCGTAAATACCATAGCAACCCGAAATTCATTTAAGTGTTACAAGATGTACAAATCCGCTGCTGCATCCTGTCCTTTAGATAATGAGTACTTCTAGTGTTAGACCTACCGCAAAATTCCTCAAACAAGAACTATTTTATCATTTAAGGGGAAGGTGTCACCTTCTAGAAACTCCAGATTTCATGGAATACTCTCAGGCAGGGTCACTTTTATTAGCCAATGACAAATTCTGTTTTCCAAAATAACATTTTTGTAACGCCCATTAAACGTTTACTTCTTGTCAAATTAGGAGAAACTAAATCACTACAAGTTTGTCACCGAAGACGAACAGTCACATAGAAACATTGTTTCAATCTTGCCTTGAGCAGGTTAACAATCAAAGTCATTTTCAGTTTCAACGCGGTCGGGAGCCGGTTCACTGGTTGCTCCTCCTGGTTTGAAGGAGATGTCCCTAGTCTGGATAAATTAATGGTCGAAATATTATTGGAAATAATTCGTCTTTTAATTTTACAAATAGGTTAAATAACGTTTCGTAGTCGGTTCTGTCCCAATAAAATTGCTTACTAGCCAGGTAGAATATGAATGAATCGTCGGCCTTGACTGTGAAGGTGCGGCCTACTTGAAGATTGTTGGGTTCTAATATGTGTTGGTGATTAAATTTTGCAAGGATATCTACCTGGGGTTTTTCTTTAAATTGTAAATCTTCGGATATACAAATTACATAGTTACTGATGGAGTCGGTAAAATTTTTGTTGATTTCGTGGATGTTATCGTAATGTATAAGGTATCTTTTGGAAGCATCGAGGAAACTTGAGTAGGTGGTTGCGGTACTTATATGAGATATAGCACTATCGGGGTTTGGATTAATTCTGCTTAATGTATCAGCGACTTGAATGCGTTTACCGGGTCGGTATTCGATTTCGTAATCATATTCCTCCAAGGTTAAACGCCATCTGACCAAGCGGGAGCTTGGGTCTCGGGCATTGAATAACCACGTCAGAGGTTTATGATCTGTATAAATTTTGAATCTTCTGCCGTAAAGGTAGGGTCTCAAGTGTTTTACAGCCTAGACAATTGCTAAAAGTTCACGTTCTGTTGTGCTATACTTTGATTCGCTTCTGTTTAGCGTTCTGCTCGCGTATGCGATAGGTAGATCTTGCCCTATCTTTCCTTGGAAAAGAACAGCGCCAATGGCGAAATCACTGGCATCAGTCGATAGTGTTGGATAACTAGATTTAAACTTAAGACATTTTAGAAGGACTAATTGAATAACTTCCCACAGTGTATTTTTAGGTATCTTTCTTATGCCTAATTTTAAGGAACCCTAGATAACATCTTCTATATCGTGAGAAACCTACCCAAAACCGTCTCTCATGTTTTTGCTGTTACTTAATTGCTTTTTTTGTTTGTGGTTATTAGGATCTTAAGAAAACTATCGAATGTACTTATTGCCATTTTTAGTAGTGACATTTATTACGATTTATGTAACGTTCCGCATCTTGCGATGTTAGAAACACACTAATGGATGTGGCTCCACCACCCTTAATTGACTATAACCCCGATAGTGCCCGACTAATTAAACGAGCGAGGGAATAAGGGTGATCTCGGCACCATATAAAAATCTCGAATTCTCTTTTACATTCAGTCAGTCTAGTTTAGACGGAACCGCGTACGATTCCATAGTAACACATCTACTGGTTATTAAATATACATAGTTATATTACAAGTTCTGTTCTTTGTAAGAAGTTGCGCAATCTCCCAACTCCCGAAGAATCCAACATAATTTTGGCGGCGAGGATGGGATCCGTTTGACGTCTATCAACTGCAGGATCTCCGAAGCTTAGCACACTTCGGCGCAGAAGAAGACGATTTATATCGTGATATCGAACGGACGACACTACCAGACAAATACACCCATACGGTGAGTCATTTCGCTATTACATTTATATCGCATTGTTCCGTATCCTTCCTAAAATCTAATACTAAACAATTATTCCAAAATGTCTCATACAGAGAATTCTGGCTCAAGCGCATCCAATTCAATATCTTCTTCAAACAATCGGCAGAAACTATCATTAGAATTATTAACTAAAATAATGCCTGATAATTTCGATGGAGATCGATACAAAGTTCGTAGTTTCACCAAACAAGTTGACTCAGTTTTCGAATTAGCAACCGAAGATCAAAGACATTCCTTACTTTTGTACGTCAAAAGTAGAATAACTGGTAAAGCTCGTGAACAAATTGATGTTCACTGCAATCTAATTACATGGGAAGCTATTTCTGATCTTCTGTTGAGTCTGTATCAAGACAAGAAATCATTTGACCAATTACTGGAACACTGGAACTAAGTAATATCAAACAAGAAAGGTATGAAACCGTATCACAATTTTATCAAAAACTCGAAGATTTATTCTCTAGAATTTTAGCTCTTATACATTCTACTGATAACGACGAAACTAATTTACAAGGTAAATTGTTAATGACAGAACACATAACCTTAAACAGATTCATACACCATTCCCATCCAAACATCTCACAAATGCTCAGATATCGCGATTTTAATAATATTAACGCAGCATTTACAGCCGCAATTGCAGAGGAAAAAGCACTGCGATTAAATTACCCAAATAATGTTACAAGGTGTAAGAACTGTGGGCGATCTAGTCACACCACTCAGGAATGTTTTAAAAACAAAAAAAATTCAGTTCAATAAACCTGTCTATTTCAATCAATCCGCGCAAAATACGCGTAAAAATCAATCAACCAATAATAATAATAATACCACCCAGTGTCGTTATTGTAAGAATTTCGGACATTTAATCGAAGAATGTAGGAAGCGAAAATACAACAATGCCATCAAATCAATTTACCCCAAATTCCAGATCTCGTGACACAAATTCCAATTCGCAACGCACGGGTAAATTTTCAATTTGAGCAGCCAACCAATCATGCCTCCCATTCGACAAGAGCAAACTGCCCCACAGAGATTGACCGATTTCCTAACGTAACTACATCTAATTCATTGCTTGTTAGTAAGGATCTTATATATGTCATGTTTCTATCTCCACTTTTGAATTGTCCAGATCAAGTATTAAAATTCTTGACTGACACCGGTGCATCAGTGTCGCTCATCAAATCTAGTAGTCTAAACAAAATACAATTGGTAAATAAAAATTCAATTTCTCTTAATTATTTACTTTAGGAGAAACTAACGTTCCCTTAGAAATCCACAAAAATAGCTCTTCTTTCAAGTTCCAAATGTTGGACACACCAACAAACATACCTTATGACGGGTTATTAGATCACGATTTCTTTAGATCACAATTGGCGAAAATTGATTATGCAAATTGCACAATGTCAATAAATGCTTTCAATTTCTCAATACCTATTTTCTGTAGCACACCTCAACCTTCTAATTCAACAATCAGATTAAAAGCCAGAACCGAAACGGTGGTGCCCGTTAAATTAATCAATCCACACAACGTTAATGAAGGGATCATATTTTCTCAACAAATCAACGGTGACGATTCACTCCTTATCCCTAACGTTATACTTAGAGTTCAGGAAGGAAACCAAGGACTTATTACACTAATTAATAGGTCACTTCATGCCAAAACAATTCCTACTCCGGAATTGATTATCGCTCCCCTCCTTAGCATTCTACGATTCGGGTACAACAACGGCACTCAAAAATCAAAATCAATCGAAATTCATCTTACACTCGAACTCACAATCTAATTCTATATCGAATTCAAATTCTAACCAATTCCACAATAATTCTCGTTTAGAATTATTAAACGAAAACCTCAGACTCAATCATCTGAATTCGGAAGAATGTGCCTCCATAAAGAGGATGTGTAATGAATTCGAATTCTTTTACCAACCGACGAATTGACATGTACTAACGCTATAGAACACAACATCCCTACTGTCGATGAATCCCCGGTACATGTAAAATCGTACAGGTTCCCCGAAATTCATAAAAACGAAGTCAATATACAAATACAAAGAATGTTAAAACAAGGCATAGTCAAACCGTCAACAAGCCCTTGGTCAAGCCCCTTATGGGTTGTGCCAAAAAAACTAGATACTTCCGGAGAAAAGAAGTGGCGTATCGTAATACATTATCGTAAATTGAACGAGAAAACAATTGGTGATGCGTATCCTCTACCAAATATCGAGGATATACTAGATCAGTTAGGTCACGCTCAATATTTTACCACATTAGATCTAGCTAATGGTTTTCACCAGATTCCAATGAATTCCGCAGACTCTCCAAAAACAGCGTTTACAACACCAAACAGTCATTACGAATACACACGAATACCTTTCGGATTGCGTAACGCTCCAACATGTTTTCAAAGACTGATGAATAATGTTCTCACGGGGTTAACTCACAACCAATGCTTCGTGTATTTAGATGACATTGTCATTTACTGAAGTTCACTAGAACATCATAATCGAAAATTGAGAAACGTCTTTCTTAGACTCCGAGAAAATAACTTAAAATTGCAACCGGACAAGTGTGAATTCCTAAACAAATCCTGCGAATATCTAGGTCATGTCATAACCGCCAAAGGTCTTATGCCAAACCCTAATAAAATAGAAGCTATCAAATCTATGAAACGACCAATGAATCAAAAAGCAAATCAAAATTTTCTTAGGAATGACGGGTTACTATACGAAATTCATAGAAAACTTTTCTACTATAGCAAAACCACTAACCAAACTATTGAAATAGGACGTAGAATTCAATTGGTTACATGAACAAGAAACCGCTTTTGAAACCTTATATTATTGGTCCTCTATGGAAAACGATATCCGTAAATACATAAAGAATTGTAATTCCTGCCAAATTAATAAGACAAATTTTAAACCGACTAAACAGCCGATGGAGACTGCTGAAAACCCCTTTGAAAGATTGGCATTAGACATCGTAGGTCCACTCCCTATGACAGAAAACGGCAATAGATTCGTATTAACCGCGCAAGATAATCTTACCAAATTCAGCTATGTCGAACCTATACCGAATCACGAATCACGAACAATCGCCAACGTATTAACAAAATTAATTACATATTTTGGTATTCCAAAAAATATCCTAACGGATCAAGGTCCAGATTTTATGTCTTCGCTTATCAAAGATCTAACTAACTTATTTAAAACAAGACATATATCAACCACACCTTATCACCCTCAAACTAATGGTGCTTTGGAACGATCTCATCTGACATTAAAGGATTATCTGAAACATTATATTAAACCGAATCAAACCGACTGGGATGACTATATACATTTTGCCATGTTCAATTATAATACATCTACGCATAAATCTACCGGTTATACCCCATACGAATTATTATTTGGACATAAGGCGTATTTACCCTCTACAATAATACAAGAGCCAAAGTTTTATTACACGTACGACGATTATGTAAACTCATTTCAAACTAAACTCAACGTATCTTTCAAACTAGCACGAGAAAACGTTTTCGATTCTAAATCGGCAAGTAAGAGATATTACGACTCTAAAGTAAATCCACATGCATTCAAAATCGGTGATTCCGTTTACATTAAAAACTGAGGAACAAATCCAAAACTTTCTAAGAAATTATATCCAAATTTCAAAGGCCCCTACAAAATTAGCAAAATATTTCAAAATCAAACGGTAGAAATTGAAATTGGTAAAAAGAAACTAAAGTACCATAAAAATTTACTGAAACCTGCTTTTTCAGATGACACAACAGCTGATCTTGCTATTCCTTCTACTTCTAAAACAAGCAATTGCTACTAATCTGTACTTTACCAACCACATCCTCAATGCCACTAGTGGAATTTTCTATAATAAATTAGGTGTCGCACGAATTTTAAATACAAAATTAACTTTACCTGCACACGTTAATATTACACATTTAAGTAATTCCCATTCAATATTAAAGAATAACTATAAAGAATCCGTCTCCTTGTGTGCTATTACTTCAAAAAACAGGAAAGAAACAAACCACGTAACTTTCTATTGTAACAACTCGTTACTTGAAATTAGTGAACAACTCAGAACCATCTCACAAAAACACGAAATAATAGAAAATCTCTTAGGTCAACAATCAACTCGCAAACGCCGTGGATAATCAATGGCATCTCTACAGGCTTAAACTGGTTAATAGGTACGCCAGACGCAGACGACGCTAAATACTACACCGACAGTATAAATTCATTACTAGCTGGTAATAAACAAACGCAAACGCTTTTGAAATCTTAAATCCAGATCATCTCTAGTACTATCCGAAATTTTAATAATTCGGTTGTATCATTAAAGGATACCGAAGCAAAATTTAATGTAAAGTCTAGAGAAAATAAATAAACTCTCAAAGGAAACTAATTCGAAATTAAATGAACTATCCGTTGATACGATTGTAACACAGCATATTTCGATGTTAAATTCGCTGGTTACCAAGTCTTTTCGGAATATGATAACTATATCAATTGCATTAATTTAGCAAAACACAGAATTCTATCTCCAGAAATTATCACGCCTAAAGCTTTACGAGAAGAACTTACACTTTACAAAGGCAGTTATGACTTACCATTACCAATTAATTATAAAAACTTACTGTTATATTATAAACTAATGATAGTAGATGTTCTATTTAGCGAAGATTTGGTCATCATCGCGATAAAGATTCCCGTACTAGATAAATTAGGCTATAATCTGTACCAATTAATTCCCTTACCTATGATGCATAATAACATTTCGATAAACTCCTTTATCCAACCAAATCATGAGTATTTATTGATCTCCCAACCAAAGACCTACTTTACCCTAATGCGAGATCTAGCGAAATGCATCGAGTATGAAAAAGGCAACTACATCTGCGATGCAGTCTAAACTGCCAAACGAACGGAGAATCCCAGCTGCGAAGTTCCACTACTATCACCTCATCTGTCAAGTCTACCCGCCGACTGTTCAACTCGAAACGTCAAGGCTAGCATAGAAACTTGGAAATATATAGGATCAAATCAACGGATATACGTCTTATCCAAACCAACAACCTTGACACTACTATGCGAAAATGACCACATGGAAGATATCACCCTCCAGAAGCTTGGAGTCATCCAATTAAATCAAAAATGCAAGGGCTATTCTGACACCATAGTCCTTGACACCACGAACGAATTCGTAAGCAGCGCACCCACTGTCTTCGTCCCTGGTATCGACATACTCGAAGACGATTGCTGCGTGGAAAACAAGATTAACACTACAATCCCCATCCAGTTGGAGCCAATCAAGTTGACCAACGTCAATCTATCAGAACTCAAGTACGCTAGCAAGACGCTCAACGAATTCTATGAGATCCTGGCAACCCAGATGAATATCGAATCGGACTGGTTTACTCTAACTCGATCGTGCGGTTGTTACAAACTTCTAAAGAGACTATGTTGCTTTACACGTGACCCTCGTAATGGTGAAATAGTGTCGCCAATGATTAAAAACTTTGTCAACTGTTCCTTCGGTTCCGAACATCGTTCCGAGTATCGGACTACGGAATTAGTAGCATATAATCCGGACGAAGAAATGGCTCATCTGAATCCACCAACATATACTACCGCCGTATGCCCATTACCATCTGCGCCAAAAGAATTCGGGAAAACTCAACTGAAATCACGACACAGTACTACCCCGCTGTAAACCAACGAAGGTCACAGGAGGAAACCCCTTCGACTTCGTTCTAGACGGGGGAGGTGTTGGATAACTAGATTTAAACTTAAGACATTTTAGAAGGACTATTTGAATAACTTCCCACAGTGTACTTTTTATGTATCTTTTTTGGGCCTGATTTTAAGGAACCCTAGATAATATTTTCTATATCGAGAGAAACCTACCCAAAACCGTCTCTCATGTTTTTGCTGTTACTTAATTGCTTTTGTTTTGTTTGTTGTTATTAGGATCTTAAGAAAACTATCGAATGTACTTATTGCCATTTTTAGTAGTGACATTTATTACGATTTATGTAACGTTCTGCATCTTGCGATATCAGAAACACACTAATGGATGTGGCTCCACCACCCTTAATTGACTATAACCCCGATAGCGCTCGACTAATTAAACGAGCGTGGGAATAAGGGTGATCTCGCCACCATATGAAAACCTCGAATTCTCTTTTACATTCAGCTAGTTTTGTTTAGACGGAACCGCGTACGATTCCATTGTAATAGTAACAACTAAGATCTAGTGGTTATTAAATATACATAGTTATAATACAAGTTGTGTTCTTTGTAAGAAGTTGTGCAATCTCCCAACTCCCGAAGAATCCAACAATACGTTAAATTGTTGAGTGGAATCTGGGTATTGGAGGATTGGTTCGGAGGTGAGAATAACTTTTAGAGTTTCGAAGGCATTTTGTTGAAGACTAGTCCATAGAAATGGTGTGCCCTTTTTAATAGTTAGGTAAGAGCTTGAGATATTTTACTAAAATTAGGAATAATACGTCTATAGTAGCCTGCTAAACCGAGAAAGGAACGGATGTCTTTAACATTTTTGATTTGGGGGTATTGCAATATAGATGCTACCTTAGAAGGATCGAGCTTGACACCGGAATCTGTGATGAAGTGTCCCAAGTACATGACTTCGTGACGGAGAAATTCACATTTTTCAGGTTGTATCTTCAAATTAGATTTTGACAGACGATCAAAGACTTCGATCAGCCGTTTATTGTGAGTGTTTAAATCACTAGCATGAATAACTATATCATCAAGATAAACGAAGCAGCGATAATTTTGAATTCCTGCGAAAACGGTGTTCATTAAACGCTGGAAGGTGGCAGGTGCGTTGCACAGGCCAAAAGGCATTCTAGTGAATTGGTAATGTCCAGATGGGATGAAAAAACCTATCTTTATTGCATCTTAGGGTCCATAGGGATCTGGTGGAAACCTGAAGCAAGATCGCGGGTGGTGAAATACTTTGAGTGACTTAGTTGATCGAGAATGTCTGTGATATTGGGAAGAGGGTACGAATCACCTACACTAATATCATTCAGCTTCCTATAGTCGATCACGAGTCGCCATTTTTTTTCACCTGGAGATGTTGATCTTTTTGGAACAACTCATACCGGGGAATTCCAAAGGGGCGAAGAATGTGTTATTATACCTTGATCTAACATAGAACTTATTTGATTTTCAACTTCTTCCTTATGAACCTCAGGGCATCGGTATGTTTTTACGTTAATAGGGGTATCCGTAGAAGTCGGGATTGGATGTGCGATTGTTTGAGTATGTGGGAGAGTATCGCCTTCTGGGTGGAATATATGGTTGTATTGGTGACAAATTTTTGTCAACGATTCTTTTACTCGTTGTTGAGATGGTCTGTGTGTAGTGTGTTTGTTAAAAGTGACAACCTATTGGAATTATAATTAGTATTTTCCGTAACGGTGTTGATTCTCGCGGTGTTGGTATATTCGTTATAAAATGGTTCTAGGTTAAAACTTATATTTGTGATTTTTACGTGTTTATCCATACTGTTTAATATAGTGGAAAAGGTTGTATTGTCTTCCGATACTTTTACTAAACTCTGGCATAGAAATACACCTTCTAAAATTTGTAATTTGCCAATTATACCTTCATAATTGGGGAACTGATTAAGAACGTTAACTTTTATAACCTGTTCGCATCTAGGAGGTATTGTTACGATATTCGATTTTGAAATTGAAGTTCAATTTGAATGTAGATTTAGGTTTACGTTTTGATCTAGTTCAGAGCTGAGAGAATCAGCAGAGTTAGGAGAATTATATGAATTAGAAGAACTAGAAGAATTGGGAGATTTAGGAGAACTAGGAGAATTAGAAGAGATTAGATCGGTGCTAAAATTTGAATTCGAGCTGGAATTGGGATTATAATTAGGAATTGTATTCAATTTTGCGTTAGAGGTCGTAGCATAAGTACTGGTATGGTCGTCGGAGACATTCTTGATTGATTCGTTTATGTGTTGTAATTGAACGATAGACTTGCCAAGGGATATGTTGTATATTTTGATAGTTGATGGTGGCATTGAAGTGCTTTAGACAATCGTTACCTACGATACCGTCAAAGTCAATAGGCAAGCTGTCGGGAACGGCATGGAATATGTGGTTACCGTTTTCGAATTCCATGAATGAGATGTAGCAGTATTGTTCGAGTAGGGCTGTTGACATTTGAATCTATCCCTTTTAAGGTTATAGGCTTGTCCTCATGACATAGCGTGTCGGGTGCTAATTTATGCAACTTTATGAGTGAGATGTCGGCAGCGGAATCTAGTAAAAATTTAGACGAACCACAAAGTTGGGGACTATTTAGAGTAATATATGTGGTTTTACCCTTCAGGATAACTGAAATTCGGCCTGGATAAGATCGGCGATCCTCGTGGTGACCTGGGCCTGACGAGGCGCCGAAAAGTTTAAATGCGGCTGTCTATTAGAAATATTAGCGGTATTAGTAGAAGTTGGAGTGATTGTTGCAATCACATTGTTGCAATAATTACAATTTTTTGTTCTCGCGATGAGTTAAGGGGTTGAGTTGATTTGTTCGGTACGTGCCCTAGGGGAGAAGTGAGGGGTCTTTGCAGGTAATTGGGTGGAGGTTAAAATGATCTGTTTCCTGGTGAGAATGAGTTGCTTTTGTAAGATGTTGGCTGATTAAGACGACAAGTAACAGACAAGCGTCCTGATCTACTACAAAGATTGCAATACTTTTGTGGATGTATTACTGACGTTTTGGTACTTAGAAATTTCCATTTGCGACTTTAGTTCTTATTCCTCTTGAAGAATTTTTAAATATTTTGTTAAACCAGAAAGTAAAACTCGTAAAGCTTGTTCCTTATAGGGTTCAGCGCAAGTTGACCTTTTTGCGGCAGAGTAACTGTCGTCTATAGAATTTATCAACTTTATATAGCAGCTTTCAACTTTATTCGCAAAAGAGATGACAGGTTCATTGAAATTTTGTCTACACGAATTTAACTCAATCTGCCATTGTCCAGATGTGCGTTTGTTTGAATAAGCGTCTAAAAGGTGACGTTTAAGAATATCGCAATCATGAAATTCTCTATTGCGAATTAAAGCAGGAGCACTATCAGTCAAATTACCTTTGATATAGGTTAACAACACGTTTTTATACAGGGGATCTATTAAAGTCATGGCTTCACTACAATTTTCGACAAATTGATTAAGTTTGTTTCTATTCCCATCAAATTTATATAATAACTTGCATGCCATCTCTAAGGACACGCCTCTAAAAGTCAATGTACTCATTGAATCGGGGTTTGGCGAAGTCATTTTTAAACAAATAATAAAATATCTATATTTATAAAGGTATAACAGAAATTATTAAATTATAAATTAATATAATGATCTTAAAAAGCAGAAACTGGGCTGAGGTGTTAAACCACGCTTTTAGGTTGACAATAGGAATGGTAAAAACAAATGTAGATAACAGAAATTCTGTAAATGATGATAATAGCGACTTACATAAAAATATCTTCATCATTTCCTTAGAGAGGTGCGTTGTTGGTTGGAGATTGTGATCCTTCGACGTGCGTTGTTTTCCTGGGTGCTCACGAATGCCGTGGTGCAGTGTAGTTGGCGAGTCAGCGGAGTCGGAGGTTTCTTCTTCTTCCGAGTAGATAGATTCACGAGGATAATTGACCTGGATCTCGTTTGTTTCAAGCGGCGTCTTCTCCTTGTCGTGGGGTGGTATTAGAGATACAAGGAGTAAGGCGACCCGATCTGCTCAGTAGACCGCCGTAGCTTGTCCTTACTTTCTCTCTAATACTTTCTTCTTGGTACTTGTGTCCAAGCTGGTGAAACGCGAATTCTTCTTCTTCTCGATCCAGCTATTCCAGCTGGTGGTTTATTGGTTTTTAACTTTTCTTCGGGCCGATATTTTCTAGGATCAACTTGATTGTCGATCCCACTTCTGACACCAATTTGTAATGGGTCGGAAGAATGTAAAGTCGAATTCTTAAACCACTATTTATTTGTTACAATACAGTAAATATGAATATCGATATGAATGTGTGTATGGATTTGAATATGAATGTGTCTCTGAATGTGTACATGAATGTAAATGAAATGTGAATGCGAATGACCAAAAAGGGTCTCTACATATAACCTAGCCCGACGCATTCCGATGATGTTTATCTATCGAAGTGTCTATGTTTAATCTAGGCTTGAACGCACTGTTCTACTATCTACATGATTACAGTTTAAAATTCTCAAGACTTAATAATCGTCTAGAAAATATGAAATGTAAAATAAAAATGTATTACAGTAATATACATATATAATCGTACCTAGGTGTAAATAATGATATAATAATGATTACATAATTATAATAATAAAAATAGTGATTATCTAATGCTAAGTAGTAGGGACATTACAAAGGCATTGGGTATTGATGCTTTCGTTTCGTCAAAATGATGCGTTTGTTTCGAGGGTTTGTTTAAGCGGAGCGCGCTATACTAATACATATATTATATCTTAAAATACATAACATAAAACAAGGCAAACGTGTATCACTCGATCTTCGATATCGATATCTTTTATTCTGTAATTTTCTCGGGTCTTCGTCCTTGGTCGCCGATTTCGTTCGGCTGTAGTCGGGCAGTCGCAGCCCCAAGTTCAAACTGTACTCAACATACGGGCGGCCGTTTGAAAATTCACGGTTTTCGAACTTCTTACGCATTCGTTGTCTTCAGTGGTAGGGGACAGAGTCATTGAGCAGCCCGCGTTGTGATTTCCTTGGACGTCTGCACTGTCACTACTCTGGTACGTCGATCAGTCCCGGGATGAAGTGAAATAATGGGACCCAGACGCCAATAGAGCGGAGGCTGATTCTCATTGTTGCAAAGTCATTAAATAGTCCCTTGACCACCGCGACTAGAAGGTTTGAAATATTTGTTGGAACTCCTCATAGTTGTTGAATTTATTTGTTGACAAACTTCGTAAGTCACGTTGCAGAGGGGAAAGTAAAGGTTCCCCGATGAAGAAATGATCAGGGGTAAGTGCGGAAAGGTCCGAAGGATCTTCGGAAAGAGGGTGAGAGGGGCGGAATTAATTGATGCTTCTACTTGTGAAAACAAGGTGACAAGCTCTTCATAAAAGAGCATCCTTTTACCGAGCATACGACTTAGATGATACTTGGCCCACTTCACAGCAGCCATCCATGGACCCCCACAACGAGACGGGCGCGGCGGAATGAAATTCCATTTGATTGCACATTTACCTAAATATTCGAGTAAGTAACGATCCATTACGAAACCTTCTATTTCAGTTATTATTCTTTTAAGCTCATTGCTAGCATCAGTGATGTTAGTGCCATTGTCACTATAAATTACCTTACAGAGTCCGCGGCGCGATACGAATCCTTTCAGAGCGTTAAGGAATGCCTCGGTAGTAAGTTCGCTTACTGCCTCCAAGTGCACCGCTTTTGTCGTGAAGTATATGAAAATACACAGATAGGCCTTAATAATTTTCCCATTACGTAATTTATCATCTCTTATTGAGAATGGACCTGCGAAATCACAACCCGTGAGGTAGAATGGGCCGTTACACTGATTCACACGATCATTCTGAAGATCTGCCATTTTACAGATAATTCGTTCGGGATTTGTCCGGCAGCCGTGAATCACCCAGTATTTTCCACGCAGTGATAATAATACGCCAAACACCCTGGAGGGTAGATGCTTGTGATGTGTGTCAAGTATGATTAACCGAGTCTAGCTCTTCAACTGACAGTATACTGACTCTTCGTGCTGAAGGGTTCTAAGCCTGAATACGAATCATGCGATTAAAATCTGAATAATTTTCGAATGGAAAGTGTGACGAATTAGTCATAACTAAAGGCCGGATAATATGCAGTTTGCATAAATTTGCATATTTGCATAAATTTGCATATTTGCATAATATATGCATTTTGTATATTATTTGCATATTTTGTAGTAATTCAGCATATATAAAGTATCCGAGTTTTATTTATTTATTGGATGTAATTTATTATAGGATAGGCATTACTAAAAATATGTCGTGGTTGTAACAAACAAAGAGTTAAACAGCCCTATTTAAATTAAAAATAGCATTCTATGAAGCCCCTTCTCGATACTTTTCCGATAAGCGCTTCCAAAAATTTATTAATACTGTTCCCATACATCTAGACCGGGACAGAATTCAAGGAAAAGGTAATTCCCTGAAACCTCTAAATAAATACAAAAACACATTTTACCAGAAAATTAGGAGCACAGGTGTTTCTTTGTTATTCGGAGAAATTTATTCCCATATTCGAAAGCAATCTTATTTATTTTAAATGTCATTTTACGCTGGTTTTTCGAAGTGTAAACTTGTGGTTTGTTATTAATTATAATAGCAAAAATGCCGAAAATAGCGACTGTGCCTGGATGGATTGCACCTTATTCAGAATTGCGTATGGATGGAGAAAAAGTATTTTGCGTAGCATGCAGCAAGATTGTAAGTAAAATTTAAGCTTATTTTCTCTTATTAATGTATATTTTTTAAACGATGTGTAACAAAATCACCAATACAACGCTTCGACAAATAATTCTATTTTAACATTTTATTTTAAAATGAGTAAAATGAGATGTATATTTCATGTGTATTTTTCGCATATCGCCAGCACAATACGGAATATCTGATATTCCGTATTCTGTTGATGATTTTTAAATAAAAATCATTTTAAAATAAAATTATTTGTCGAAGCGTTGTGTTGGTTATTTTATTAAATGTCATTTATTCCGATTGCTTCGCAAACTCTTTACACATTAGTTTTTTATTACTCCTTTATCTTTTACTAATACTTATGTTATAAGAAAACAACTGATGATGTGATATTTTTTATGCAGGTTACAAGTGAGAGAAAGTTTGAAATCGACCAGCATATTAAAACTCCATCTCATGCTGCAAAACTATCAAAGGTGCAATTGGCGAAGAAGGGTCAGCAAACATTACCGCAATGTTTGCAATCAACCTCCAAAAGATCGGAACAAGAACAATTTAATGAATATTTGTGCCTACTGTTTGTGTCGACAGATATTCCACTACATAAAATAAACAATTTAAATGTCAAGTTATTTTCGCAAAAGTACACCAGCAAATATAATATTCCCGACGAGATCCCACGAGAGCACCTTAAGAAAAATTATATTCACCGTATCTACGCAGAAACATTGAGTAGCATTAAGAAGGCTGCGTCAAACAATTACCTTTACATATGCGCAGATGAAACTCCTGATAGTGTGGACCGATACATAGTGCATTTAATGATAGGTATCCTTAACGTATCGGTTCCAGCAACATCCTATTTAATTTCATCCAAACAGTTGGAAAAGGCAAATAATTTGACAACAATAAGGTTTATACAGGACGAAGTGGCAACCTTTTTCTTACCGGAATCGATTCCAACAGAAAAAATTCTATTGTTTTTAACGGATGCCGCACCATATATGGTGTAGGCAGCTTGCAACTTCAAAATCTTTTACCCAAATTTAATTCACACAACTTGCTTGGCGCACGGACTAATCGTGTTGCAGAAGAAGTAAGAAACCATTTTCCCTTGGTAAATACTTTAATTAGTAGTGTTAGGAAAATGTTTTTAAAGGCTCCATTAAGAGTTCAGTTTTACAAACAACATCTACCCGGTATTCTGCTTCCTCCTCAACCAGTAATCACACGATGGGGAACGTGGTTGGAAGCTGCTATTTTTCATGTGAATCATTATGAAGAAATAAAGGCAATTATTATGGATCTTGATAGCGATACACAATCTGTGCTAGACGCCCAAAAGGTGTATTCGAGTAAAGAAATACCTCAACAGTTGGCGTTTATTAAAGCCAACTACAGTTTTATTTCCACCTCTATATTGCAATTGGAAAAACAATTTATATCGCTAATTGAAATCGTTGAAATAATAAACAAATTTGAAAAGTTATGTTTTGATATTAAAGGAAGGGTGGGAAAATCCGTGTATGAAAAATTTTTAAATGTAATAGAAAAAATGAACGTTTTAAAGAGCTAAAGGATATTGCTAAAATTTTGTGTGGTGAGTCAATAGAAAATATTGAGTTGACAATAGACGATATTTCTAATTTTAAATATGCTCCTATAACAAGCGTGGACGTAAAACGAAACTTTCCAATATTTACATACATACATGTTATCAGACAAGCGACACAATTTTTCTATTGAAAACTTTGAGAAATTGGTATTTGTAAATTGTTTTCATAGTTAATTATGTTGTAAAATGTTATAAATAAACTTGTAGCAAACATAACAGAATATTTTTTTCTATAGTATTATATTTTCTAGCATTACTCCTATTTTTGTATCTGCATATTTTTCATAAGAAAGTGCATATTTAGGTCAAAACATCTGCATATTTATGCGCATATTTCCACTTTTTTACATATAATCCGGTCTCTAGTCATAACCTTGATGGTGTAACAGTACTTGTGTAATTTTTAAGGGAGGTCGCTCGTTTGTTCAACACTTGAGATTGGCCAAAATTATCTTTCTAGTGATAACCATTCAGGCCTCTGCCACCAGATTTCTGCGGTTAGTAATTGTTGCGGCTTAACTCACCGCGTTAACGGGTCAGCGGAATTGCTGCGCTGCGCACGTGACTCCGTACGTCTAGACCATTAACGTTTGTGATCTCTGATACTCTATTCGCTACAAATGGTTGCAACCGATTGGTTTCTGGTTTAATCCAACACAATACTACAGATGAATCAGAATAGAAAGAAATGCTTTCAATGCTTTTTGCTAAAACCTGAATTACCTTTTCAATTAGTTTAATTAAGACTACTGCTGCACAAAGCTCTAACCTAGGTATAATTAGTGACTTTAAAGGTGCTACTTTAAACTTTGCACAGAGTAACCGTACAATAATTTTGCCCTGTGTATCGTTACTACGTACATAAATACATGCTTCGTATGCTTGTTCTGAAGCATCTGCGATACTGTGAATCTCAATTAGTTGCGAATTTCCTGACAGAACTTGGCGTTCGATCGATAGTTGATTTATATGTGATATTTCGCTCCGGAATTCTTGCCACTTCGTGTATAAATTGAGTGGGATTCATTCATTCCACGTAAGCTTTGCTTTTGGAAGAGTATTTTGAATTACAAAGTTCTTTCAATAATTCTGCGGAATTAAATGACCATTTTCGTAATTCAAAACCCGCTGTTCGTAAAATGGTTTCTACTTTACTACAAACATTTAACGCCGTTTGTACATCATCACATCCCGATAACAAGTCGTCGACGTAGAAATTGCGAGCTATTGCCTTTAATACAATTGGATTACAATGTGCATATAATAGCGATAACTTCTTTAAACACCTTACCGCTAAAAAGGGAGCCGAAGCTGTGTCATATGTAATGGTGTTTAAATTAAAAATTGCTAGTTCGTCTATAGGACATGCCCTCCACAAAATTCTTTGTAAATTTCCTTTATTTGGATTTACTAAAATCATTCTGTACATTTTAGCAATATTTGCTCCAAATACAATGTTATGTTCTCTGAACTGCAATAATATTGAGAAAATATTGTCCTGAGTAGTAGGACCTATATATTGAAAATCGTTAAGGGATAACCCCGTATCTGCTTTCGCGGACCTGTCGAAGACCACTCTTAGTTTTGTGGTAAGGCTGTTTATTAAGTACGGCATGATGTGGCAACAAGTAAAAATTTCGTTATCATTAACACTCTTAATCTTTGTCATGTGACCCCTGTGCATTTTTTTAAATATTGGATTGCGCTGTAACTTATTTTCTAATAAATAGAACCTTTTTTGCATTTTGCTTTGATTGACCCAGTTTTGATATCTACAACAAAACGCTCCTTATAATTCCGTGTCACTGCATCTTGGAAAATGCATTCGCATTCTCTTTCATAATATGACATTGTCGGTGATAACCCGGTAATTTCCTCCAATGCCCAAAACCTTTCCAACTGTTGGTGAATACCAATATTGGTACTTAGGTTACAAAAATACCTTGAGGAATTTTTCATTTTTAACTGTGCCCAAAACTACCCATCCCAGTCTCGTTTTCTGCAATATATGTAAATTATTCCCAAGTTTTATGGGCCTGGTGCACAATAGATCATAAAACAAACTTGCACCCAAGAGTATATCTATTTCACCTGGTTGATAAAAATGTAAATCAGCTAACTTTATGTTACTTGGAATTGTTAAATGCGTAAAACTAATATTATTACTAGGAATATTGTCACTGATTCTTTATAATACGTAAGATGATACGGTTGTTTGAGAAGAATTATGGGCCGATGGGATTTGTACTACACATTATTTGTTTATATTTGGCGCTACCTGACTAATACCTATAATAGACATACTAGTATTTATGGTATCTAATTGCAACGTAGAACACAATTGCACTGTTATAAAATTTGACTGTGACCCTGAGTCTAATAATGCTCTGCAATTAAAAATTTCACCTTTAGAATTTAAAACCTTAATTATCGCTGTGGATAATAACACTTCATTGGCTCCATGATATGTTTTATTAGAGAGACTGACCGTCTGTGCAGAGAGCTGAGGTTCGCTAGTATTGGCTGTTACCGCCGAAGGTGAGCTGTTTGCTTTTTCTATTTTCTCAAAATGCAACAGCCTATTGTGTTTTAGCTTACACTTTTGCACGACCCTGATTGGCACTGATTGTTAAAATGGGCCGGTTTGAGATAATTTTTTAATAGACCTAATTGCTTTACCAAATTTGCCTTTGAATTTACATTTCATTTTAAAAATTATGGACAGGTATATAATTGATGTGCTTGTTTGCAGTTTTTACACACATCGTTTGTAGCTGTGAACGATTTTGGTTGATGTTTTGTGTGAGACGTGCTTTTATTTGACTGTAATGTTACTGGTAAATCGGCTCTTGATTTTAAAAATAACATGAATTCCTGTAATGACGAAAGTTCATTTGGAACACAAGGAAAATAATAAATGTATCCCATTCGTCTGTTGGTTGCCCTAAATTGTTTAAAGCTCCCATATGTTTGTTTATTATGTCTATTAGCTTTCGTAATTCTGACGATGAATCGTTATTTATTGATGCTAGACTAAATAGTGCCTTCACATGATTATGTACAAGAAGTCTTTTATTGTCATGTCTGTCATAATTTGATGTCGAAAATTCTAATGAATGAATTATTTGTGCTGCACTACCGTCTAATGATGCTCTTAAATAATGAAACTTTTGATTTTTTGATAAAATGGTTTCATTATTGTGAATCAGGAATTCAAATGTCGCTGAACTCTAACCGACTATAATAGGAACTCGCAAATTTTGGTAGTTGTATTTGCGGTAGTTTTACAGAACTGAAATTCTCCGTTGTTACTTAACTGAGTACCTTGCCAGCCCTCCCCGAATGAGCACTTAAACTTCAATTTACTTTAATTTTAGCTTGATTTGCTACTATAATTTTGCACTCTAAAATTACTTGAAAATATGATTTTTTCAAATAACTCTCTTTCTCTTATTTGTTCCTCAAGGTTCCACCTCGATTTCACCTTGTATATTATCGGATCCCAAAGGGAATGACGTTTGCTTTTCAAATCGCGATTCCAATACAGCAAATGCATCATCATCAAATTTGGTATCACTCGAGCTGACTATAATTCTTTTGATATTTGCTACATAATTTCCAAACACTGTTAAACGTGCCTTAATGACACCACGTTTTTTAATTAATGTTTTCAATACTTCCGTAGTCATTTTGTTAAATATACTACTAAATACACTCAACTTTGCCAAATTGGAGCGCTAAATAAATTATTGGTGGAAATACCTTGTTCATGGGATGGAAAAATGGACGTTTACATGTGCTTCCTCTGACGCTTTCTTTTTTCGTTCCAGGTTGTGTTTTGTACTTTCTATAACTTATCCGGCTTTCCGCAGGACCATATCTTGGGTATTGCACCGCGTATTTTTGCACTTCTCGAGTAAAAACCGGTATTGCTTGCAATGCAATTTTATTTTATTACTATAATACATCTCTGGTTAACAGCACTATTCTTTTTCCCCGACATGGTGAGAATTTTACAAACAAATATTTCTTTAAAAAAAGGGAACATTATAATATGTCAACTTTTTAAATTTAGTTTAATACTAAAGCTGTATTAGAACAGATATCTGATTATACAATAGGTACCATAGTAAAGTATTGTATATGTATTAACAACAATAGTTGCTATAGAAACGATAAAACACCGAAAAGTATATTTTAAAATAATAAATTTGCTGCGAGTTGTTCCTTAATGTGTGATATGATGCTCCGTAAATCATTCGGAAAGAGTAATTTACTTTAATTTCTTTGTATCTAGATCTAAACCACATTTCAAGATTTGTTTGTAATAATTCAGAGGCTTATTGAAGTCAAGCAAATTTTTAATTTGGTGTAGAAAATATACCGGGTGACTATAAATTGTTATCTCTATGGTGGACACCAGGTTTTCAAATTCAAATATGTCAAAAGAGCTGTTCTCACAACAAATTCATTTATTGAAGTATTGAATATTCACTTCAGACGTGCATAGACCACACACACAATTGTTTTTGGTGAACTTGAATTCACTATCACGCTTGCATAGTACTTAATGTTTCAAATTAAACTTACATTTGAATATTTTAATGTTAAATACTTTTATAACGGAAAGAGTTTTTAATGCATAACTACTTTTTTAAGAATAAAAGTATCTAGCACTCAAATACTTTTTGAAAGTACTTTGGCCAGGTCTAGTCGACACGTTTGGTTATTCTACAATCTAAATATTCCGTTCATCTAGTAGAACTTCTCAACAAAGCTCGGGCAACATTGAACCGGACCGGGTCAGGACCAGGTAATGGTCGGTACGTAGGTTCGGACATCTGGAACGGGCCAGGCCCTGTTTGGGACGTAAGTATATATAACAAGTGCATAACACATGTATATTATATATTATGTATTATATATTATATATTGCATATATTACATATTCTATATAATTTTTACCTGAACACACAACAAATTTTGTTTTCTATGCTTACATGATAGTCTCCATTTACGCAATTCTCCCGCTAAAGAGTAATAGTGAAAAATTGATGTTGCTCCATCATGAATAGACTTTATTAAAAACGTGGTACCAGATGGCAGTAAGGTAGTGGTAGGGGCGTGGGTAGGGGTAATTTTCAACTCGTAGTCGATTTCGACAGTACCATGAGGGGAAATGTTAAATGCACCAGTCGGGAACCAAGTTTTTGTGAGGCTTAACTTTGTATTACTCCGTTAAAAGCATCGTCTAACTAAATGCTAGTAAATGTAGGATGAACAGTATTTTATGCGCATGATCAAAAGTGATGCATCGGGATTGTTTAGAGAATGGTTATTTTATGCCCATTTTATGTTTGTTTCCGATTAAGTTTCTATTTTATATTCGTTTAAGTACTAAATGAGTTAGTTATATCGCATATTTTTAGTTGTTTTACCGTTAAGTTTTAGTGTATTGTGTAATTTAAGGACGCCGAGGATTTTTAAGATCTCTTAATAAACGTATGTATATCTTTATTAGTTACCAGTTTACGTATTACCTCTAATTTATATTTAGCTACAAAAATGAAGAAGTGTGCAATGCCAGGATGTAGAGATCAATCTTCAAAGAAGCACTATTTTCCTCATCCAGAAAAGCTATTTACTTTACCTCCAATGACAGTGCACAAAACATATCAAGTCTGCCATAATCATTTTGATGTTAAGGATTATTCGGTAAATAAACAGTTATTTAAAACAGCCGTGCCATCAGTATTATTACCTGAAAATTTTGGTAAGCATAAGTGAAGTTTCACTTGATTGCTTTATCTAATGTGTCATTTCTATTAGACCGATCAAATTTAGGACTTCAAGCAAACCGAGACATGGAGCAAAATATTAAACAGAGTACACTGCATCATGAACATATGGAGACCTATTCAATACGTAAATATATAAATTCATATATTACTCTGTTTATGATTGACTTTTTTTAGTAGAGAATAAACAAGAAGGTACACATGACGATTCCCCATCCTTTAGAACCAATTCAATCTAGTAAATTATTGTGTATGTGCATATAGCTGGATGGTAATTTCGCAATATATAAGTGGGTACTGTATCTATCAAGAATTTTTTGTTAGGATGGGATGGGGATACAATACGTGTTCAAATCAATCAGACAAGAAAACGAGTAATGGAAGATACAGTTGCGCAGCAACATGAGGAAGCGGTAATAAATGAACTTCTTGAACCCATAGCTTCAACATGAACAACAGAAAATTTAACTCCTGTTAAAAATAAAGATCAAGTTCCTATAACAGATTTTATTAAAATAACTAAGCTTATTGGAAATCAATAGAAATAAACAATTAAATCAACAATTGTTAAAAATGATGGTAAAAAATACCACCCTTTTGGGCTTGTGGAAGACAGAATTTAAAAAATTTGTTAACATGATGTGCCCTGGCTACTCACTGCCTAGTCGAAAGACAGTATCTAACAGTTTACTTCCACAGATGTATAATATGACGATGGAAGAAGTACGAACGAAAATTGGAGGTGCTGCTGCATGCTGTTTGTCTACAGATGGTTGGTGGTCGATAAATGGAGAAAGTTTTATAGCAATTACCGCCCATTTCATAGATCATACATTTATTTTATGCAACTATTTATTAGAGTGTCTGCCATTTCCTCGAAGGCATACTGCTGAAAATTTATCAGCGCACCTATAAAAACAGCCAATGATTGGGGTATTCAAAATAAAATTGTAGCGGCTGGACCGATAATGCGCCGAATATCGTGTTTGCAATTCGAATGTGTGGATGGCGCCATTTACCCTGTTTTGCGCATTCTTTAAATTTAGTGATCATGGATGGTGTCAAAATAATCAAAGATACGGTGGTAAAACGTATAATTGAAAGAAACCCACATGCTTTAAGTAAATTAAAAGAAACAAAAGCACAAATGGGATCTATACTAAAATTAAAACAAGAGGTTCCAACTAGGTGGAATTCCACATATGAAATGCTGGACAGATTTCTGAAAATTAAATATGCTATTATAGCTGCTTTGGCACTAATTGGCAAAGATATGGAAAATTTAGTACAGGATGATTGGATAATTTTTGAAAAAGCTATAGATATTTTAAAAATATTTTATGAAATTACAATAGAAGTTAGTGCGGAAAAAAGTTGTATCAAACAAAATATCTTCCGAAATTTCATCTGAAGCAATACAAGAAGATAGAGTTACAGATCAAACTCAAGATTCTTCAGCTGTATGGCAACATTTTAATTCAAGAATTCGACACCTTACTTACAAGAGCCATTATTAAAACTTAAAAGTAATCCTCTTACGTGGTGGAATGAGAGGAAAGTTTTGTATCCACGCCTCATAGATCTGGTCAAACGACGACTTTGTCTGGTAGCCACATCAGTCCCATGCGAAAGGATATTTTCCTAAGCAGGGCAAATTTTATGTGAAAAAGAAGCCGGCTAAATTCCGGAAAATTAAACCGAATTTTGTTTTTAAATAGCAATATACACTAATTTTTAATTTAAGTTTTAATTTATTCATTCATAAATCAGAGTTTTATATTTATTAATTTTTTATTAGGGAGTTTGTTTTTATTTAAATGTTTAAGAAATATTGCTGACAAAATATAATATATATGATAAAAATATTAGTTGTTTTTATTTGTTTTATTAAAAAAACGAAATATATTGTACCGCTTTTTGATGATTAAAACCATTGTCGGAGATTACAGAAAGAACACAGACGATATATTACATGAATATGATATATTTACGCACTTAAATTCAATTAAAAATCAAATAAAGTCAAAGAGCACACTTAAACTAAAGATATCAATTAAACACTAATTGCTAATAACATATTTAATAATTAAACAATTAAATAACTATTCACTTATTTACTTTCACTATATGTCAGCACCAATTATTTCCACCGTTTATACTATTCTACTATTTATTTTCAAGGCTCGTCTTTCACCGTGTTCTCTTCTGACTTAGCTATCTGAAATAAACTCAACCGCTGCTAATCGTTGAGTCGTACTTAAATCTTCCGCAACTGTGTGTGCAAATTTCTGGAGCCGCCTAGATTTTCTCGTATTAGTCGCGAATCTGCTATTTCACGTGGTATCAGTGTTATATATATATATATATATATATATATATATATATATGTATTGGTTTATTTTATTGCCCTTTGACGCCATCGAAAAGTGACGCCCATTGAACACAGTTTAATTTGGTGCGCGTAATAATAATATTCCGTTCAACATTGTTTTATAACAGACAGGTAATATTTATTTAGCCCCGTTCTTATTATAGTATAAAGAAAGTAAAGAGAAATATTTGAGAATTTTAATTGCCAGTTACCATAGTAATAATTGTATAGATCAGTACGTTCAAGTACATGCGACCCAAATAGCGCAATATTACCGCTAATATAGTGTCAGACATACAAATCTAATCGAACGAACATGTTAGCTATTCATAGTTATAACTTATAATAGTTACCGTGAATATACCTAGCGTCACACATGTATCTAGTCAGCTGGATTTATAACCTGCATAATACAAATATATCCCCTCAGTGGCTGAGTGGTAAAACTCGCGCTTCACAGTGCGAAGGGCCGGCGTTCGAGACCCGGTAGCGGCAGAGCGTAACAGTTTAAAAATCCTAAAATGCATCTGGTACCTCTAATAAGCTGCGAAAATGAAGGAAATGCCACTGGGCGGGCCAGGAACGGTACGGTATATGCGTGTTCATATACGGCTTGGTGGCTCCGAACCCTTACACCGAAAGGTAGAAAGGGTAAAAGATTAAGACGAAGAAGAAGATAATACATATATTCCTATCCGAACATTTTGATCTCAACGGGTTTTCATGTCTCTTTGCTTATGACAAGCTATGTCGTAGATAGCAGTGAACCATTCATTCATTCAATTCGTTCTGTGGATACGAAACAGTCCGAAAGACCGAGGATACACATGCATGTGATGCGACTGAACCCCATCGGTTACGGATCCGTTCGTTCTTTCAAAGTGATCCGGATCATTTCGTTCATTTGACCGACCCGTTCTTTTCGAACACATCCGCTCCGAACGATACACCACTAGTTCAAAGCGACAGTACGTGGCACGCAGCACGCTAAATAAGTACGCGGAATTTGGACGCCTAAAGTGTGTAACGTTCCCTTCGGATGTAAATAAATTGTTGGGAGCCTACTTGAAATAAAACATAAAATAACGTATATTTAATAGTAATTTAATCTTAAGGTACTACATACATTACATGTACCTCACATAACATCATTTTTCTCCTTTCTTCTTACCACCACACCTTCAGTCCTATACAGGACGGGCAACTTTATCTTTGGCGCGTAATTTAAATTTAAACTATTCCTAACAGTTCCGCCAATCTGACATTGAGATCGACCTCAATCTTAGAATCTAACGTGTCTTACCTTCACTGTAACAACCTGAATACCACGAACTGCAGTCAGATTTCTATTATTAAATATCACAGAACAACATGGATCCAAAATATAATTGTATTGTATTGTATTGTATTGTAATGAGGTGGGGTCTGGCCCAAAATGGCCCTTTGCACTACGACCACGTTGATCTATTGTGCTTCCTCTTGTTTGTTTTATTTATTTATTTAATACGCTGAGGAACAGGATCAGCTCCTTCAATGGGAATGTAAATAGGTCCTCCTCACTCAGCGTATATGCATGTAGTAGTCTATATCTCCTGTGGCCTAGTGCCCCACAGTTAGTGATCAAGTGTTCCATTGACTCCTCTTCTTCACCGCAGAATCTGCAAATGTCCGTGTTGGATAAGCCCATTTTGTGAAGGTGCTTGTTACAGGCATAGTGGCCTGTGAGTGCCCCTGTCAGTGTTTTTAAGCTTTCCCTGTCCAGCTTTAGGGCGAAGTCCGCCCTTCTATCGTCAAAGCTCAGAATTTCTTTGGAATGTTCCAGCCCGCTGGTCTCATTCCAGTGTTTCATTGTAATGGACGCAGTCCATTTCTTTATCTCACCTTTAAGGAGACCTTTGTTACACCCAAAAGGTGCAGTAGGTCCAGTAAAGTTTCTCTCAGCCCATTTTTTGCGCAGATGTCTGCCATCTCATTTCCCCCGTGCCCCTCATGTCCTAGCACCCAGACCAGGGTGATCTGGTTCTGAGTGGCCAGGCCATTAAGCATGTTGCGGTATTCCAATAATAATTTGGACGTAATTGTACAACTGCTCAGGGCCTTAACGACTGATTGGCTATCCGAGAATATTTTGATTCGTATTCCCCTGTGTCCCTTTTCGGATAGGATTCCTACAGTTTCCAAGATTGCGTATATTTCCGCTTGGAAGATTGAGGTGTCCTTGCTCAAAGTTATTGATCTGTGTGTTCTAGGGCCCACTATTCCTGCCCCCACTCTGTGGAGCGTTTTGGACCCATCTGTGTACAACTTTTGCGATCCATCCCGTAACCATCTCGGGTTTGCGCACCACTCATCCCTTGTCGGGAAAACGACCCCGTACTTCCTATCGAAGCAAAGCATGGGATCCATGTGGTCGCTTGCTCGAGACATACAAAGTATGCCTTCGATTTCGTTCAGGATAGTGAGATGACCGGTAAGGTTCCCTGCCTTAAGCTTTTCTTTTCTATAGATGGAGATTGCTTGCGTACCTGCCTCTTCTTACACGGGCACATTTAGCGGTGTCAGGTTCAGAAGAACTTCCATGCCCGTCGTTGGGGTTGATTTCATAGCCCCTGTGATGCATAGGCACGCAAGTCTCTGCACCCTGCGTAGCCTCGATATGGCTGCTTTCTGTTTGGTTTTACCCCACCATACCAGAGCACCGTACAGTATTGTGCGTTTAACCATTTGGGTATATATCCAGTAGGTCATTTTGGGGTCAGACCCCTGGATCTACCTAGTAGTTGTCTAGCAGTCCAAAGGTTTTTTGTGGCCTTATTTATTGCTAACTCGAGGTGCAGTTCCCAGGTAAGTTTTTCATCCAGAATAATTCCCAGATATTTCACCTTATCACTGGGGACGATCTCGATGCCGTTTACTTTTAAGGTGGGGATATCTATCCCTCTTTTCCTAGTGAATGGTACGATGGTTGTCTTCTCTGGGTTAATTGATAACCCCTCCACCTGCACCATTTCCATGTTGTGTTCAGGGCATTTTGCATCCGTTCGGCAAACGTCCCTATATGGTTACCTCTAATTATTACACAGATGTCATCCGCATAGCCAATGGTTCTGTGGCCCTTCCGGTTAAGGACCCTAATCAGGTCATCAGCTAAAACCGACCATAGAAGGGGAGATAGTACCCCACCCTGTGGGCATCCCTTAACCGCAGTGACACTCATGTCCGTAGATCCGAGTGAGGCTCTAATCAGCCTTTGGTTCAGCATGCAGCTGACCCATTTTACTATCGCTGCATCAGCTCCTCTATTAGAGAGCGCAGTTTCCATTGCAAGGAAGTTCGTATTATCGAAGGCGCCCTCAATGTCCATAAATGCACATAAGGCTATCTCCTTGGAGTTCAAGGCCTTGTCGATATCTTGAACCAATTTATGTAATGCCGTAGTAGTTGATTTGCCCTTCTGGTAGGCAAATTGAAGTCCAAAATATAATACTAGTTCATAATTCAGGTAAGTTGTAAAATAACTAACATGCATATAGAAATTTACAATAACATATATTAGAAACTAAGTTAGATATATACAACCTTAACCGAATTTGTTAACAATCTATTTTGTCAAAATTGGGTATGGATTGGCAGGTACGTATGGGGTATAGGTAGCAGCTATGTGGATTTCGATCACGGTGTAATACTATGAGCATCTACAGTTGTCCTAAATGTTCGCTGGGTGTTCTGGAAGTCTGACGGATTCTCGGCCACATATCTGTCGTGAAGTAATACCAACATTATAACAAATTGCGCTCTATATTTAGGAGTGAGCTCATTGTTCACACTAATAGTTGTGTCTGTATTTGGTATTAAAACATAGTCTCCTATGCTACAAATATTTGCTTCTTGTTTGTTGTTTGTTGTTTCTTCTCATAATAGGCTTTGGGTTTTCTTCATGTTGTCAACAGCTTTGTATCTAAGTTCTTCCAGATTCCTTTCTTCTGCCTGGGATTCCATTAAAACATCTCTAGATCTATCCCTGACCTGTCCTCTTTGAATGCCGAAAGTATAACTAGCAGAAAATCTAAATATGTAACTAGGAATCGTAAACTAACACTTGAAAAGGTGTAAACCATAAAATCTGGAGTGGATATGTATATTCTTTCTGGAAATCTTCTACCTACTATACCGAACATGGGGAAGCTCGGTCTCTGACTTGTGGAAAATATAATTGATCATCTGTCCTCGACAGAGGGAGACATTAATTCTTTGGCCGAGTTACGTGAAAAGTTATTTCTCTAAGGGAGTTATAACAGTTATAACGGCACACAGTTCAATACGCCGCGAAGGTGGCCGATGATGTTTAAGACAGTTCGAAAGCAACTGCGTACTTATTATCAGTGGCGGCTCGTCAGGGGAGAGTAAAGAGGCCAAGCCTCCTCTATTATTTTTAGTAAAATATGTGTGTGTATTATGTATTGAAACAATGTTTAAGCGTTGGTTATATACTAAAATAAACTAATTTTTACTACAAATTTATAATAAATAGTATATCTATTCATTACTTAATTTTAAAATGCAACCGCACAGGAGTTTGGCCGGCACTTCCTTAATTGAAGAATTTAATCTATTATTCAAAGTAAGCTCCGCTTTTTCTAAGTCGTTATACCAGCTGGTGGTATTACATAACTTCGCTAACATAGGCGTTAAAGTTCTATTTACAACCTTCACTTGATTGTTAGACCTGGAACACCAGTTGCTATCAGGACATGTTGGATGTCAAGTTGCTTTGTAAATCTTGTAAATTCAACAGAAGCGAAACATGTGCCTCTATCAGAAATTATACATCGTGTCCTACTATACATGATAAAGTACGGCCGCAAATTTTTAACAACCTCCTTACTTGTAGTAGATTTGCAGGGAAATAATTTGGCAAATTTCGTAAATGGATCTATAACCACTAAACATGTCGATGGTATTGTTTTGATTTGTGCAACAATCCTAAATGATCTATATGTATTGTGTCAAATGGGTTACTACCTTTATTAATGTTGTGTAGAAAATTTTCCTTTAGGCCATATTTAGGAAAGTAAATAATGCATTTCAAGCAGTTTTCTATGTAAGTTTTAATTCTTCCTTTCATATTCGGGAACTGTAACACTTGCTTTATATAATCCATAAACTTTCTGTACCTAACTGACCCATTTCTTCGTGGCTAGTCCTAATCACATTTACATTTTCTTCTGGAACATAAAAATTTATTTATTTTCTTTTCTATACATTAATCCATTTCAAAGCTCGTGTAGAGGTCTAGTAATTAAGTGTTAACTTTCATCTCTTCAATTTTTGAGTCACTTGTTTGCTTAATCCCAAGTATCTGCTCGAAAGTATTACTTTCAATTGGCATAAAGTGAGCACGGCAAAGTGCTTCAACATGTACCATTTTGTTGTTTAGACGATGTTCTAGTTTATATTTAAAGTTAATAAGTATAATACGCAGTACAACGTCTTTCTTGTTAATAGTCACAATCAGTTACAATTTTGAACGGGATTCCATATAAGTAAATGTCAAATCGTACTAGGGAAATGATAATAGAAAGACATTCTAATTCATAGGAGCTATACCTGAATTATTCATCCCTGTTCCTCTTGCTGTAAAAAATATGGGATGTATGTTACCATCACCTTGACGTTGCAGAAACATTGAACCAAATCATTGGACGCTAGCGTCACAATGCAGTTCTGTTTCGGCTTTAGGAGAATATATGCATAATAGAGGCTGTTCAGACAATTTGGTTTTTAGAGTTTCAAATGCTAGCATTTTCTCCCTACCAAATTTCCATTCAGCAGATTTACTTGTCAGATAATTCAAAGGAGAAGCTATGACTGAGAAGCTTTGAATAAACTTCCTGAAATAAGTTCTGGTTTATTTTGGGCTAAGAGATTGAAAACCTTTTTAGGTATTTACCTCGTTTAAATTCCGAATTACTGCTACACATTCACATCTTACCGACTTCCATTTTTTAGAGAAGGAGGGGATGTGGTTAGGAAATAGCGAAATTTTAAATTCATAATTTACAGTGGGATTTTTAACTCGGGAAGATGTTAATGTTATCGATAAAAATATATCATGGTCTGCCCTGCATAGTCAGTGTTTACGTCTGGGTCTCGTTCGAGTCTTAATGTTGCTGGACTAAACCAATAAGGAGACATTCTTTTATAGGCCTCGGCCGTCTACGCTTTGTTTGAAATATATTTTGCATTTTCCTAACGTTATATTTTGTTAAATAATTAAATTTAGTTTTACTTCACTTCTATCGTTTTTATTTGTTTACATCAGAAGTGGGATAAAGTACTCACGAACTAATAAGTGTTTAACGCGTGTTGTAACGACATATCCAAGTATCACAGCTCAAAGGTTCGTGCCGATTCAGATCGACGTCAACGAGCAGGGCGTTAAGTCTCCAAGTCCCGACGCCGGTCCCGCAGTCCACGGCGTAATAGTGAGTCCTCGTCAAGCCTGAGCGAAACCCTAATTGAAGGACTAGGAGAAATAGTCAAACATTGCACAGCGGGGATCCCCAATGTAGATAGTTCTCAATTAAGTATGACACTTTCTCAAAATATCGTTCACGAATTTAACCCTTTTGAACATAATGTCTCTGAATGGTTGAACGCAATTGACGAGTTTGCAATTATTTATAATTGGAGTGAGCGAGTTACTAGTTACCTTGCTATGAAAAAAACTACAAGGACCAGCTAAAACTAGGTACCACGCGTTAGAAAGTCGAAACTATACATGGAAAGAGTGGAAAATTAAGTTAAGGGCAACTTTTAAACCCAAACGGAATTTCCATAAATTATTATACGAAATGGTGAATTGCGAAGCTAAAACTTTGCTAAATTTGTATGAGTATTGTTTTCACAAATCGGCTCTGATTAATAACTTACAAATACAATTATCTGGGGAAGATCAAGTTAGTTTAATCTTGGGTGGGATAAATAACACACAGGTGTCGTTCGCAGTCGAGACCGCTGCAGTTACTGATCCGGCTATGTTGTGTCGACACTTAGAAAATTTCGATGAGCATAAAAATCAATGCGAATCACTAACGAGAGTATTAAGTACCCCTACAAACATAAGTAAACCACAATGCTACAGGTGTGGTGGAATAGGACACCGCTCTCGCTTTTGTTCTCGTAAATATTAAAACTTTGATAACAAATCTCATATTTATCACAATCATATTACTAACACTCCGAACTCGTTTAGTCCTAAGTACCTGGTGGACCGAGCCTTGCTCGGAGTTCCCAAATATTTTTTTAATTTTGAACCAAATAATAACGCTCTTTATTTTAGTTTTGATATTTAAATAATATTGTATATTTCAAGTAGATATACAAGCACATATATATTAAAAGTTTATAAAAGTAGTATTAAAATTAATATTTACAGTTATATTTAAATAGTTAAAAATAAACCTCAATACTTAAAAATAAAGCTCAAAATCTTTCTTAAAAAATACACATTTTAAGTAAACATTTACATACCTTCTATTTGCAACGCTAACTAATTCTGTATAAGTTTTTATTTTGATTAAAAAGCTCAGCTTCGATTACTTTTGTAACTGTAAACAAAGTATGTAAATTTACATATTGTTGTTAGTTTTCATAGATATTTTTCTTTTATTAACATACTACTTACAGCGCCATCTATACGTTAGTAGTAAAGTTTTCATTACTTACAATTTCACTTGGCTGCATGATGTTAAGAAAGTTGCTAACCTACGGTTAGGCCGAAATTGGTGAAAACTTGGACCAAATGGATTGAATTGAGACCGGGACCATGCTAAATTGGCTTTTCGTTCCCAAAAACTCGCAGATACTAAATTGTAACAAAGTCCTGGGACCGGGACCATGCTAGATCAATTTTGTGTTCTCGAAAATCCCCAGATACCAAATTGCATCAAAATTGCTAAAGTCATGTTCGATAACCAATTTCATGTACCGCAATACCAGAAATGTGTGTAAACCGGGGCAAAATGGATTTGCCGTTTTCGAGAACCCAATTCTATATATATATATATACTGTGTGTCTAGCTAAGTTCGCGACAAATGGAAAACTTCTTTATTCTTGGGTTTATGAAAAAAAGTTATTCTTTATAAAAAGTCCTGCTTCATCCAAAACTTAAATTCAAATTGTCAGATTTTAATATTCAATCACATTCACTTACATTTAGTTTTTTTACGCTTGTCAAAATACAATAAGTAGAAATGCCTGTTAAGTAAAGAAGATAAAATTGAAATCGTCTTAATAGTGGGCGATAATTACAAAACTTTCAGGGAAGCAGCAACTATTTTTAATCAGCGGCATCCTGACAAGAATATTCACCACGAGACGGTAAGACAACTTTTAAGAAAATTTAAGACTTTCGGAAATGTCGAAAACAGATTTAACAACAAACGCCAAAACGATGTTGCTGATAACGAAATGGAACTAGAAGTGATGCTATCAGCAATAGAACAACCGAGGTGTTCGTTGCGGAAAAGAGCATTGTTGATGTCAAACACTATAAGCAAAGATTCGGTAGCTAAAATTCTAAAAAAAAACAAATTTCATCCCTACAAGCCTTCATTTGTACACACTCTAAGACCAGGTGATAATGACAGACGATTGGAGTTTTGTGCCGACATTCAGGCAATATTAGCAGATAATCCTTTTGTGTCGAGACAAATTTTATTTTCCGATGAAGCAACATTTACATCGAACGGAACTGTATCGAGTCAAAACTGCCGTTGGTGGACAGATGCCAACCCACATTTTACAATAAAAACTCCAAGTCAATATGCGTTCAAGACAAATGTATGGTGCGGAATCTACAAAAGTTATGTAATTGGACCTTTCTTTTTTCACCAATCTTTGAATGCCGACCGGTATCTAAATTTTTTGCAAAGTGAGATTAGTAATTTTATCGACAATCTTCCATTGCTGGAATGCCAACATATTTGGTTTCAACAGGATGGTGTACCTTGTCATAGCAGATTGGACGTAAGGCAATATGTTGAAGATTGTTTTAACGAAAGGGTTATACACCGCTTTTCCACAATACGTTGGCCACCTCGGTCTCCAGATCTGACCCCACTTGATTTTCTCTTGTGGGGTTATTTAAAAGAACATGTTTATATTCAAGCGCCGTTTACGGATGTAGGCCATCTAGAACGTGTTATTAGAGAAGAAATCCGTAAAATAACTCCACAAACAATTAGAAGGGTTTTAAGGCATTTTTGTGATAGAACCGTTACATGTATGGAATGAGAAGGCGGATATGTTGAAGCATTTGTGTAACATTTTCAATGCTTTCTTTTGTGTAAATGCTGTATTTAAATTGTATAATTTCCAATTCTGAACGATTATTCCTTATAACATTTTAAGTATTATTGAAAATAAAGGTACTTTACTCTTAACTAATTTCATATTTTTTGTCATATCTCGTATATGACTAACAAATAGTAAAATCTGACAATTTGAATTTAAGTTTTGGATGAAGCAGGACTTTTTATAAAGAATAACTTTTTTCATAAACCCAAGAATAAAAAAGTTTTCCATTTGTCGCGAACTTAGCTAGACACACAGTATATATATATATATATATATATCTTCATATACATATATCAAAAATATTAAATATATTAGATAATTATCATAACGCTCCTAACTCATTATTGAAAGAAAAACATATCAATTTGCAGAAGAAAACACTAACATATATTTTTTAATAGACAAGTCTCTAAAATGATTTATTGATTTTGGGAGCGAATTTTCTTTACTCACTCGGCATGCACTAATAGTTTTAAAACTAAGAACAATAAACATAGGCCCTGAAATACTTCTAACGACTCTAACCGGAACGGGTATACGGCCAAAGTAAACATCGATAATATTGAAAAATGTATCGAGCTTTATGTTGTTGAAATGTGTGTGATGAATGTTGACGTTTTAATCGGGCAAAGTTTTTATGGAACTTATCGATATTAAATATACTTAATTAGGCACATCGTTACGTTTACGTTGGCTAGTATCAAATACATTTTGTTAATAAATATTAATAAATCGACTGTTAATGTGGACACTGAAGATAAACAAACTATACAAACGTTGTTGCAACTATTAAATAAGTATAAAAAGTAGTTTCCCGATTAAATCCGGGACAATGTGAACCAATGAAAATTGATACTGTCCTCGACAAATGCAGTGGCGCGCCGACAACGGAAATTAGGATTTACTAAAATCTTTATTTACATCTATGATATTTTAATGCCAGCTAAAACGATAATAGAAACCTTTAATTGTTTAGGGGATGTCTTACAAATATTACAACGCTATAAGTTAATCTTGAAATTATGTAAATGTTTCTTCTTGGAAACAAAGCATTTAAATACACAAATTATTCTCATTGTAGACGGGTTTACAAAATTTATCCTCTCTATCTTGCGAAAAGCACAAAACCTAAGTATGTGATTCAATCATTGAGAGATATGATTAAGGTATTCGGGGTTCCTCGCAAAATTATTAGTGACAGAGGCTCGGCCTTTACGTCAATAAGGTTTAAACAATTTTGTATTGAAACTGGAACGACTCACTATTGCTCGAACAACATTTCGTGGCGCCTCTAGCAGTACCGGCGTTTTGTCGAAACATTCGGAGTAACAATTTTTGCGCACCAAATTCAAATGTTATACATACAAATATTTTGTATTACACGAAGATATTTTATTATAAAAAATAGTCAACTTTCCACCTTTACTGAAAATAGATAATGGCGTAATTATTAAAGCTTTATTTAAGAAAAAAAAAGTAATATCACAAAAATTTAGGTAATGAGAAATAATAACATGATGAAATGTAACTATACAAGTATTGGAAGTAGTAATGTAACAATATATAACTCTAGTTCTACCCTACTTGAAGTATTTGTAAATAAAAATATGCAAATTAATCACTATTCGATGAAAACTCCCAATCATCATCCGATTCGCTTAGACGAATTATGATAGTCTCATATTCTTCATCCAATAAGCCATCTTTTTCAATATATTTCTTTTCAATTGTCTTTGTATGCTGACATTCTGCCTGCCACAGATGTATATCTACTGTATCGAATGCATCTCTAATTAGCTGTTCTACGTTACTGCTATTATCAACATTCTGGGATGCTACCTTTCGCTTCACTATGCTCCAGATGAGTTCAATGGGATTCAAATCGCAATGATATGGAGGCAATCTAAGGACCGTATGACCATTATCCATTGCAATGTTATCAATGATATATTGTGGAGGTGGTTTGTTGGTTTTTGCAATCTCTTATAACTCACTCTTCAATATTGAAGGATTATGGGTAATAGAGTTACATTGCAGCCATGATATACTTTCAGCCTTTTTATTTGTGCTGTTTGGTGGTTTATTCCTCTGTATACTATGATATGGTGCGTTGTCTAAAACAATAGTTGCATGTTCTGGCATATTTGGCAGAAGTTGTAATTCAAACCATCGTTTGAAGTGGTCAAAATTCATTTCATGATGATAATCACCAGTCTTAGTTTTAGATGGAAATAAAAGTAATGCTCCTGGAATAAACCCCATTCTACCTCCAGCATGACAAATTATCCATCCTTTCCCAGTACCATCTTTTTTAAAACACCAGTTTCTTCTGCACCCTGCCAGCATTTCGAAACAGTATAATTTTTGTGCACATAGCTTTCGTCAAGGTATACAACTGGTCTTGGATTTTCTTGTTCATCATTGTTTTTTAAAAATCTTAAATAGCGTGCTCTCCATGCTACAATATCATGACGTTCCATTAAATATTGCCGATTCGACTGACATCTTTTATATTTGAACCCCATACCAATAATGATTATACGAAGGGTTTCTTTACAAGCCTGAAACCCTGTTTCTTTTGTCATGTATGCATGTAACATATTTAATGTTGGCACAGTTTTTTCAACAGCATATAATGCATGTATTCTGTGTCGAAGGACACATCTGCAATATAAATATTAGAACTATTTTCATGTAACACTAGGAGTAGATTTAAATTACTGATCCATGTCATCTAACACAATTCTTGAAGGTTTTGGTATTAACATCGATGTTGTGGGTTGACTTTCTTGCTAAGATTTTTCAACCTGCACCAGTTTGGTTCATTTTGAACAGCCAGTCATAGCAGCTATTCTACGGATTACCTGGTCGACAGGAAATGCATATCTTCCAGATTCCTTTTCGCTCTGACAGAAGTTTAATATGTTCTCTATCAAAGATAGTGTTTCACCATATTTGGATTTTTTATCAACATAGCTGTAGATAAACTGAAAAAGAACTCTTTAGTAACACAATATATTTGAGGTTATGATGTACAGAGCAAGTATTTCAATATTACCCAAATTCTATACTTACTTTGTATAACGGAAGGTATAGCAATAGTTAAAAAAAAACTGATCGAAAATAAGCAAACTAAACAGGAAAAATGGACAGGAGCGGCGAATATGAAACACGAAACAAAACAACAAGACGAGACTCTACTAGTTTAAACTTGCACTCCTATTGGTTGGTTATACGAACGCGCGCTAAAAGCGTTAGTAGTTCACACAAGTTCACATATTTCCCGGGAGCCAAATAGCGTTGGTTGCACTATATTTAACTTAATCCCGCACCTCTTACCGCAGTTAGAGACATTCTTTTATAAGGTTAGGCCGTCTAGACTTTGTTTGAAATATATTTTGTTTTTCCTAACTTTATATTTTGTTAAATAATTAAATTTAGTTTTACTTCATTTCTTTCGTTCTCATTTGTTTACAATAAGAAATAGACGTTGTCTGTACTATGTCATGCTCAATATTTGCCTCAGAATTGTTTTTCATAATTGTAACCCCCGTCAAAAGACACTTTGATTCCTTTCAAAGATATAAAATCTCTACCTAATATAATTGGAAATCTTATTGTGAAATTAGGAACAACATAAAATTTGACATTAATAAGAATGTTATTGTTTAACTCAATCTTATTCTCAAAATTCCCCGAGATCTGTAATTTTGCACCAATAATTCCAGTGAAACCAATATTATCAATACAAGGTAGATAATTCTTAACATATTTGTTTTTTATTATGCGCATTGGTAACCCTGAATCTAAAAGTGCAACTATATTATATAGTGAAGTACAATTGTCGTCATTAACTACAGAAAACTTTACACTTGCAGTATATGGGCTATAATTTGAAAGTTAAACAATATTCATTGTAGATGTATTGCTTGCTCTTTGTTACGTTTCTTTTTGATCCCTGTATATTCTGATCCATGTATATTTCCATTTTATCGAGCTTTGCCATGCGCCAAAATTTGATAGTCGCTTATCAGTCAGTCCGATTGTGCAGTTGAGTTGGTAAGATCTTCTTTTAAGATCCAGTAGCAGGAAGGTGGGTGTCGACAAGACTTGAATTGATTTTGGATTTTAATTACGTCGTCTCGGCGGATTCCCAAGTCTAAGTTGACCTATCGTAAACGACTTTCGTTGGAATTTTGGTCCGTTAGAGTAGTTTGGAAGTACGTCGTTTCGCTATATGCATATTGCGGATTCATACCTATCCTCTACGTTCGACCGTCATATTGAATGGAACTCATGTTGAACGCATGGTAAAGTAAAGTTCGATTTACACTTTCCCCTATTCAGTTTTGTGTTTCTTTTGTATTTTAGAGTTTCTGGATATACGTAATTTTTTTCTGGATACACGTAATTTTCCTCTCGATACACGTGAAATTTTTTTTTTTTTGGATACAGTCGAGAGTTTTATTGGAGATACGTCGATTTACGTGGATTTCCCGCTGAGAGGTGGATTTCTGGTGCTTTCTCTTCTTTTTTGTGGGTACCTCCTTACTAAGGTACACATTTTTTCCCACGGGAAGCACGAGGGAACGCCATATTGGAATTGAGGACATGCGCAGAAGCAAAGCCGGAGCGTAGAGAATTCTGGGAAAATTACACGTAGTTCGAGAGGGCGTAATTCAAGTCAGTACGAACTTGTTTTTTTTTATTTCTATGGTTTATTTAATTGTATGTACCGAGGTTGTCATTGTATTAATCTTTAGATTTCTTATGCGTAACTACGTGACACCCCTCTCTTGGGTGTAATTACATGTCATTTTCAATAACGAAATAATTTTTATAGTTCTTACAGAGATAAAATATTTAGATTTTCTTTTTTTTGTAAAGACCCGAACTCTGTTCGCGCCTCATTATTTTTTTCTTAATTTTTATCTTTTGAAAACTATTTCGCGTTCGGTCGCATGGTGCCATTCGTCCGACGTAGGTAGCTCAATACTATTTTTTTCTTTTTGGTTCGCGACGCAACATTCTCGGCGTCTAAACGCTAGAAGTGTTCAGATCAGTATTTTAGAAAATTGAATATCACTTTTTTTTAAGTTTAAATCCTGTAAACATTTCAATTTATCTATTTGTTAATATACGTATTATCGTCTCGTACCTTTGTGTTCTCATTGGGGTTATTTGAAGAACCTCTTGGTTCCGATACCTCCCCTTACCAATCAACCAGGTTCCTGCTTACCGAACGCTCCGAAGGGAGATACATTTTGAGAAGGTGGCGTCGTCTCTTTTTATTCACCAGAAGGTTTGATTGAACCCGAACCCCCAGCACCGCGAGCTAACGGCCTCCCGCAGATGGAGCACGAACTTTATCCGGAGACGTATTCGGACCGAGATAATTTTGGGTAATACGCCAAGAGACAAATGATTGTACTTTTGTTTTCTTTTTGTTATTTTTTTAATTTCATTTGTTGCTCTCGTATTTCGGCTTTCTTTTCGTGACAACGCCAGCCGATTCCGAAATTGGAATCAGCAATACGTAACATCTTCTCTGTGGACAGCCTTTATGCCTATGTGGTAAATTACCGCAGCTAAAACAGGATCCCCTTTCTCTCTTCAGTTTGTTACACTCTTTGCAAGATGACCTTCCTCCTGGCAATTAAAACATCCTGAAATCTTTACAGTACCATTTTCACTAGATCCGTTGACTTCTTGATTGTAGATTTGGACTATATTCCTCTCGAAAAGAGGCTGTCGCACAGTGGGTGTCTGGCTTTCGATAGCTCTCTCGGGTGTGCCTCTTTCTTCTCTCTAAAGCTATTTGTTCGTACGAAATTAGCTCCTTATCCAGGTCGTTCGCACCTAAGTGATACTTTGCTATGATCATAGATGCCAATTCTCTTGATTCCAGACCGATCACAACTTGTTCTTTCTATTTGTCAAAGTTGAGTTCTAATTGCACGCACATCTTGATCTTGTGGTGAAAGTATAAACTTAGTTCTTCCTTTAGTCCCTGTATTCTTCCAGTCATCTCTTTCCATAAGGTGGTTAAGTTGTCCTCGTGGACGAAGGTTTTCTTGAATTCCTTTCGAAAACTGGTCCATGTATCAATCTCACCCTTTCTTGCGTTATACTAGTGGTAAGCTGCACCAGTTAAATGATCTTTTGCAGTCCGTATCTTAAATGTTGGTGGCCATTCGTGCAATCTTGCAGTAGTTTCTATTTCATTCAGCCAAGGTTTGGCTTTACCTACATCTTTTCCAGTAAAAGTATTTATTGTTTTCTAGAAATCTGGCATAACATTGTAACCCTTTACACTATTCTGGTTTCTTATTTCTAGGTTTTGTTTCTACGGCCACCCCAGACCCGAATTTGTTGGAAGTGTATTTGAAGTCAAACGCAAGATAACGTAAATTTAATAGTAATTTAATCTTAAGGTACTACATAAAACATAACACTATCTCTCTCTCTTTTTCTTACCAGCGCCCTTTCCCTTCCATACAGGGCGGGCAATTTTATCTTTGGCGCGCAATTAAATTTAAATATTTATTCCTAACAAAATATTTCAGCCATTTCTCTGGATTAGAATATAAAGATCCGCATATTTATTGCACAATATGCAATAGGGGATTGCTAAGTCGTAATAGGTTTAAGTGTAGAAAAAATTGTTAAGGTAAAAGACGTGTATTACATTTAAGTAACAGTATTCCATACTGGCAATTTATATATGATTTTATTTTTATGTTAAATGTGTGCAACATCCTATAACATTTAGTATCTAATGAACACTTTCGTTTATTTTGGGCTAAATGCGTTCCCTCATGCAATTTGCCAACATCTATGCACTTACGATACAATTTCCCTTGTGTTCAAAGTACAGTAAAGGAATGTATAAAACACGAGTTGAGAAATAAGACAGTTTGTTGTGGCACCGTTGAAATATACTTTCCGTCTCTTCTTCACATAACATGCCTCATACACGCATGTTCCCTCGTAGCAAAAACCATTTGAAAGAAGTATCCAATAGTGGATAAGTTAATAGCATCTACCTAAAAGTGTTCATTAAATCTCCCAAACAGAGTCGTGTATTCAAACAAATATGTCTGAAATTGCCAGCACCACCTCAGCTTGTAATAACGCGATGGGGAATATGACTCCACGCAATATTTTACTATCAGAAATATTTTTCACAAGTCAAAAATTTTATTTTGAAAATCGAACCAAATGATTCTGCAGCAGTTCGAGATAGTCCGCTGCCTTTTCCAATTCGGACAAATCGGCAAATAGATGGAATACCCATGAACTATTCTGAAGTTTCACAAGATATTGAGTAATTAGAAAACAGCAACTTATCTACATGGGACGCATTAAATTGCATAAACAATTTACAAGTCTCTGTGGAAAACTTAACGACCCTATAGGAGTCGATGCTGTAAAGAGCTTCTGTAATTTTAATTAAATTTTTAACGAAAAATCGCAGTTTACAAAAGGTTCAGTCTATAACTCAAGAGCGCACACAGTCCCTTTCAAAACTTGGAATGTTATAATTTTAGCAATAAACAGAATAATCGACAGAAATACATTGCATTAACACATAAACCCTTTAACCGCAGGGAGGCCAGTTTGCGAGTTGTCTTAAGCGATTGTTTTAATAAAACGATTAATTTACAATACCGAAGAAAATGATATAGTAGAATTAAGACACTGGACAAATGCGCCAGTAAATAGAATTTATTGAATATCTGTTATATATTATATACTGTAGCGGTGCTGATAACATCAGACTGCGTATGTAAATTTTTTATACATCTTTTCCATCCGATATATTACCTAGGAAAGTTTCTCCAGTAACAACGCTGTTTATGTATGTAGTTGTTAACATAAAAAATATGTTTATATATACCGTGTGTCCCCGGATTGACTTCACTATAGGTATAATTAATCCGAAATTTTGGAATCTTGTTTTGATGTTTTGGGATCCCGGCCTGCTTGGTCTGAAAAGAATTTCATGCACATTTTTTACTTTTAAAATCCAATATGGCCGTGACAACTGAGAAAAATCTTTTATGTTGAAGTAAAGCGCCATTTTGGTCAATAATACGGCAAATTGTTATTAAGAAAAGTTGTTTAGAATAGGAAATTGTGTCTATATGCAAAGTTTCACAAATATTGGAACACTTTGATTAAATCAGTATTTGATGTGTCAACTATGTATTCTGTAATAAGTTGTCAAAAACATGTGTTTCTAATAAAGTATTTTATTAAAAAAAGAAAATACATGACAATTATTCAATGTGAGTTCCTCCACGATCGGCACATCATTCCACTCTAACCCAAAACTCCTCAAATACTTTTGTTATGCTTGTTGCGTTAATTTCATCTATAGCACCACTGATTTTTTGTTTTAATAATTGAACGTCATCATGAATATCGCATGAATAAACCTTTTGTTTCAAGTATCCCCATAAATAAAAATCTAAAGGGGTCAAATCAGGCGATCTGGCTGGCCCAATGCATTGGACCATATCGTCCAATCCACCTTTCGTGAAAGTGCTGGTTCAAAGAATGTGTTACAAGGCGAGTTGAATGTGCTGGGCATCCGTCTTGTTGAAAATAAAAATTTTCTAAATTGGCGTCTTCCATAGCAGGTAAGAAAAAATTTTCGAGCATGTCCAAATAACGATGTTGGTTTAAAGTAGTATCGAAAAAGAAAGGACCAATAATTTTATCGTATCTTATTGCACACAATACATTGACTTTCTTATAATGTTGCCTGTTAGTTATTATACGAAAATGTGGATTTTCATGAGACCAGTATCTACAATTTTGCGAAGACACGACGCCATTTGTTGTGAAGGTAGATTCATCCGTAAAGATTATTTTTTTATAAAAATATCTATCTTCCAAAATTTTTCTCCAATCCAAAAACAAAACAGCAGTAGATGACCATCGTCCCCAGCTTCTAATTTATGATTGGAAATGGGTTTAAATGGTCGAATTTTATTTTCTTGGAGAACTCTGTGTACGTGCGACTTACTTATTGATAATTCAGCAGACCGTTTTCTCAATGATAGCCGGTGATTAATATTTACGGAATCTCTCACCAACAGTGTAGCAGCATCGTCATGATCATGAACCATTTTCTTTTTCTTTACATTAACCACGCTTCCAGTTTCCGTAAACTTTTTACAAGGTTTTTAATCCATTAACAGAAATTGTCACTATTGGAAATTTCTCATGAAACTTATCAATAGCATGCGAATGAGATGCTTCTCCCGACCCATAACACTTGGTTAGATAAGCACGCTGTTCTAAGGTCAACATTTTAAATTAGGAAACTAACGAACAAGTTATTCACAAACAATAAAAGATAAATAATTGATTTCAAACAGATTATTTTAGATGTCACTGTAATCTTAATGACAGTTAATAATAATGCATTTCTTTTATTTACACAGAATACTTGTTTGTGTGGTTGCTGTGCAAGACCACAAATCAAATACTGATTTAATCAAAGTGTTCCGATATTTGTGAAATTTCGCATGTGGACACAGTTTCCTATTCTGAACAACTTTTCTTAATAACAATTTGCCGTATTATTGACCCAAATGGCGCTTTACTTCAACATAAAATTATTTTTTCTCAGTTGTCACGGCCATATTGGATTTTAAAAAGTAAAAAATGTGCATGAAATTTTTTCAGACCAAGCAGGCCGGGATCCCAAAACATCAAAACGAGATTCCAAAATTTTGGATTAATTATATCTATAGTGAAGTCAATCCGGGGACACACGGTATATACGTCTATATATATATATATATATATGTATATATATATATGCGTTATCTTTGCTTCGTTCCAAGTGCTACCTTTGCTGGTCAGTATTGATCCTATTTTTCTGTTCCAGGTTTGCCTCTGCCTCTCTTCGTTACTGGTCTTGCTTGCCATATTTGTTTGACTGGTCTATCGCAACTTCCAAGTTTTCAGCTTATATTTAGTCAATTGTTCTTGTTGAGAGAATCCATGATTTATAACCACAGGTTAATATCGGTCTGTATATTGTCTTATACATTAATTTTCGTTTTTGGTGATACTTCTTTTTTGTTTAAGAAATTCTGGTTCAGTGAGTAGAATGTTTTGTTTGCTTTTTCAATCTGGCGGTTTACTTCGGCTTCTTAAGACCCATTGTTTTGAATTAGTATTCCCAAATAATTAAAATTGTTTACTTGTTTTAGTCTTGTGTGATTTATTTTGATGTTAATATATTTCTTTTTATTTTATACCTGTTTTCCAAAGACTATTACTCTTGTTTTCATTAAGTTTATTTTCATTTCGTATTTGTCTAAGGCGTAGCAATTTCCATATCATTGGATCCTTTTCTAGTTCTTTGTCGCTGTTAGCTTTGATAGCGACATCATCAGTAAAGGCGCATATTGATATGCTTTGCGTTCTTCAATGATGTTGTCCATGAGTATCGTAAACAGAAGTCGGTTGATAACTCCGCCTTGTCTCAGTCCATCTCCAGCCTCAAACATGTCTGAATTCATGTTGTTAGTTCTGACGAACCTATAGTTGTTTCTGCGTAAACTTTTTATTACTCGTATTAACATTTTTTAATATTTCTTTAAAGGAGAATATGTGGTCTTGGGGGCTATAGCATTTTCTGAATCCACTTTGTGACTGGTCTGGTGTAGGTTCAATTAGAGATCGTAGTCTGGTTTCCATTATTTGTTCGTAGATCTTTGATGTTGAGCTCAGCACTATAATTCCTCGGTAATTGTACCATTCTTTTGTTTCTACGTCTTTATGTATAGCGAGAATAATTCCCTTTTCCCAATCGGGCGGTATTGTTTCCTCAAGCCATGCTTTATTATATAACCCCACTAATAAAGTTTCCCCGTTTCACCTAGGTGTTTGATCATTTCTGATGTTATAGTATAGTGACCTGGTGCTTTACCTATTTTCATCCTCTTAATAGCCTGGTTTAGTTCGTCAGATGTTATGTGGTCATTCTTCATTTATAGTTTTGGATTGTTTTCTCTTCTCCTTTTTATTGGTTGTATTGTTTAAACATAGCAATTGTTGAAAGTACTCTTTCTAATACTCTGCTAGTAGCTATACAATTTTTATAAAGCAGAATCTTCTTATATCTATAAGATTATATGAGGTACAAAAAGTGAGTCAATGAGAAGAAAGCAAATTTTGAAAAACAAGTGTAGGAATCAAAGTTTTGTTTTGAGTGTACTGATTGATTTATTGCAACAGATGTCCGATCTTATCCCACCCAGTGTTGTACATACTTTTTACCTCTCGCATGAGTCCAGCTTTGATCGGACTTAAACCAGGCCAACGAAATTAAACCAACACGCCCTTTCATTCCTTCTGTTAAACATATGGGGCGAGTTTTACTGGAGTTTACATTTCCTTATTTCAATAATAATAACTCGTCTTTAAGCAAATACATAATTACACGTTGTTTTGAATCGTGTTCCTTTCGGAAGGCTCGTTTGACGTTGGTACCTAGTGAAATCAAGATCACGACTACCTGATTAAAAATAATCAAGAATTTGTTTATTAATTAGATAATGAAGGAAACACGAAATAAAACGGAAGTTAACAGCCAAAAGCAGGTATTATGAATTAAATATTGATTACTAGGGCATGAGAGATTATTATTAAAAAGAGAAAAAATATATAAGAAAACATGAACTTTTATTATACAGGATATATTGTGTTACTGTTTATTTATTGCATACATTTTATTTATTCTTTATCGGTCTTTTGTTTTTTTTTTTTTTGCTTTTAGGGCAGGTGGAGGAACTTTCTCCGTGTTGTCCAATCCGTCCTCCTCTCATTTTCATTTATCGTTATGTTTGTAATTCGAGATTTCTTAAAATTAATTTGAACGTGAGTGAGAGATGTTCAAAACGACTGCTAGAGATTCCAAATCCTTTTGGTAAGTATTCCATTATACATCTCCCTGAGGGCAGCGTTGATAATCACTGTGACTGACAAGGGGAAGACCTAGCCTGCGACATTGACTTTTCCATCAGCCAGCCAGACGCTAACCAACGGTAAGGTAACCTTCCGCTTTGGCCAAATAGCACTCAGGCTGAAACAGGCCCAACAGATGGAGGCAGTGGAACTGAAAGAAGAGGACGCTAGCCCTCCTTCCATTCCCGTTACAGAAAAAGCAGAATGAAGTGCCTCCAAGCAAATCTCCATCATGCTAGGGCCGCATCGGCCGAAGTCAGCAGGCGGTTTGCTGATGGGACCATCAACATAGGGCTCATCCAAGAACCCTGGATATCAAGAGGCCGTATCCAAGGCCTCAAAACACAAAACACTCAAGTAATCTATGATACGCGTGCAATCAAACCAAGAGCTGCGCTTATCATGAACACTGATATCAATTTTTTGCCTCTCACAGAATATATGGACGGTGACACTGCAGTGGTGCTAGTTGAGTTGGACTCAAACGGAGGTAGGAGAGAGGTCGTGATCGCCTCAGCCTACTTTCCGGGGGACACGGACGAAGCACCACCTTCAAATATCAAGAGTCTGGTGGAACACAAATGCCCACAACCTAGTCTGGGGTAGCACGGACACAAACAACAGAGGTGAGTCACTCCTAGAATATTTATTACTTACTAACATGGGGATTGTAAACAAGGGGAATGATCCCACGTTTATCAATGCCATTAGGGAAGAGGTTCTTGACTTGACCCTCGTAACCAACAAATCCTTTGATATGATCAGGGACTGGAGGGTCTCTGAAGAGGTTTCCATGTCGGACCATAAACATATTCTTTTTGAAGTGAAGGGATCTGTGAAGAGTCAATCGCTCTACAGAAACCCCAGGGCAACAGATTGGACGAAATATTCGGCAGATCTGCAGTCAAAAATTAATTGAAACACATCAATTGGGGAGCTGGATTCATCAGTCGGAAAACTAACTTATGCAATCATATCCTCATTTCAAGACAATTGCGCACTCAAGATAAAATCCTCCACGAAGAGGGTACCCTGGTGGAACAAAAATCTTGAAAAACTACGCATCACAGCAAGACTGGAATTTAATAAGGCCAAAAAATCAAAAAAGTGGGATAGGTACAGAGAGGCCCTAACCACATATAACAAGGAGCTAAGGAAGTCCAAAAGAAAATCATGGAGGCTTCTCTGTGAAAAACCTCTCAAAAGGGGCCACAAATCCGGCAGGTACACTAAGGGAGACAAATGGCACCTATACAAGTAGTTTCAACGGAACACTAGAGCTTCTTCTCAGAACTCACTTCCCTGACTGTAGACTTGGAGCGTCGAGTGCTGATGCTCAGGTAACATCGCCTTATGGTCGGCGCGGGACGACGAGCGAGCTCATTAGGAACATAGTAACCTTTGAAAAGATAAAATGGGCTGTAAACTGTTTCAGACCCTACAAATCACCGGGGCCGGATGGCATTTTTCCGGCATTACTATCAAGGGGAAATGCTTCCCTCTTTCGGGTGATGGTCGACATCTTCCGATCAAGTTTAGCACTGGGATATGTCCCAAGGATTTGGAGAGAAGTAAGAGTTATTTTCATACCCAAGGGAGGGAACAAACCCCCGGAATCTCCCAAGTATTACTGACCAATTAGTCTATCCTCTTTCATGTTGAAGACAATTGAAAAGTTACTAGACCAATACCTTAGGGTGGAGGTACTCTCTCTGAGTCCATTGCATGGACTTCAATTTGCCTATCAGAAAGGCAAATCAACTACTACGGCATTACATAAATTGGTTGTAGACATCGAAAAGGCCATGAACTCCAAGGAGATGGCCTTATGTGCATTTATGGACATTGAGGGCGCCTTCGATAATGCGAACTTCCTTGCAATGGAAACTGCGCTCTCTAATAGAGGAGCTGATGCAGCGATAGTAAAATGGGTCAGCTGCATGCTGAACCAAAGACTGACTAGAGCCTCACTCGGATCTACGGACGTGAGTGTCACTGCGGTTAAGGGATATCCACAGGTTGGGGTACTATCTCCCCTTCTATGGTCGGTTTTAGCTGATGACCTGATTAGGGTCCTTAACCGGAAGGGCCACAGAATCATGGGCTATGCGGATGACATCTGTGTAATAATTAGAGGTAACCATATAGGGACGATTGCCGAACGGATGCAAAATGCCCTGAACACAACATGGGAATGGTGCAGGCTGGAGGGGTTATCAATTAACCCAGAGAAGACAACCATCGTACCATTCACTAGGAAAAGAGGGATAGATATCCCCACCTTGAAAATAAACGGCATCGAGGTCGTCCCCAGTGATAAGGTGAAATATCTGGGAATTATCCTGGATAAAAACTTACCTGGGAACTGCACCTCGAGTCAGTAATAAATAAGGCCACAAAAACCTTTGGACAGCTAAACAACTACTAGGTAGATCCTGGGGTCTGACCCCGAAAATGACCTACTGGATATATACCCAAATGGTTAAACCCACAATACTGTACGGTGCTCTGGTATGGTGGGGTATAACAAAACAGAAAACTTGCGTGCAGAGACTTGCGTGCCTATGCATCACAGGGGCTATGAAATCAACCCCAACGACGGGCATGGAAATTCTTCCGAACCTGACACCGCTAAATGTGGCCGTGCAAGAGGAGGCAGCTACGCAAGCAATCTCCATCTATAGAAAAGAAAAACTTAAGGCAGGGAACCTTACCGGTGATCTCACTATCCTGAAGGAAATCGAAGACATCCCTTGTATGTCTCTAGCAAGCGACCACATGGATCCCATGCTTTGCTTCGATAGGAAGTACGGGGTCGTTTTCCCGACAAGGGATGAGTGGTGCGCAAACCCGAGATGGTTACGGGATGGATCGCAAAAAGTTGTACACAGATGGGTCCAAAACGCTCCACGGAGTGGGGGCAGGAATAGTGGGGCCTAGAACACAGAGATCAATAACTTTGAGCAAGGACACCTCAATCTTGCAAGCGAAACTATACGCAATCTTGGAAACTGTAGGAATCCTATCCGAAAAGGGACACAGGGGAATACGAATTAAAATATTCTCGAATAGTCAATCAGTCCTTAAGGCCCTGAGCAGTTGTACAATCACGTCCAAATTATTATTGGAATGCCGCAACATGCTTAATGGCCTGGCCACTCAGAACCAGATCACCCTGGTCTGGGTGCCAGGACATGAGGGGCACGGGGAAATGAGATGGCAGACATCTGCGCAAAGAAAGGGGCTGAGAGAAGCTTTAGTGGACCTACCCCACCTTTTGGGTTTAACAAAGGTCTCCTTAAAGGTGAGATAAAGAAATAGACTGCGTCCATTACAATGAAACACTGGAATGAGACCAGCGGGCTGGAACATTCCAAAAAATTTCTGAGCTTCGACGCTAGGAGGGCGTACCTCGCCCTAAAACTGGACAGGAGAAGCTTAAAAACACTGATAGGGGCACTCACAGGCCACTATACCTGTAACAAGCACCTTCACAAAATGGACTTATCCAACACGGACACTTGCAGATTCTGCGGTGAAGAAGAGGAGTCAATGGAACACTTGATCACTAAGTGTGGGGCACTAGGCCACAGGAGATATAGACTACTACATGCATATACGCTGAGTGAGGAGGACCTATTTACATTCCCATTGAAGGAGCTGATCCTGTTCCTAAGCGTATTAAATAAATAAATAAAACAAACAAGAGGAAGCAGAATAGATCAACGTGGTCGCAGTGCAAAGGGCCATTTTGGGCCAGACCCCACCTCATTACAATACAATACCAATAACTGCCGAGTGACCAGGTGAATGAATTGAAGTCAGCTGCTGAAAATAGTTACGACGAAGTTACCGGTAAAACTAAGACCAAGACCGAAGAGTTTCAAAATTGAGACTCGGGATGGATAGTTACTTCCGCGTCATATCTGCAGTCTAATATCAATGACTATAAATCACTTGGAGGTTCATTATATATTAATCTGCCAAATGCAATGAAGAACAGGGCAGGCGTCTATTAACATTCCAATCAATAATGGATATATATGGTATATCGTTTGGAGTATTACAGCCTTCCTACAGCTTGCACACAAAATGTTATCTAATATAGGATGCCAAATCACCTATATTATTTGATAACCCTAAGCTTGTAAAGACGAGATTCCCCAATGAGATAGAAGGATAGCCACCGCATAGAGGTTCAGAATGACCTTTTATATAGAATGGCTGACTTATAGTATATATCTGGAAATTTGTAGATCACGATAGGAAAAGGATCCTATATTCTGTGCTCTACGCTGACTTTGAGTGTGCGCTAGAATCGATACAATCCAACCAACCCATAACTCAAACAGCATACATAACTAGCACGCACATCCATCAGGCATACTGTTTCGCCTACTACATAGTAGGTTCGCTCAATCAGAAATATACGATGCTTGGGCCGTACGCGGTAGTGAATTGACTCACTCTTTTGGTGTAACGATTGACTGAAGACTTCAAACAACTATATAACCATCTCATTAAATAAAGGTATGAAACGGGGATAAGATGGCCCACCACTACCATTTAAATGTACAATTCAGAGATAACTACTTCTATAAGGCTAGTGTATCTAGAAAAGTAAATATTATTATTTATAAATGTGACTGATGGACTAGTTAGATTCACGGCGGCATTTGCGAAAACTTAGGTCATTAGCGATAAAAACTATTGATACGTTATTGTTGTCTGGAAAACGGTTAATTGTTGCAGTTTACTGGAGTATTTAAATATTTACCTAGAAAATGCTGCTAACCTACGTGTTCAATAATTTTTCCATATGCTTTGGATTCAGCCCACTACTACACATATCCGGACCCGGTTACGTTAAAATACACAGAAATCTGGTTGAAGCTTTTCGCAGCATCGAAATGTGTCATTCCGTAGAAAAGAAAATTCGAAGCGGTTTATTGCAAGTTACTTTACGTCACGCAAGAGCGACCAATAAATACGTAATCCCATATAACAGCCTGGCAAATTGGAATGGCTGCTTTGAATCCAATCGAAGATTGCGTCATGTCAACAGTAAATCATAGGTATTGACAGTCCGAGAAGAACTTCGAATATCTGTAACACTAAATAGATTAGTAAACCCAAAAAGCTTTTGCTTATTATGCACCGACCAGGTTTTTTGATTGTTTTCTGTTTGACCTCATTCACCAAATCCTCCAAGTAAACTTGACGCAGAAGTTTCGCAAAATCCTGTGTATTTAGGTCACCTATCCACGATCGATACTTATGATATACACACGCATACTAGGTGTAGGATCTTGTACGCTGGGTTTTCACTTTTGATGAATCTTGAAGGCTGTGCTTTCACTTTTGAGGATTGAAATGTTAACACTTTAAAAGAAATAATGCTTGTAAAGCGGTAGAACCTGGTAGAACTCGAATTGTGTGTTTATAAAAATATATTGACAGATGCGTTGTTGTGTCGTTACCTAGCAACTTACATATATGAAAGAGAAAAAACAAAAACAAATCCATTAAAAAATCATGGCAACAAATCTAATGACAAATTGGGGTCCGGAACATGCCGCCCGCCTTGAAATATTGAAGTATTTCAATGTCATCGACACTATTGAATTATTCAACCGGAAGAACGCACACTTGCCGCACCGCACGCTTCACTATGCCATCACAGGTTTGTATCGTTACCACTCGTGTGATGCCGTCCTCGCCAGGGTGAAGACGTTGGACTCGTCCCAATTTCCAACACATAGAAGGCAAGTTGTCGTCCCGTAGTATAACAAGAGAATCTTCGTGCAATAGTTCAGGCCCTCTTTCCTTCCATTTGCAGCGTGTTTGCAGTTCTCCAATATACTCTTTACTCCATCGTTTCCAAAAATGTTGAGACAACCTTTGAAAACGTTGGTAGTGGCTTAGGGTGGTTTTTCTCAAATCCAAGACGCATGGCTCCGGGATAGACATCAAAGATTTCCCAATCAAAAAATGTCCGGGAGTAAGAGGATTTAGGTCTGTAGGATCACTGGAGAGCGGAGAAATAGGACGGGAATTCAGTACGGCTTCTATTTGTGTGAGAATAGTGTAAAAGTCTTCATAGCACAATGTCGTCTGACCTATAACGCGCTTAAGATGCGCTTTAGTGGATTTTATGCCCGCCTCCCAAATGCCACCAAAGTGCGGAGCGCGGGGTGGAATGAAATGCCAAATAATGCTTTCTTGAGATACAGCATTGACTAATTCATCCCTTTGCTTGGTAGTATTAAAAAGTTTCAGCATATCATTTAATTCCCTCTTAGCTCCCACAAAGCATGTACCATTGTCGGAATAAATAGCATAGGGTTTACCTCTACGAGATACAAAACGGCGCAATGTGGCAAGAAAGCCTTGCGTTGTAAGCTCTGTTACCAATTCCAGATGCACTGCCTTTGTTGTTAAGTTTTAGAGCAGTGTTTATTTCCAGAGGAGTGAAAGGGCCATTCAATCTTTCGTTTGAAGGTTTACGGCAATTGGCAACAAATCGATGACACCATGCTACTATTCTTTGCAATTTGTTAAGTGTACCGTATTTATTAAATATCTCCCACTCGATAATTTGCATGTGCAATGCAACACCTTTACGTTTTTCTGGAATATCTTTCGGACATGAGTTGACAGAAGGAATAGGCCAGTCCGTTGAACATTCAGATAGCCATTGGGGACCATGCCACCAAAGTGACGAATGTGACAATATGTTTGTTGTAGTGCCCCGAGATATCAAGTCAGCTGGATTGTCAGATAATACCACATGGAACCATTCCTCGATACTAGTAATAGCTTGTATATTCGCTACACGATTTGGTACAAATGTGTGCCATCGAGAAGGATGTGATTTAATCCAGCTGAGCGCGATAGTTGAATCGGACCAGTAGAAATACGAATCAAATTGAATATCGCACACGCTTTTAATCTTTGACGTTAGTTTAGTTAGCAATGTTGCAGCGCATAATTCTAAGCGGGGAAGCGTGACCTTGTGTAATGGAGCAACTCGAGACTTCGCGCAAAGTAGTTTCACGGAGACATTACCAGCGTCGTTAACCGTGCGTCCATATACACACGCGCCATATGCCCCTTCAGAGGCGTCTGCAAAACCATGAAGCTGTGTGGAGCACATGGATGACTGTAGAACATACCGCGGAATTTGAATCGAAGTTATTGATGGTAATGTATTTAAGAAGCCACTCCATCTATGATGTATATCATGTGGTATAGATTCGTCCCAACTTATGTGATGCTGCCAAAGCGATTGAATAATTAATTTAGCGACCACAATTAGAGGGCTTAATAAACCCAAAGGATCAAATATCTGAGCAGTCGTGGATAGAATGATTCGCTTAGTTACGCATCCTCTATCATTATGATTTAACGCGTAATATTTGAAAGAATCGTGGTCCGTGTTCCAGGAAATACCTAATGTTTTACATTCAGAGTTATCACCTAACAATGCTTCATTTTCAGTGGCGACAGCTTCCTTTCCAACCAGAGCGTTACTATTCCACTTCCGCAAATTAAAACCTGCCTCTCGTAGTAAGCCAACTAAATTGTCACTAATGTGTACAAGTTCAGGTATAGAGGCTGTGCCCGTTAGTAAATCGTCTACGTAAAATTCGTTATTAATTATGCTAGAAATATTTGGATGTGTTGATTGATTTTTCATTGCAATCTCTTGTAGACAACGTGTGGCAAGAAAGGATGCCGATGCGGTACCGTATGTTACTGTTTGCAACTCATAGCAATCTAATGGAAGACAAGGGTCGGATCTCCAAAGTATGCGATGAAATGGTCGGTCTTTTTCGGATAACAAGACTTGCCTGTACATTTTTTCTATGTCTGCTGTTATCCCGAAGGCATGCGTACGAAATCTTAAAAGAATAGAAAACAGGTCATTTTGTATAACCGGCCCAATGTTTTGAATGTCGTTAAGCGATACACCGGTGGTGGTTTTTGCCGACCCGTCAAACACCACCCGGGTTTTAGTAGTTGTGCTGTAAGTTTTAAAAACGGCATGGTGGGGAAGGTAAAAACAGGATGTAAAATCAACCTGGTTCGATTCATTGATGCGCTTCATATGTCCTAATTCTTCATATTCATCTATGAATTTTGCATATTCGGTTTTTAATTCTGGGTCTCGACGTAATCGCCGTTCAAGAGAATGAAATCGTTTGACTGCATTATACCGCGAATCACCGAGATTGGCTTTGGCATTTTTAAAAGGTATGCTAACAACAAATCTACCCGTAGAATCACGTGTGGTATTTTCGATAAAATGTTGTTCACACTCCTACTCCTCAACTGAGTAATATCGCTTGGTTGTACACTCTTCTAATGTCCAAAATCTTTCCAATTGTGCTTCTAAACCTAAATGATAACTAGAAGTAGTTTGCGAATATTGAGGAGGTACCGGAAGAGGACCCGCAAGTATCCAACCTAGTCTAGTTTTATGAAGAATTGGAGAATTTTCGCCCAATTTGATTTGGCCTACGCAAACCAAATTCCAAAATACATTGGCACCTAATAAGAGATCAATTGAGTTCGTTTCATGAAAGGTGGGATCGGCTAACCGTATATTTGGTGGAATGTCTAACAGGTTACTATCAAATGTTGCATGGGGTAAGTTCTCCGTTATTTTATCAATTATTAGGCAGTCTAGATCGGTTTTGAAAGGGTTATTTACTGCTCGCAAAGCAATAGACGTTTTCTTATTTAAATTAGTAACTGTCTGATTTATTCCGATTACCGTTGATTGAATGTGTTCGGTGGGTAAGCGAAGTTTTTTGTGAAATTCGCTAGTTATAAAGTTTGATTGGGAACCACAATCCCACAACGCTCGGCCGCTTATCCACATGTTCTGATTATTTTTGACTAATACGCGCGCCAAACCACCGTTTGACTTTCAATGTGAATCAACGTGTAATGCTTTTTGGTACATCGTTTGCAAAGGAATTTAGATTTACAACTACTTACGTTGTGACCCTTTCTAAGACAATTCAAGCATAAATTGCGTTCCTTTACTTTCTTTATCCGATCATTTACTGACATTTTCTCAAAGGTTGGGCAGCTAAATATGGAATGAGATGAACTACAAAGGGCGCAAGTAAAAGCGTTATTTGTTGAAACTAAGTCGCTAGTTTTAAGATTCTTTGTTTTGTTGTCAGGGGCTATAGTTTCTAGTAAAGAACATCTGTTCGTTAAGAAATCTATAAAGTTGTCTAGTGAAGGCATATCATCTGATTTGCCCGAAATGGAGGTCTCCCATTCGCGCTTTGTAACGAAATCAAGTTTTGTTGAAATGAGGTAAATAATCAAAGAATCCCATGTTTTAGTTGGTTGCCCTAAAACGTCTAAGGCTCTTATATGTTTTACCGTGTTGTCTAATAACTCACGGAGCGCCAAGTGTGATTCGCGTGAAACAGGCCGTAAACTAAAAAGTGCATGAATGTGATTATGAATAATTAACCTATTATTTTCGAACCGTTTATTTAATAACTCCCATGCTATTGCGTAGTTATTTTCGGAGGTTTCAAGAGATTGCACCACATGAGCCGCATCACCCTTTAATGACATACGTAAATAATGAAATTTTTGAATATTACCTATGGAAGCGTTGGAATGAATTAGGCTTTAAAGGTATCTCTAAAGGCGTACTATTCTTCATAGGCACCGTCAAACGTGGGCAAATTAATGCTTAGTAAAGTTACATTCTTTGTCTCACTACTTTGACTACAAGCGTTTTTTGATTTTGATTTATTATAATTTTCGATCATTACCCGCGCTAGGCCAGAAGACTGATAAAATTGTTCTTCAAACGAGGTGCGCTCGTGTTCTTGTTCGTCTGAATTCCCCCTGAAGCTTCTATTTCATTTTGAATATTGTCGAATTGTGACCAAATGATAGGCAAATTCTCAATACGGCTTTGCAATTGCCCGTAATCGTTGATATCTAAAGTGTCTTTATTTAACCCCTTTAAATAATTGGATAAACGGGTTGTCTGATCTTTTAACCCCGCTCGCTTACGTATTAACGCTTCGTAATTTGTCATTGTTTACTTGCTTGTTGTCTTGATGTTGGTCGATTGGGGATGACACTGATGGCAGGATCGGATTTTTCGATGTCCACCGCTTGATAATGATTTTGATGGTGATCTTGTTGACGATCTTGATGACTATCTTGGTGATGATGGGTTCTATGACGCCTTCACAAGCCACATCCGGCTCGAAGGACCATGTAGGATCTTGTACGCTGGGTTTTCACTTTCGATGAATCTTGAAGGCTGTGCTTTCACTTTTGAGGATTGAAATGTTAACACTTTAAAAGAAATAATGCTTGTAAAGCGGTAGAACCTGGTAGAACTCGAATTGTGTGTTTATAAAAATATATTGACAGATGCGTTGTTGTGTCGTTACCTAGCAACTTACATATATGAAAGAGAAAAAAAAACAAAAACAAATACATTAAAAAATCATGGCAACAAATCTAATGACAAATTGGGGTCCGGAACACTAGGACTGCCACGCCGTCAAGGCTATAGATGAAAAAGTATAAGGTATAAATGATACAGTTAACCTCTAGAAACAAAATCAAACGCAGTAGTCAGCACCGGGAATGTAAAAGTCTACTGGTACATAGGTCACCTTCCATAACGAAGATGAGATATTAATGTTTGCGTATGAATTTATTCAAAACTTCCTCAAAATGTATGAGGGAGCCATTGTACGACAAGGGCAATAATTTGGGCAGTCAAGATATTTTCTTAATAAGGTTTCAAGTATATGACTGCGGGATTCTGTTCCACGGTCGAGTACGTGCCTCTGGTACACTTAAACCATCAAGCGGCGATGCATGTGAAGAGCCTTTAAGAACGAAACCTTTAGTCCTAGCACACTAAATAAAAGTCTGGATTTGAAAGTGATTTGTTTTATTTGTTGTGGATAGCAAATCGGTTTGTCGCGCGAAACATAAGAACATACTTGACGGAGCAGATTGACCAAAAGATATTTCTGTTGAAGGCAATCGACTACGTCACAGTTCACAACACGGTCTGGGATTTGTGTGGCGTGCCATGAAAATTCGGTGAACGTCCCACTTATGCTGGAGGACATCCCATAGGGGTGGAATTCTATATTGTTCCATTTAGAAAAATATTTAAAATTTTAAACTATACTATGACGTCGGATGTGATGTTAAACGTCACGGTCAACGACAAGAATGTTACTGTGAGGAATGCTTTCCAATAGACGTCGGAGGGTAAAAGGGGGTTATTCTTTCAGACATTGGCAAAAGATGAGATACACTGCACAAATATTTAATAGGCAGAGGGTATTAGCGTGCATTTTTAAATTCTACGGGGTTAGTGTCAATTTCAAATTGCGGAGGCGTCAACGCGAACTTGGAACTTCGAAAGTGTTGGCGTAGATTTCGAATTTAGAGAGTGGTTGATTACTTTCCAGGGACACATGCAGGGAGAATAGACTACCTTTTGGAAGATGGACTGGTGAAATTCTAAGTTCATGCCAACGCCCTCGAATTTCAAAATTGGTGCTAATGCCCCAGAAATACAAACTTTACGCAAACTCCCTCCCCAATATTACGTGCTTCTCCAAGATGTTACCTCTCGCCTATCTCAGAAAGAATTACCCCTTCCACTCGTCAGCCGTGTATTGGAAGTGTCCTCCCAGAAACGTCCTTCACGTTGCTTGTGACGATTGACATTAAGTGCCGACATCAAAATTCCCGTTCTGTTTTGTTTGTTCGCTAAATTTTTCTAGTATTACTCTCACCGAGGACTGATTAAAAGCTTTAGAAAAACAATGTTTAATATAATATGAGTAAAAATATTAATGTAGTCAACTACATTGATAAATAGTTATATATACAAAATATAATATAAAATTTAAAAACTGTTCCAACATAGGATAACGTTGAATGCCTCTCTGTGCCCCTGGTAGCAAGACAAATGAAAAGTCATATGAATGTGTTTTATTGCACATACCAGCTCGTTCTTTAATTACGATGGCACCTCCATAATCTATTACAACAATGTGAAATAGAGGTATAACTGCTGTTCTCTGGTAAATCACTCATTATAAGATTTACAGCTTACCACGTACCATTTCCTTTGCAGTGTTCTTACCTGATATATGTAGGTCAGTATCTCTATCTTATGGTACTCAACAATAATGTTGGTCCTGCATGTAAAGGCTGTTTGTGGTTAGCTTCGAATACGAGTTTGGTTAAAACTGCACTCTTTTACCAGCAAAATGGGATTTTGCTCAGCAAATTCAAAAGTTAATTTGCTTGAACATCCGTCCACGCGCAATAAATCACATTTAGCAAAAAATGCTTTTTAAGTTTGTTTTTGTTATTGAGTTGACTTCCTTTCATTGGAGTCAACGCTTTTGCGAACACGTTCTCGAGTACACGGACGCATAGTACTAGTACCGTCTCTTACAGTTTACCCTTTTCTTTTTGCCTGCTAGCGAGGATGAGTGTGGGTCCGCCATATCTGCTCCTCCGAATAGACTGACCTCTGGAGATGATTTGCTGCCTAGCTTTCTGATTCGTGACCATCGATGTGTGTTTGCTTATCCCTTCCCAAATACTACTTAACCTATCAATTCGTCAGGTGTTTTCCCACAGCGGTGGAAGCGCTGCAAAATCTGTCGTATACATAGAGGGGAGGGGGATACTGCTCTGTCATCGAACTATCGGCCTATATCAATTTTATTGAATTTTGCTTAACATAACAACTATTTGTTATTTAGATCGACGCAGCCAGGTTGACGCCATTTATTTCGACCTTTCTCGTACTATCGACACCATGGATCATTGAATTTTTCTGTATAACTTGAGTTGATTTGGCTTTGTTCCATCGGCGGTGGGGCTTTTGAGTCTTTGGAGAACCGAAAGTGTTATGTCTTTTAAAATGACTTTTTCTCAGAAGAATTTAATTTTACTTTGGGGAGCTCCTCATGGATCAAAGTTAGGCCCTATTTTGTTCAACATCTTTATAAATGGCTTTCTATTATGCTTGATGTGTCCGGTTCTGGTTTATGCTGATGACGTTAATTTTTTTCTGAAATTTCATCAGAGGATGATGCTAGACTTCTCTAGATAAATATAAATAAGATTGTCCACTGGTGAAATCGCTCTAAATTATTTCTAAACATACAAAAATGTCATGTACTTTCTTTCTGCCGCCCAACTTCATCCCTTTCCACCAATTATAGTAATTATACCATCAATAATATTGTAATCAAAAGAAAAGCGGAAGTCAGGGACTTGAGCATTGTGTTTGACACTAACTTTAAGTCTCACATAGCATCGATCTGTTCAGATGCAATTAGAGTCATGGGTTTTCTGATGCGAGTGTCGAGGTATTTATTATATTATTATTTACTATGAGTTCGTCCTTAGCAAATTGGAATACATACCTTTGGCGTGGTACCCCTTGTACAGGTGTGACCATCTATCACTAGAGCACATCTATTTGAAAATTTCTGAAGTTTCTGTCTGTCAAGCAAGATAGCATATATCTGGATGTTGGTACTTTCTAATCCGATTTACTGGAACGACACGGTATGGTTTAACTGTCATCTCGAAGAGTTATGATTTGCAGAAACTTTCTTCCTAACTTGATGAGCAACAATTTCGATTGTGCATTTTTATAGCAGCGTTTGGCGTTTCATGTAACGTGCATTAACTCGAGAGTCGATTGCAGTTTCAGACTACCCCTTGCTAGGACGAACATCATTAAGCGAACTTCGATCTTTGGCATGTGTAAACTGGCTAACAAATCCAAGGACGAATTTACATAGGTCTTTTCCATTTTTTCCGTATATGTGCTTCAGATTATTGTATTCTTTTTTGTAGCGTTTGCCCTGTGAATAGGTCCTGTTGGACAAATAGATACCATTACCATTGTTGTTATTATTATTATTATTATTAGGTCTTCTTAATCGTAAGGGAAAGCTTACATCTGTGTCAGTTTAATAGTTCTCGTCAATGCTGCATTTGATTCGTGTAATGGCAAATCGCCTGGACGCTTCTCCGTATTATTCAGCGCATTATCTTTAAATCGTATACATCATGCAAATGTTAGAACCAAGTTAGTTAAGTTTTAGAGATATTCGAAAGGAAACTTTCGTTTTCCCGCTTATTGTGTGGATATAAGAAATAACAGGTTTTTGTGTATCTATGCCGGTTTATTTAGACAGATAAGTTTGATACATTTAAAATAAAAAAACATATCTTCCGGCAGATAAGATTGCGACATTCATAATATTTAAAAAAAAACGATAAAAAATAGGTATTCCTATGTATGAGCGTCATTTCAAGGTCAAATTCTTTGGAGAAAAAATAGATCGCAAGTTATGCTTATAATATATATCACGTCCTCAGCGTTTACTATGTTTCTGTTTCTAGTAATGGTTCCAAAAATTGGAATAATTGTGTTTCTCGCTTTGGAGAAATTAACACACGTTTGTGGCTAAACGTTTCAAAATACATTTCATCCAAAAACAGTTATAATATATTTGTCTTTGTGTTTGTTCTAAATGTTTTAAATACGCTTGTCATAAAAGTTTTATTTATATACCTGTGATTAAAGATCGAACGATCAGTGTACTTTAAAACCGGGGGCACCCACTTAGGTCCCGAACAAGCCGGCCCTAATAATTTTGTACTAAACGTTTATAAGCAGCGGTTATCAGAAGAAAGCGAATGAACATTGTCGATGGAGCAAAGTCAGTTCAAGACGACGTTAGGGTGACGTGATATCATGCGGAGTTTCTGTACATTGCTTTCATTTGCGCTGGCCCCACCGAGAATGCAGCGGAACATTACTCCAGTAGCCGGTCGATCAATTTCAAGTCGTAGTCGGCGCAAAGGGTCACATGTTTTTACTCGATGCTCGATGAATCAGTAATGAAAAATATTAATATATACTCCAGGATACAGTTACATCATCCATACACAATTACAAAATTTGGATCTTCTCTTGTCATCCGTAGACGTACGTTTCGCGGTTATACCGCTCGTCAGTACGGCTTTGCAAGAGCTGTAATTTCGTATACAAATTTTATGTATATATGGTCTGAACATTGATGTTTGTACATGTGAGAGGGATTCGATATGAATTCTCTCACAATGCACGTATTACGCATTTTTTACAGTTATTTTTTCTACAGAAGTGGACAACTTGCGTTGCCACAGCCTCCTGCAGTAACTGCAGTCGCGCTCTTCGGCTACCCGCCGTGGGAGAAATGCAAATTACAAAATTTTGATCTTCTCTTGCCATCCGTAGACGTACGTTTCGCGGTTATACCGCTCGTCAGTACGGCTTTGCAGAGCTGTAATTTCGTATACAAATTTTATGTATATATGGTCTGAACATTGATGTTTGTACATGTGAGAGGGATTCGATATGAATTCTCTCACAATGCACGTATTACGCATTTTTACAGTTATTTTTCTACAGAAGTGGACAACTTGCGTTGCCACAGCCTCCTGCAGTAACTGCAGTCGCGCTCTTCGGCTACCCGCCGTGGGAGAAATGCAAATTACAAAATTTTGATCTTCTGTTGCCATCCGTAGACGTACGTTTCGCGGTTATACCGCTCGTCAGTACGGCTTTGCAAGAGGTATAACCGCGAAACGTACGTCTACGGATGGCAAGAGAAGATCAAAATTTTGTAATTTGCATTTTTCCACGGCGGGTAGCCGAAGAGCGCGACTGCAGTTACTGCAGGAGGCTGTGGCAACGCAAGTTGTCCACTTCTGTAGAAAAATAACTGTAAAAATGCGTAATACGTGCATTGTGAGAGAATTCATATCGAATCCCTCTCACATGTACAAACATCAATATCCATACACAATCACATAACTAGGGAAATCATCAAGACGGGAGAAACAGGTTGGCAAGGTAGAAGGTGAAAAAGATGGGATATGCAGGAGGTGTGTAGGACGGCGGCATCGAAAGGACGGACGGGAAATTATTATTATTATGTAGTATCACGAGGTGTTGTATGTGTGTAATGAAGTTAAAATAAAATAAGTGTATAAAACAGAAAGTTGTGATATTTTCTTACCTTTCAGAAGTGGGATAGACAGTCGCCTACAGTAAGTGTTTTTATTTATTATCTTTAGACGGTGGTGTACTTGAAGTCACAACATGCGTGGTAAGCACCGTAAACATAAAAGAAATATCAAACAATGCTTGTCTTCTAGTAGTAGTAGGCTCCAGTAGCTCTACTTCCAGTTCATCTTCTCCCGACAGTAGTAGTAGTAGTACTAGGAAAAATGCAAGACAAAATTACGAAAAGTAAAGCATCGGTTAAAACAAATCGAACGAAATCGGCTGACCAGTACGTTCGTACTAACCCGTTTACATAGAATAGCGCGACGCTGGTATGTTGCACAAGAACAATTGAATGTTGAGTGGAATCAATTTAAGACGGCATTAATCACACAATTTCCAAAACACTTACCGCCACCACAAGGTGGAGTTAGCGAAACGTTAACTACAAGGTGACGTCGCATGAGACCTGTACGACGACAGAATGGACTTTTGGGTCTTCTGGTAATTTTACTATTTTGTTTGGTTTAATGTTTATTTACCGAATTCTCACAACCTCATCTCATCGTATCTTATAGTGCAATGCTCTCAAAATGTACCACCTAACTTACACAATTTGGCTAATATAGTACAATACAGGTTTCTATCTTATTTCGTCTTGCTGCCCTCTAGTGGACACTAATATGGTTATAATGCGTTAACAAGACCTATGTGCTTGCTATGCGTATTTCAACTCCTATTGTTTATAAAGTAAATTTTTATTATAAAAGAGTACGTTTATTACATATTAAACAGCAAATTAGCCATAAAATTAATATTTGTTAACTACTAGCTGACCCGGCGAACTTCGTACCGCCTTGGAATTAATAAGTGTTGTCTTAAGTTATTACCTGAGTTTTATTAACTTGTTTATATTCAGATAAAATTAATTAAGTTGAGTAAAAGTTCAAAAAGGAGCAAATTCACGTGGGAGCAAAGCATTTGCTTTATTGAATGTAAGCCAAATGATTCGCCTATCGTTGTAGCACAACTTTCTGTTAAACTATTTGCTGAATAGGTTGCACTCGTGTCGATTCTCTTCATTGAAGCATCTTGTGATATACTATATTTTGCGACTTTATCTATTGTCAATGCACCGCAATGGACGCACACATCCTCATAGGGCCAATTCTAACGAAAGGGTGCGAGCTGTAGTCAATTGTGGAATCGTTTTGAAATGCTCCTCGATTCAAATTAACACTTGAAGCATTTCTTCTTGCGGCTCGACGTTGTTGATCACTGTGTTTTACTCGACGATTTCTCATTGCCAACCGAGCCGTTTCACGTATGGCCTCTCTTTGTCCTTGTGTTTGTGAAGCACGAAGTCGGGCCGTACCAACACGGCGCCCTTCTCTCGTGCGAATCCTTCTTCATCTGCAGTGGATTGATTCGCAATATTCCGCAGTCTAACTGCATTACGGCTTCGTTGTGAAAGATTCGATCTTCTCGCTCGCGGCATTGTAAATAAGACTGTGAGGGATATTGCTGACTTTGCTTATATTATGACATAACAATTAATTATTCATGCGCGGACAATCACAAATGTCCTAACCTTAATTGTCTTTGCGCGCACCATGACAACTGTCAAAACCTAACACACCAAACGTCAATTTGTTTGATCTCTAATTTTTTTCTTAATTTTTTAAATATTTTAATAGTTTTCTTTTTTCCTAAACCTTCGCGTAGCAATTACGAACAAATCCACAGAAGGAAGTATCCAATTTGGTCCAGTCATTTTCAAGTTTTAAGCATCCGAACAAACCACAGTCCATTTTTATTTTTATATATGTATGTAGATTAATTATGTCTGGAAAGTCATAAATCTAGCTAGGCGTTAGTACTAGTATAAGCAATTAACTCATTTAGGAAAATTTTAGTTCCCGCATCAAACATTTTATTATATTAACTACATTAATTCTGACAAAACAAAACAAGATCCTAACATACTATGTACATTTTTATGTAACTTTTACAACAACAATGTTATTTACACTCTGGAAAAATACTAAGGCGATGTTCGGCACATACGCTTTTATGGCAGTGTTCACATTTGTTGCGCGTTTCCCTGTTCTTCTTTCTGAAACAAAAATCACATCGACCTAATAAATCTCTTGGTCTTTAATGAGCCCCTTCTTGATTCTCGTAATCCAGGATTTTACGAATATTATTCCTGATTTTACTTGGGAGGCGTCCATTCGTCATTCTATTTTTCAAATAGACGTAAACAAGAGAAAAGGAAAGTTCTTTCAGAAAATAGGACCGTTTCTGCAATTTGATTTTGCAGTTAAATTTATATATAACATAGGAATTTAATCCAGCAGTATCAATCCTAGCATAGAGAATTCGAAGTGGCCACCTTCGAGTTTTCCTCGATACTGATACATGTGTGTGTATGTGTGCATACTTGACAGTAAAATAACAGTCTTGTTTTTCTTGGGTACATAGGAAACTAACTTGTCGTTTTCGTCAAAGCAAACAAAGATAAATCGACAACTTTTCCTCTGGTTTCCACTAATTGCTTTGGAATATCTGGTTCATTTCTGCTCAATGTTCCTACTAGCGTTAATTTATTTTCTATCAACTTTTGTGCTACTTCGTACGAGGTAAACCAATTATCCATAGTGTAATTTCTAGTTGTCCCATATATATCTGTTGTAAGCTCAAAAACGTATTGCGTGGGAATTGAATATTGGCCTTTTTTCTCCTCTTTTTCAATATAAGGTTTAGCGGAACGCATATAAAACATTTTCGCATCACACATCGTAACTAATTTCAGACCATATTTGTCCGGCTTATTTGGAATGTACATCTTGAACGGACAACGGCCTTTAAATCACAAAAGTGTTTCATAGATTGTTAGGTGTTCTGGTGGAGTATAAGTTCGTCTACAGCTTTTTTCGAACATGTTTCAAATTTCTCTAGCAGCTGTAAATATGTCACTTTTTCTTCGTTCTTTTCTATCTTTCTTATCAAACCTCAAGCAATTGACCAAAAATTGAAAACGGTTTTGGTTCGTAGTTGTCCTAAGAAGAGCAGATCCAAAAACTGGTGACCATAAATCATCCAATGTAACATGTGCATTTTTTAAAACACCGCTCAGATATAGCAGACGCTGTCCGTTGCCTCAACATACCCCTGCGTGCTCTTGTATCGCCTTTTCTTTCTTTCGATTTCTTTGTTTGTGTTCTTTACTACTATATCCACAAATTCGTCGCTGAAAAATAAATTCCATACTTCTTTTGCCTCCATTATGTTTCTTGCTGAACCTTTTGGTCCTGGCATGTGAAGAACTAAGTCCTTCCTGAAAACTCTGGTGTTTTTACTATGGAAACTATTTAGATACCATTTACGCCCACTTTTAGAGTACATTACACTTTTCGTCTTAGGCTCATTTGTACTTCTGGATTTAACGCATCAAATTCGTCATCCTCTATACTTTCTGTTTCCATATAATCTTCGTTTTCACTATCTTCGCTTTCGAGTACGTCATCTGAATCGCTCAAGCCTTCATTCGCCAACTGTTCCAGCTCAAATGATCTCAAGGGCCGTGTTCCTAATATAGACATTATGAAATATACAAAAATAAATAAATATACGAAGAATTTCAACAAACTCATAAAATACATACCTTCGCAACATTTTAAACGTAAAGTACAGGGTGGTGTCGTATGCGATCACTAACGCACTATATCAGTATCGGCGAAAACGTGTGCACTTTTCTATTCAATCACCAAGATATTACTAAACATACGAAAGGTAGGAAGACGTTCAAACGCATGCGTGAAATGAGAGCAGTTTAAGAGGCGATATTAAAACTCGTTGGTCGTGGACGACATCACCTTGTGGTTCTAGGGTTAAGAGGCGCGTCTAATTATGGAGTAACACCCGGACAAGACTTTACCGTATATTGTTTCAACAAACTATCCAAACTGAAACATTGAAATATGAACATAGCAGAACAATATCTAGTAGATGCTGAAAACATTGCTAGATCTGCAGGATCTTCGCAATTTAATAATACTAACGACATACAGACTTTTCTAAGTACATTAGGTAACATGCCAACACCGATAGATTATAGCCGCTCTGGTAAAATAACTAAGGAAAGTGCTAGCACTTCGAGACATACAAATGCATAAGGTTGGGGCACATGAAAGTAAATTTTCCCCTTAATGGGCGACGTAATCAGCCACATAGCGGATGGTGTTCACGAAATCAATATTAAATTAAATATACTCAATAGGCAAACTATACCTTACAAAATGTTTTATCAAAATATCAAAACCCATGTTTTTTACAATAACGTACTTAATCTCTCCGTTGATATATTACTTATTACAGAGACTTGGTTAAATGATTCCGTAAATGATAACGAACTTTTTACAAATCACTTTAATGTTGTTCGTAAGGATAGAAATTTCGTTGCGCTGGGTCACCTAAGGGCGGTGGTGTACATATCGCTCTCAAACATAACATTATATTTTAAGGTATTAATACTAATCATATCGCTGCTTTGGTCCCGCTCATAGATGTATCAATTTGCAAATGCTTTATTGATAACCTATCGTTTCTTATAATATTGGTTTATATACCACCAGATGTGTCAGCTGAAGATCTAGAGGTTTTCACGTCGGCCTTTGAAATTCATTTACTATTAAGTAAATTATTACTTATTTATTTTAATACGTGACTTTAATCTTCCTAATCTTTTCTTACCTGCTTCCCAAAATTATAATAAGGTCAGAATTTTTAAAAATTTTCTAGGCATAATTAATGCAAAACAGTTTAATAATATCAAAAACAGTGATGATCTAATTCTTGATCTCCTTTTTTCGAATATAGACTTGAATTTGCACGTATTTAGATCTGATTATCATCTTGTTACTAAGGATCCATATCATCCTAGTCTGGACATTGTATTTCACTTTCTCCAATCAGCTACAATGTCATGCTTTCCATCAGTTAACAATATCCGCTATAATTTTGAAAAGGCTGATTACACATCACTATATAGTCATCCACTGGATACTGATTGGTCTTTCTTGGAAAGTTTCACTAACGTGAATGACAGCCTACATGCTTTCTATAATACTCTTTATTCAATTTTTGATCTTTATGTTCCTAGTAAACAAGGATTTAATTCCACTTTCCCACCTTGGTTCTCGTCGGAAATCAAAACTAATGTAAAACCAAAAATTATTATCACAAGAGATGGCTAAGAACAAAAAATACAAAGTTTTATACTGAATTCAAGCGTCTTCGTAAGATAGTTAAAAAGCAGATCGATGACAGTTATCGATCCTACCTTGCTGATGTGGAAAATTCTATAAAAGTTACTCCTTCTAAATTATGGAACTTTTTGCGAACTAAAAGGCGTTCGACTAGAATACCAGGTGAACTTTATGATGATGACGATAATGTCTATGATGATCCTGTTGGGATTGTTAATGCTTTTGCTTTTACGTTTTCTTCTATATTTACTGCTAATATTAATTTTACTGACACTTTATCTGGTACTAATTTTCTACCGTATTTCTTCTCAATTGTTGATGAGGATGAATTAATTAAAATTATGGCTACTTTTCCTGACAAATGGACGTCTGAAGATGATCTGATCCCCAATTTCCTGGTGCGTGAATGTCGATATGTTTTAGCTTGTCCACTTAGAATAATTATCAATATGTCTTTATGTACTAGCATATTTCCTGACTGTTGGAAGAGGACTCGAATAGTTCCAGTGCAAAAAAACAATGATCGTACACTACTCTCAAACTATAGACCAATTTCTATATTGTCTAACTTTGCGAAGTTATATGAGAAAATTTTATACTCGAGAATCTACAGTTGTACTCATTCTCTTATTTCACCTAGTCAACATGGCTTTGTCTCTGGGCGTTCCACTATTACCAGTTGGGCCACAATATCCCAATACATAAGTGAAGTTCAACCTCCAGCATACCCTAAACTATGTGGTCGAATGGTGTAGGCGTTTCAAGCTGAATCTGAACGTTACGAAGTGTTGCGTGGTTAATTACACTCGCTCACCCTCTCCTCTCATATCAACCTACTACATTAACAATAGTCCACTCATAATTAAAACGGAAGTTAGAGATCTGGGTGTATTGTTTGATTCAAGCCATTGCTTCAAGAATCACGTAATGAAACTATCTTCAGAGGCATTGAGATCTCTGGCATTTATCATGAGGGTATCTAAATACTTCAAAGACATTGCTTTACTTAAGTCTCTTTATTTCGCTTACGTGGCGAGTAAATTAGAATACGCGTCTCTGATTTGGTACCCAATATATGTATGTGATTCCTTGATGCTAGACCGCATACGCCACAGATTTCTGAAATTTTTTAAATTTTGAAAATTTTTGTCGAATAGGTTGGATGGAATTTATCCAGAGAGAGCTACATCGCAAATAGAGTTACTGGTCCGCCATCGAATGTCATCGCTCGGCGAAAGAAGAGATACACTATGTGGAAAATTTTTGAGGAAACTCTTATGCAATGACATAGATTGCCCTTTCGTGTTGGATAGAATGTCTTTTCTGGCTCCTAGAATTAACTCCAGGTACCCATGCGCATTCGTAGTACCATTTCCGCGAACAAATATTATGAAAAGAGCACCAGTATACACTCTTTCCGTTGTGGGCAATGCTGGGATCGAGGATGTGTTCGCTATTTAATCAAGATTGCTTGATTTGCATATATTAATGAATTGTACTTTTTTTTGAATTTTTTCAGTACTTATTTGTATTTACTTGATTGTATACACATAGCTTTTTCTTTTATTTTTATTTATCCTGAGATTAGGTTTGACCTGTTGGGTAATAAAGATTATTATTATTATTATTATTATTAAACAGGATAATGAAAATCTGTAAGTTATATATGGCTTTATTAACGGTCATGTTATCTAATATCTATCTATATATCTATCTATTTATCTATCTATCTAATAGACACTGGTATCACGGCTGCATTGGTAGCCTATCAAGGAGTTTTACTGGAAATTATGTGAGTAATATTGGGTCTATACAAGCAATATTTCGCATAGAACAGGCCGAAGCGCAGGTTAATATTGTCGTAATGGACGATAGTATGATGACACTAGAGTATATAGTTAGCCTTTTTAAATTTGCCAAATATTATGATGCTCAAATTAGTAAATGAATCATTAGACAAATTACAAGTACCAAATCCGGGGCAATTTAGCCCCAGATAACATTTACCTGTAGGCTTTCCAATTTTGACCTGAGACCGCTGCTTAATAATTTAAGTAAAAGAATAAACAAATGCCGAGAATTACTAATTAAATACGAAGACTGTATATCTTTTGGATTATACGATTTAGGCAAAACTTATGCAATAGAGTTAATAATAAATTCCAAAACAAATGAACCCATAGTACATCAGCCCTATAGAATCCCTATTAAGGAAAAAAGAATCTTAGGACACATTATAGAAGATTTATTATTAAATGGTATTTTTCGAGAGTCAAATTCCCCGTATTCGAGGCCTGTACTATGGGTAAAGAAGAAAACAGACGACTACAGAATGTGTGTAGAACACAGGCGCCTAAATGAGATCACGATAAAGGACAAATGTCCCCTACCAATAATTGACCACCAAATTGATGGGTTAGGTGGATATAAATATTTTACCGGACTTGACTTGGCGTCTGGATACTATCAGGTGCCAATTGCACCAGAATCGGTACTGAAGACAGCCTTTGTAATACCAGATGGACATTCTGAACTTCTGCGCATGCCTTTCGGACTGACCTGTCGACCGTCTGTGTTTTCCAAGTTAATGAATACAGTATCAGGAAAATTGAAAAATTCTATCGCTTTTCCTTATATGGATGATGAAGTATATTCGATGGCATCAGCCGTCAAGGACTGGAGGTGCTCAGAAAAAATAATTTAACACTGAAATTAGAAAAGTGTACCTTCTTTAAGACAAGCATAGACTGCCTAGGGAGAGAAATAAGTGCTTAAGGGGTGAAATCTGGAATGAATGTGGAAGCAATTCGGAACATAAAGGCACCGCGAAATATTAAACAGGCACGGCAAATTTTTAGGCCCCTCAGGTTTTTTTCCAAAGATATATTAAGGATTATGCTAGGATAGTAGAACCGATAGCGCGACTATTACGAAATAATACTCCATGGGTTTGATTAAATGAGCAAGAAATATCCTTCAGCTATATAAAGGAGGGATTTGATGCGATATTATTTCAAATACATAACGATACTAAACGAGTGGTTGCGTATTTTAGTAAGCAAAATACGTTTGATCAGGGGCGTTATTATTCCTTTGATTTACAGACGGTAGCAGTGGTGTTAGCCTTAAGGCATTTTCGGGTATATCTATTGGACTTTGTGGTTGTTACTGATTGCAACGTCTTGTGTACCGCATTTACAAAGAAGGATTTGGCACCAGAAATGGGCCGTTGGTGGCTTGAAGTGCAAAAGTACATGTTCGACATAAAGTGTAGAGCTAGAGATACAATGAAGCATGTTGGCTGCTTGGGCCGATACTTTAGTCAAAGTGCAGTTGCATCGGATCAAAAGGAATGCTCTGCTGTTTGACGCCGGGTTCGCGTGGCTGCGGGTTTATCTTGGTAATAGTCGATGCATACCCTAAGTTCATCGTGGTGAAACAGGTGGAAACCCAGCAGTTAGCATGTAGTGCGCGCGGTTGAGCGTGCCTTTCGTGTCTCGAAGCTTTGGACGCTTCTGTGAATCATGCGGTGTAGGGCATGTGTTGGGTGCTGTCGCAACACCACGCTCAAATGACCAATGTGAGCGTTACAGTAAAGCGGCAATTCGCGCTCTGGCCACTCTCGCGGCGGACGCTGGTGGTACTTTGTGGGATGTACATGTGAAGCGACTCCGTGGTGACATGAATATGAATTTTAATAAAAGTATTGGTACTACACCGGCGGAAGTGTTAATGGGCTGCATCCCAAGAACAACGGCCGAAGCAGCGCTGCTCAGTGAAGCTCAAGAGAAAGTGGAACAACTCGACCTAAGAGAACTTAGAGTAAGGCTGAAGTTTTGCATGTTAAGACAACAAGCGCAGCAAAGGGAATACTATGATGGAGCGCGAAGAAAAGCGGATCGATGCAACATTGGATATTTGGTGTTGGTCCAAATTGCAAGTGAGGAATATGCGGGTCTCAGTGGGGAGTTGTTTCCCAAATTCAAGGGTCCGTCCAAAATAGGTGCGGCGTTGTCAAACTACCGTTTTAGAGCAGACGATTTACGTGAAGGTTATCGAAAACCACTGACGATAGTAGCCGTCTAACAGTCACGTCGCTGGAAAGCAGCACAGCAATAAGAAATGACGGTTGTTATAGTGGTTGTAGCCACAAACGTATTATCGATATGGTTGTAGCCATATTGGTTGTTATAGTGGTTGCAGCTACAAACGTGTTATTGATATGGTTGTAGCAATATGAGTTGCTATAATGCTTGTAGCTACAAATGTGTCATTGATATGGTGGTAGCCATATGGGTTGTTATAATGGTTGTAGCCACAAATGCGTCATCTATATGGTGGTAGCCATATGGGTTGTTATGGTGGCGCTCTGCTGTAGAAGCAGAAACACAAATATGGTTAATGTGAGGTGCAAACCAAACGCCTAGGTCTATTACACTACCAATCAATTGTTTAAATAGGATCTTAGAAGATACTGTAAGGAAGGACTCATTTCAAAGCAGTTGAGTTAGTAAGATCATCTTTTAAGGTCCAGTAGTAGGAAGGTGGGTGTCGACAAGACTTGAATTGATTTTGGATTTTAATTACGTCGTCTCGGCGGATTCGCAAGTCTAACAATAAGTTGACCAACCGGAAACGACTTTTGTTGGAATTTTGGTTCGTAGAATAGTTTGAAAGCTCGTCGTTTCGCTATACGCATTGGCTGCGGATATTATACCTACCCTCTACGTTCGACCGTCGTAATTGTATGGAACTCATGTTGAACGCATGGTAAAGTAAAGTTTGATTTGCACTTTCCCCTATTCAGTTTTGTGTTTCTTTTGTATTTTAGAGTTCTTTTTCTGGATACACGTAATTTTCTTGGATACACGTAATATTTCTTTTTGGATACCATTAAGAGTTTTATTGGATTTCCCGCTGAGAGGTAGATTTCTGGTGCATTCCTTTTTTTTGTGGTTACCTCCTCACAACGGCACACATTTCTCCCACCGGAAACACGTGAAGACGCCATATTAGAATCGAGGGCCAGGCGCAGAAGCAAACCCGGAGCATACGGAGTTTTGGAAAAATTACACGTACATCAATTGGGTGTATTTGAAGTCGGTACGAACTTGTTTTTTATTATTAGTTCTATGGTTTATTTGAATGTGATTGCCGAGATTATCTTGTATTCGTCATTAGTTTTCTTATGCGCAATCATATGTTATTTTCAATTACGGGATAATTTTTTTATAGTTCTTGCGTAGTTTAAAATAGTAAGATTTTCCTTTTTTGTAAAGACCCGAAGTCTGTTCGTGCCTCACTATTTTTTTAAATTGAGATTTAGCTTTGTAGAACTATTTCGCGTTCGGTCGCGTGGTACCATTCATTCGGCGTAGGTAGCTCGATAATATTTGTTTTTTTCTTTTCTGTTCCAAAAGCAGTTAAGTAAAATTCGATGCTCTATAATATCAAAACCACTGCTGAAATCCGTGTCCAAGAGTATCAAGCTGTTCACTAAGAAACTGATCAACTGTTACGAGGTTGGTAAGGGTGGATCTCCCACGAACAAAGACACGTTGGTATGGTGAGATGTAGGATTTTGTATTGGTATACAAACAAGTATAAATAATGCTTTCAAAAACATTAACAAAATTTGACAAGATTGCTATTGGTCTATAGTTAACCACACATGAATCATCATCACGTTTAAAAACAGGACTTAAGCTAGCTCTCTTCCAAACTGTGAGAAAAATACCAGCTCGAATAGCCATATCGATCATCAAGGCAAGAGGTTTTCCCAAAGCAAATCTTGCATCGTACAACAAGAAACTGGGAATAGAATCATCACCAACAGTATTTATTTTTGGAAATTTAGCCAGCACACGTATTACTTCTTCCTTGAGAACAGGCAATAATGTAAATGGTAAATAGTTTGAGTATTCATTGTTTAAAGTAAGATCAGTCGTAGAACAGTATGTATAAGAAAATTTATTGGCAAAATCATTAGCTATACTTTAAAGACCCATTATAAAATAAAGTTCTAGGTATACAGGTCGAACCCTGTTTAGAATGAATATATCTAAAAATATGGCTCGGATTATCCCTCATAGTATCTTCTACTTGCTTTAAATATTCTGAGTAAGCAGCAGCAGTATCAGCTTTGCAGATCATTCGAAGCCTTTTAAACTCGTTATAGAAGAAGGCAGGGTATCTTGAACAAGCCGAAGCTGAACCACACTTAGGAACAAATTTGTCAAGAATACCGTACAGGAAAATTCAAACTTTATCAATAGCGATACTAATATCACTGTACAACTCCAAGAACGACCAATCGGCATTCAAGAGATCAGCATGAAGTTGAGAAAAGTTTGCCTTTTTGAAGTTACATCGAACATTTCTGTTCGAGCGAAATGTAGACTGACTGGAAGAAGATGTAGGAAAGTCAAGAGAAATAGATAATGGAGGATGATATAAATCTACTGAAACACACACAATTATATCGGAAACAAAATTAGAATTAACAAGATCAAGAAGTTGACCATCACAGTTAATAATCGTATTAACTTGTTTGAAGTTTAGTAGACTACACAAGTAATTAAATGAACAACATTTACTGCAAGATAGAGAATTAATTGCACACTGAGGCAATTTAAAATCGCCAAGAGAGATAACGATATCTACTAAAGTAACAAAGCGAAGAGATAAATCTAGTATCAACACTATCAAACGATATTACATCAGACAAAGCAACCAAAACACCACCACCCGTAGAACGACTGATAAGGAAAAATTGTCTATTAGATCGTACTATAGAGAAACGAAATAGTTCAGAGGTAGGAAGGGAATTATCAAACCATGTTTCAGAAATAACGATATCATAAGACGATTCACAATCTGTCGCAAAAACGACATAAGTTTTTGTTTTCGGACCACGGGCGTTTTGATAATAGACATCAAGAGAAAAAAGACACAGAACAATCGCTAGACACATTTAGTTTAAAGACATAATGATAGTAGGCATTCCCTTTTTAAATTTAATTCTTAAATCAGATTCGCCGTTTTCCAAGCGATTATTCAATTCCCTTTTGGTAACCCTGTATATTTGCAACTGCATTAGAGTGTGGTCTCTATGTATTAATAATTTAGAGAGTTTAGCGATGGATTTTATTTTAGAAATGTTCCGCAGTACTATACTGGCAGATGCATCAGAAGAAAAGGATGAGTTCAATGGTCTACAACGGTTAGAAAGTGAAGCACCAAACTTATCCAGCTGAAAGACTTTAACATTAGAATCTTCAATTTGAAGCGTAGAACAGGTGTCCCCAACCATGTTCAAATCCACAGCAATTTTATCACTATTATTAATACAAGCCACCTCGGCCGACCCAAAGATAACAACATTATTTTTGCGTTGTTCACGATCAGTGATTTCTTGAATGATGCGCTCCGTATCAAGAAGAGAAACCGTTTTAGTAGTACCTCATTCCAATAACGATTGCGTCAAAACTTTGATATCCTCCTGAAGTGTCACAATAACAGATTTTATATCATTGAAATCATTTCTAAGTTGTATATAATTTTTACAGGTCCAAGAAATACCAGACTTTGAATGTATTTTACAACCTTCAGAAGGTGAGGCATCAACACACTCAATCTTATATTGCTTACTCCAAATAGAACAACTAACTATTTTATGCGACTGTTCCAGGGTGCCACAGCAAGCACATGAAGGCATGATTTAATAATTCAACAGAGTAAATACAAAAGACCAAATAAAATTAAGGAACAGACAGGGATACACACTTCACGCCAGCGGTGCCCGTCGCGGCGATTAAAAGCCAGACAATACAAGGACAAAAATAGGCAGCGGACAGGTACTTCAACAGTAACAAAGGATAAATAACATGGATATCAAAAGTACTATAATATTAATAACCAGCATTGTAATTCCAAATTAAGTCATTATCAATACAAAAGTCTAACAGCCTTTTCCCATTATTATTTCTAGTTATTTCACCAATTACTGTTGTATATGTATCATCCTTTACTCCCACTCGTCCGTTAAAATCACCTGCTGTTAATATTTCTCCCTTTGCCATTTCTATTGCGAGTCAGATCTTCCCAAAATTTATCACTTTTCTCAGCTTTTTCGTTTTCGTCAGGACCGTTAATGGCTACAATTGTTTTCCAATGTATCTTACATTGCAACTCTATTAACAGTATTCTTTCACTAATTACCTCCGATCTAGTTAGTAGGTTTCTAATTTCCTTCTTCAGTATACACCCTATTCGCGCAGAAGCTCTGTGCCGATTCTCAACTCCACTCCATATTAGGATATGCTCATTATTTAATTCTATTATTCCCTGTTTTTTCTCTTTGTTTCTGATACTATCAATACATCCAGTGCTGCTTTTTCAAATTTCTTTACAATTTCTATTTCTTTACCGTTCAAACTTCTAATATTCCATGTTCCTAATCTAAATACTTTTTTCTCCTTGTCGTTTTCCCAGTTCGTGCTTAAATTAACCTCTTCCAATTTCCTTTTCTTTTCCGTTTCCATCTCGTCTGCCATGGTCATCCTCGTTCCTTCGTTCTTTCTTCTTTTTGTTTTTTGAGTTACTGCCCTCGTTTTTCTGTCCGTCCTCAAGTAGTGCCCCTTTCTCTCTTTTTTTTTTCTCTTCCCTTCCTTCAATTGCAATTCTTTGGTATCCCATCTTTACTTTTTTCCGTCTTTTCTTTCTTTATCTCCCATTTGTTTCAGCTTCCTCTGCATTTCTTGTTCGCCTTTTGTCAACTCGTTGTCTATATATATTCTGTCCTCTATTTGTCTAAGCTTACTCTTATTTTTCATCACTGCGTCTTTACCCCTAGCGCTTTCCAACTCCATCTTGTATACCGCCTCCCCTATCTTCATCACTTATCTTATGTTTACATTGACCTTCATTGTGCTTTTCATAAAATTCTCTAGTCACATTATTCTTTGATACTGTCTTCTCCATTTTGTACATTCTCTTTTCCATATGCCTCATTTGTTCCCTCATTATCTCATTTTCTGTCTTCAATCTTTTATTCTCCCCTCTCAGTACTTTCAATTCTTCCTGGTACTCTTTCTTGTCTCTCTTTATTTCCTTCACATCTCTCATCAGCTCTTTCATCATATTCACTCGCTCCCCTTCTCCATCTTTTCCTTTTTGTGGTATTCTTTGTAATTTCTTGCTTTTCTTGAATATTTCGTAAGTCTCATCCTTCTCGCTACCTCTTTTTATTCCTATATTCTCCGATGTATCACTCTCCATATCTTTATTTCTTTGTTAACTTTTATTTAACCCCTGTATATATATTTATATCCGCAAATTCTTCGCTATTTCCTATCTTATCGTTATTGTATGTTATCTCACTTACGCTTCCGCTTTTTGCTCAGGTTCGTTGTGACACCGCGTAGAAAGCTGTCGAAGCTTTTATCGGTTTGTTTGCTGCTATTTTGTTGTCGCTACTTTCACTGTTTACACCACCATTTCACTCTCTTTATGATCGCTGTTTGATTTAAATACTCGCAATTTCCCGCCGAATCGAGATTTACTACGGAGCACAAATCAAACGCCCGCACGCTCGCACTCTCAAACTCAGACCCAATCCAAAAATACCATCAGATTTTCTCTATATTCAAAAGATGTGAGCACGTATTTGTGTGTAGCTAGTCTTATTCCTGCATATAAATAGTGGTTCCAATACAACCTATAAAAACGCACAAATAAAAGAGAAAATAAGTTTATTCTGTAAAACAAATATTTACAAATATTATTACCCAAAATAAATTTTTACAGTGGTTGGTAACTAATTTAAAAGCTTTCTTCTAAGCGCTTTCCTTCCGTATGTCTGAAGGGATTTGCCTCTTTTAATACTCCAGCAGTAATTAGCTATCATGTGTGTATCCCATCTGCTCTTATTCCGATTATTATTCCGATATCCTATGAAATCGTTCGCCTTGCTCCTCACTAAAGTCGCCAAGATTTGCAGGAAACCTCTCTAAATGACTGTAGAGGTAGTGGATCTTAATGCTCATATGGCAACCGAAAATTTGATAGTTATTAAGCATATTTTCCACTATTTGTTCGTAATTTTCAGAATTATAATTACTATGAAAATTTTGCACAACTTTCGCATGTAGAAGCCATGATTTTAATAATTCTTTTCGAACAAACACACTTGCTAGAAAGCTTAAGTTTAAACTGGATCAAGAGTTGACACGTAGATATCTTTATAGTTATTTCTGCAGGTATTATTGGAAACTAAACCTTAAATACCAATTATACCGCTATTTTCATAAATCCTTTACATTGTACATTCCTGAAAGCTATTTACACTGTTAAACACGTTAAAGCCGGTATTCCTGGAAACCATTCAGTATAATTAGGGAATTTAAGATGATAAATAAATAGTTCCTTACGTAGAAAGATTAGGCAAGTAAAAAACAACTAGAATTGAAAAGAAGGTCTGTTCAGAAGGTTTATTGTAGCATTATGGATGAAAATATATGAAATATTTAATTTTGGTCTGTCTCAACAACGAGCTGATACAAGGAACAGAATTGTATCTTTGGAATCAGAGTTATTCAAATATTTAAAATCAGCTTTTTCTTGATGCACCAATCCCTCAGGGGCTCACTGTAAACAAGTTCAGCAAGTGAGTTCGGGAATTTAATTCTCCCGAGGTACCCGAACTAATACCCAAACTAGGTGTAAGGTAACGTCCGAGAGTTGCGCGGTACTTAACGTTCCCCTGGCGGCACCATTTAGCCTTACCCAATCAAGAGGGGCTCTGATCGGGCGGATACATACTTCCCTAGCTACGCTATCTGGAATTTCTATGGCTAAAGCGCAAAAGGTTGTGAGACAGGGCCAAGATTACATACAAGCTGAAAGAACCATAATCAAGACCAACTTTCTAGGCATACACAAAAGGGCCAGGTTTAGTCTGGAAAGCGCGCAGTGGAACAGGCACCATTGCGATCTCAAGTAATCTTATCTTATCTTATCTTGATGAAAGATTCTTTTTATCGGGCTGTGTTATTATTATGTAGTATCATGAGTTGTTGTATGTGTGTCATGAAGTTAAAATAAAATAAGTGTATAAGACAGTAAAATTGTGATATTTACATACAAGAACTAATGTCTTTAAATCCTTAACATAGCTGCGCCGCTTGAAGTCATTGACCTCAACACAATCTTCACAACACAAAACTCGCGCAGCAAAGATGACTATGCATGTATACAGTATAATAGCCGTACTCCGACATACTTACGGCTCTGATGTTCCGACGTAGTTGTATAGAAACTGCCACGTCGTCTCTGCTCCACTCGTGAACTACGGTACTTCGATGTACTTCTGGCTGTAATGCTTCGTCGTAGCTGGGTTTGGACACCGCGCTCTACGACTCGTCTTAGACGCCTAGCGCACTGCAAACGTAAGTGCGGTAAAATCCGTACTCCGACGCATTGTCTCTGATGTTCCGATGTAGTTGGGACTGGAAACTAGACTGCCGTCACTAGTCAATTTGTATCTGATATCGAATGGAGATCCGGCTTAGTTACTTAGTTATTTTGGGTACGGGTGCTGTGCGCTTCGCCAAGGTAGGTATACGTTTGAGCGGCGATAAACGCTCCGGCTAAATTGTAATCGGCTGCGTCGACGACAAGGCTGTTCCAAAACCGTTTTAATATTGTTTTGTTTTTATCACATTCCATAACCTTCGAACATAAAACCGCGTATGAAATAGAAAAACCTTCCATTATCGTGTATATAACTCACAATAGTTATCACAATCCGCAGTTTATTAATAGCTACTAGTAAGTGTTTACACGTAAGATAACTACAAAGTAAAAGTTCAAAAATACACATCTTAATAGCGTTCCATTATAAATGCAACTGATTAAAAAGGGGCTGCTAGATGCACTTGAAATTGATTTAAAATGTAACAGCTTATATTAGACAATGTATTGGTAGTGGTTTCCAGTAGTAGCAAATGTAGCTAAAATTAAAGGTCCAAGACTTTGGAGAAATATGGCTTTATTATTCTATGTTTACAAAAATATTTTTAAACAGAAAATAAAAGCCTCTGCAATGCCTATTTTTTCAACCTTAGCATATTGAAATATCCTATTTCAAATAAGAAATAAAAAGAAAGACGTCAGCTCAAGCAATAAAATAATATTCGTCTTGAAATTCTTAGGTTTGATTTCAGTCAGTTCAATAAAACATACAAGTAATGAATTTGAAACAGCTAAAAAAAAACTAGTAGTCAGATCAAAGTAATTCTTTTTGATTTGATTCTAACAGTTATTCCGAAATTTTAAAATAACATTACATATACCATTAATAGTATGTTGACAATTTCAATCTTTTCCGCAAAAATTCCACTGTGCGACGTAGTTTCTTAAGCATATTTCTATGTACGCATTGCCGAAGGTGTTCGTTGTTCCTAAGCGACGAATTGTCGATAACGTTTAAAACATCATATTAGCATTTACAAAAATTAAAACATGAAACTATTCTAAATTTAGTGTATCTATAACAATAAATACATATTAATTTTAAAACACTGCAGAGTGGTCGGAATGCCCGAAAAAGTCGGCAAAGGTCCAAATTTCAAAGTAGGCGGTCAGAGTTGGTTCTGAGATATGTTGAAGAGAAAGAATCACTATGCAAGTTTCCAGAAGAGCAGATCGCTAAGTCACGTATTTCGGCTATAACAATTGTCCAAAGTGAATCGTCGCGACAGTACCCTAAACGCTCTGTGAAATAAGCGCGTCACATAAAGTGTCAGAAGATTTTCATACTAGTGCGGATTGTTGTGTGCCATATGGAGGGTGTTCCGGGAGGTACGTAGAATATATTTATACATTAACTACCTATTTTTTCGATAATTGTATGTTTCACAAGTAGAGACAAAGAATCTTTGAATTTGGTATCGATTTAAAAAAGTAGTTGTGATCCCAAGAGATCCTGCGCTACGCGAAGTTTAGGTACATGGGGAATAGTGTCTAGTTTCATAATTTTCAAAAAATGTACCGGAATTCCACAGACGCAGACTCAAGGCCATTTTTCCCTTGACGGCGTACGGCGTGTGGATTCGCTGTGAATATCGAAGTATTTAAAAATTTCTGCTTCGAAATCGCGGAAATGTTCTCGAACTTGTACTCCTGGTATTGTATGCCAACCTCAGTTCATAAGATTTTAATTTACGGAGCTAAAATTGTCCAATGGGGCCCACTTCCGATCGGACAATTATCGAAACAAGGATATTAAGAGATATAGAGAACATTTCTCGCGAAAAAGTGCAAGAGAAAAACAATGGAAGATATTTTTCAGCGAAAAAGATCATATCTGATCCATACATTTCGAGCATGGAAAAACAGTTAAAAACTAAAAAGCTTTTCGCCTGAAGCCTTAGCAATGTTTTTGTGTACTGATGGTTTCGTGGGCATACAATAGGTTAAATAAATTTGAGTAAAATATGTTGTATCGTTTAAATTTTGAAAATTCACAAGTTTTACAAATTTGACTTCATATTCATGATCAGCGACCTCGAAAACATGGATGTACGGGGTTTGACTCAAATTCGATAAAATTTAAGGCCATCGGTCGGCCGCGCTGGATCCGCCATTTTGGGTTTGACAAATTTGACTTCAGATCCATGAACAGCGACCTCGGAAACATAAACGTACAGAGTTTGACTCAAATTTGATAAAATTTTAGGCTGTCGGTCGGCCATGTTGGATCCGCCATTTTGAATTTGACAAATTTTACTTCAGATTCGTGATCAGCGACCTCAGAAATAGTAAGTTCCAAAATTTCATTAAAATCATAGCGTTGGTGTACTTTTGCCGATTTTTTCGACGATCCCGACCACTGTGCACTGGTAAAAATAAAGATAATTATTGAAGGCCGACCGGCCATGTTGGATCCGCCATTTTGAATTTGACAAATTTTACTTCAGATTCGTGATCAGCGACCTCAGAAATAGTAAGTTCCAAAATTTCATTGAAATCATAGCGTTGGTGTACTTTTGCCGATTTTTTCGACGATCCCGACCACTGTGCACTGGTAAAAATAAAGATAATTATTGAAGTTAAAAGAAATGAAAGACATTAATATATAGAAACACTGTTCATATGATATTCTATTTAAAATAATGTCTTTAAATCCTTAACAAATGTCTTCCATTTAGATGGTAAAGCTTTATTAAGCTGAGAACTATTTGTGAGTGTATCCAGTAATGTGTAATTTGTCAAGTATCTTGAATATCTACCGTTGAATACAGCTTATATCTAATTGTTGTTTTGTCAATCAGACTTTTGCTAGTTTACGAACTTCATTTTTCTAAGTTTGTCATTTAGAATTTGTTATTAAACACTTTTAATACTCACTGCTGTTGTTATTGGCCGCTTAACGTATTTGTACGGATCGCTTTCATACTCGTAAGATTTATTAATGTTCTTTTTTATTTACTTTTCTAATCAAGATCACTATCTGTCTTAAAAGTTTGTCTTCTTTGCTCCTCTCACATAATAAACAGAGTTAGTATAGTAGTATATATATATATATATAGTTTCTATTTACTTTAACTCCTACAGGCTTATATATACGGATCGGGCGAAAAAATTAGCACACGACTGGCGTCGTTAATAACTATATGCGCAGCGAAAGGGTTAAGGGCATGGTTGGCCCTCAACACTATTTGTATACTCAGTCGAACAACTAATTTTTGCCGAACTCACGCCCACAGCACGAATTGACTGTCAACCGACTTAGTAGCATGCTTCCGTGGAGTACGAAAACGCGCTAGAGTAGGATACATTTCTTCGTTGGTGTTGACTACTTCAAACAAGCTACGGACTGTTAGATATGGGGCTGCTGTTATTCCAAACATTATCGTGTTTAATATGTAACTCTTCAGTTCATCGTTAGGATTTTCGCGCCATAGAATCCTTTGATATTTGAGTTGTTCTTCCTCTACCCACACTTCCCGATACATCTGAGCTATCAGCTGTAACCAGGTACTGATGTGTTCTGAACTTAGCTAATATTGCGCACAAAAAATTTTGTATTATCGCATCCGCGTATTGTGCTTAATTAATTGATATTCCGTTCTATATTTCACACGATCCGTCTTTTTCTTCTGCATTTACTTCGGTCATGTAGTTCTGATTGATATAATCACTAATTACATTTGAGTACTTTTTGAATTCAGAATAGCGCATAAATCTTTGTTCAAATGATGAGAATCGTTTCTTCCCTTCATGGTATGATTCTCCTAATTCAGGTAACTTGTTCTTTAATGGGAGTTTCACTATGAATTTTCCGTCATTGTAATGTTTCGTGGCTTCTCGGTATAAAATTTGCATGTCTTCTCTTCTTCGTTAAAGTGTGACGCTACTGCACTCATATCTTCCATTGTCCAGAATCTTTACATGTTTGTTTTTCACCTTGTCCAATTGAAAGGCACCTGAAATTATCCACCTAAGCTTGGTTTTCTGGTATATTGCTACGAAAGGTTCTATAAACTGTCCTACATTCAATAAGTCCCAAAGGAGTTCAGCTCCGATTAAAGCATCAATGTCTGCCGATATGCAAAATTCTTCATCCGTTAGTTTAATATTCGCAGGTATCTTTAGTGTAGTGATGCTCAACTTGTTTGCCACCCCTTATATTCGCTAAAACAACACCTAAGGTTTTACATCCTTTAAGTTTGTAAATTTACATCTAATTTCAAGAAGTTTTCGCAATTCAGTATATAATGAGATTCACCACAAGACACATTTCGTTTTTATACTGGCAAATGATTTATTAGTTTCTTTATGTTTTAAGTTTTCTTTAGTTGCCTACAGTTTCCTTCCCAATTTGCACGTAATGATGCCATGTTTGCAAGTGTATTTTGTTTGACATTCAAAAATGAATTAATTCCTTAAATACCACCAGCTTATCGTAATCGTTTACATTTATTTTAGCCTCCCAATCCTCAGTTAGTTGTTCATCTAATATACCTAAATTTACCTTAGAATCGCGTCCCAACTGTCTATTGTTTGTCCCAATGACTCGAACTATCCAATATTGTCTTCCAAATCATTAATGAACTTTCTGAATTTCACATGCGATTCCTTACTATATAATGCAACGGCTTCTAAATTTAAAATTTTTTGAAAATGTTTATCTACTATTTCTATATTATTTCTTTTATTACTGTAGCGCTTACACAATGCTTTGAGTGCTACTTCCTACTTTGACTCTATTGTTTTTGATGAATTCAACATGTTTGTAGGTTCATCGCAAAATTAACCCTTGGAGTAACATAATTTATTAATATTAGATAATGAATCGTGTTACGTCTTTTTCATCGCTTCGCGCATACCTCGATTTCGGTCGTTACACTTGTTGCTCTTAATCAATATTTGATAATTGATTCTATGCGACATATATACTTATCGAGATCCATCCTCAAGGACAGAGCGAGCCTTCATGCCGGGTTTTAAATTGATATACGTTTTCCGCTTGTTTTCGGTGTAAGATCTTGGTGCAGTTAAGACGTTTGCCGGGCGAAGTTTTTCTCGAGAGATTATCGTTTAAAATCTTGGTACATTTGTGGAAAAATACTTCACGTATCCGTTGTCTCATTTTTGTATTGCATCGCTGAACAGGTGTATAGTGTTGATTGAGGGCCAGAGAAGTTGATTAATTCAGTAGCAATTGGAGCACGTGTTACATTCATAGCCATTTTGTGTTTTACGCCACTCTAACGGTAAGAGGTTCACTTTATCCTTTTTTGTCATTTTTTCTTAGGTTTCTCTATTTCTTTAGGGGTGTTAGTTCTGGCCGTTTTAATATCAGCATAGCGTAGTTTAATATCGTCGTCGTCTTCGGCTATGGTACTATGGCACCGAATCCTAGTTTCGAGTCAATTGGAGTCATCTTTTTGGAGGACGCTGTCATCTGGTTGATACATCTGATCTACTGCCGTTCCGCTGGACGTATTCCGCTATTCTATCGCCTCTGGCCGACTTTTGGTGTCCTATATGAGAGGGAAGCTCCGTGGCCTTGCTGCGCTACTTGTTACGAGCCCTACCGCTCACCGCACAGCTGCGAGTGACTATTCAGCTAAGTCGCACCCTTTTGACAAACTTTGCCTTATAATTCGCGTATTGTTTTTTATTATTATTGAAAACCTATTTAACGTTTATAAATCACTGAATCCGTAAAGTAGCACAGTATTCTTAAATTTCGAGTAAATATTTGGTTATCGGGAGAGGGTCTCGCATGTCTCCCGCATCATTCATTTCATTTAAGTAGAATTGGTGAAACCATTGTAAACGATAGAATTGGCCAAGGTAATCGGTTCACATAAATGTATAGCGCTTTGGAATAGCTATACTGGCTTGAGAATATTGCTTTCCGTAATAAGCACACAGGCCTTCGAAATTGCTTTTGGAAAGTAAAAGAGAAGTTTTCCCTGATTTTTATGTTATTTGATGTGCTGATTTCGAAAATGAAAATGGAAAACATATCAGATTTGTGGCAGACGCCATCCATAGTCAGGATTGTGTCAATCAAAGTTAAATGTCGAAATATGTTGATAATATGTGAAAAATGTTATGCAAACAGATAAATAGTATGGATAAAGTATTAGCGGAAATAAAAGAAAAGAATAAAAGGATGCAATCCAAAATAATAGAGTTATATACGCTCGTGTAACATGTGATAGTAGATACGGATGCGTGGGGAGTAGCTATAAATAAAATTATTAACGCTATCGATAAAACTGTTAACGTTGTAAAAAATTGATATGAGTAAAGTTAAGGAAGCCGTAGTCGACGAATTGCACAGAGCGGTTAGAAGAAACTTTATCAGGCGACGTAAAATTATCAAAGGACTTGATGACTTATGGCAAAGTAACCTGACGGAGTTTTTGTCGTATAGCAAGGAAAATCGCAGATATAAATATATTTTAATTGTCATCGACTGTTTCTCAAAATTTATGTGGACCGGGCCTTTAAAGAGCAAGGGTGCTATTGAAGTCATGAACGTAACGCACAAAATTCTACGTCAAAACCGGAAAATTTGCAAACCGATGTGGGGAAGGATTATTATAAGCGACAGTTTCAGGAGTTGATGAAAACCTACTCCATAAACCACCACCCTACGTACAGTGTTAAGAAGGCTTCTGTAGTGTTACCGTATTAAAACGAGTATTTAGATAATGATGTTTATTTCTGTTCTTTTACATTCACTACCCCCACATGTCAGATGTCAACTTATCGAACTATCGGTACAATTGGTATCTACTATATTACATTTACTTCTTCTTTTTTCCGACAAATTTAATCATACAAGTAATAGTCGTTAAATTTTGCTGGTACCCTAGTACTCCTTTGCGGTTTCTTTTCTCCTGTTTCTGGTACGCTTCTTCCATTCTTACGTGTGGGAGGAATTTCCAGCCTTAATTCGTGTTTTACCTCTGGAGTTGATACATCCACGTTTTCTTCTGTGTCTCTTGAATTGTCGCTTAGAAATTGTTTAATATACGTAAGTCGAATTACGAATCATTTCCTTTCCCTTCTTTGATTGGATCTTGACTTGTGACCCGTGTTTTTCTTTCAACATCCGTGGTTCTACGTTGTATTGTGTAGATAGTTTGTTTTTCTCTTTGTTGTTTTACAAGGACTAAATCTCCTGGCTTCAGCGTGCTCTCCTCCGCATGTCGATTTTCATCAACGGTGAGTTTAGTTTTCATCTTGCTAATCCAGTCTCTATCTCTAATTTCTTCATCTGTTCTTACATTATCATCACTTTCGGTACATGTCGGTAATTTACAATTTATCTTTCTATTAAAATACATTTCCGCTGGCGATTTTTTTGTAGTACAATGAGGCGTAATTCTCTGCATCAGTAGATAGTCATATAATTCAATTTTCCACTTTTTTCCTAGTTCAAGAGCGATTCTGAGCATTTTTAGTAATGATCGGTTCTGTCGTTCAACTTCGTCGTTTGCTTGAGGCCACAATAGTGTTGTTTTCCTATGACGAATGTTCAGTTCTCGACAAAAAGTTTCAAATTCGTTGCTCGTGAATTGTCTCCCATTATCCGTAGTTAATGTTTTTGGAATACCAAACCGTGCAAATATTGGTCTTAACTTCGTTACTAACTTTTCAGTTGTAATGCTTTCCATAACCTCTACTTCAAAGAATCGGCTATAGTAATCAATAATGACTAATAAATGTTCTTCGGTTGGAAGTGGACCCATAAAATCCGCTGCTAAGTCTTCCCATGGATTTTCTGGTAGTCGCGTTCGAATCATTGATTCCGGTTTACTGTACTTATTCACCAGTTGGCAACCATGACAGCATTTGACAAATTTCTCTGCTTCATTATCGATTCCTGGCCAATATACTTTTGATCTTAATCGAGTTTTCATTTGTACTATTCCTGGATGACCTTCATGTGCCAATTGTAGTACTCGTTTCCTTAATTGTGACGGCATTACAATTCTTGTCCCTCGTAACACGATATCCCCCATGACACACAGTTCCTCTTCTAAAATTTCGAAAGTCTTCAGTTCTTTCTCCCAGATATTTGTGTTTATTGGTCTTCTTAGTTTCTTTAATTCTTCGTCTTCTTTGGACTTTTCCATTAGTTTTTCTTTTGTAATAGTTATGGGTTTAATATATTCAAATAGGTGATTTATGTACTTTTCCACGTTTATACTTATTTCTTCCGGTTTTTCTTCTGGTTTTATCAATCTGGACAAGCAATCAGCTATATTCTTTTTTCCTTCACAGTACGTAACTTCGTAATCGTACGTTTGCAATCTAAGAACACATCGTTCTATTCGTAAGTTTGGTTTTGATTTTGGTGAAAATATAAATTTCAGGCTTTTGTGGTCTGTAATTAGTTCAAACCTTTTGCCATATAAATACATGTGAAATTTTTCATACGCCCAAACTAAAGCTAGTGCCTCCTTCTCAGTCTGTGAGTATCGTTTTTCAACTGGCGTCAAACTTTTGCTGGCAAATTCTATTATTCTGTTCTCACCCTTTTTTTTCCTGTATGAGCACAGCTCCTAAGCCTACTGGACTTGCATCTGCAATTATTTTTGTTTTGGCATTTGGATCATAATAAGCTAATACTCCTTCATTACACAGCAGTTCTTTAATTTTTCTGAAACATTTATCATGGATCTTGTCCTATCTAAAAGCCTTGCCTTTTATTAAATCCCTTAATGGATTCGTTACAGTTGATAACTCTGGTATATAGCGACCAACATAGGTAATCATTCCTAGTAAACTTCTTACTTCTTCTTTTGTTTCAGGATTGCGAAAGTCTTTAATTGCTTGAACTTTACTCTGATCAGCTTTTATATCTGTTTCTGTTAGTGTGTGCCCTAAAAATGTTTAACTATTTTATTCCATAAACACACTTTTCATCATTTAACAAAATGTTTCTAGGTTTTAAAGTTTCTAGAACTTTCTGTAATCTTATGTCATGTTCTTCTTTTGAACGCACATATACTAAAATATCATCAATATATACAAAGATACCTTGACATTTCTGTAGGATATGCTGCATTAACTTCTGATATAATTCTGGCGCATTTGAAATACCAAACATTAACCTTTTATATTGGTACATACCCTTGTGTGTTTGAAATGTTGTTATTGGTCTTGAATTTGGATGCAATTCAACTTGATGAAAGGCCCACTTAATGTCTATTTTTGAGAAGTATTTACATCCTTCTCCCAGATCAGTGATTAGATCATTAATTGTAGGGATTGGATGTCTTTCTCGAATCACGCTCTCATTTACCTTTCGCATGTCGATACATATTCGTATATCCTTTTTATCTTTAGGTACAATGACAATTTGGGAACAGTATCTTGTTGGACCCTCAACCTTCTCGATAATGTCCATGTCCTCCAATTCTTGTAATTTTACTTCCAATTTGCTCTGTAAAGCAATTGGTATTCGTGTATATGGGGAAATTATTACATTGGACGTTTCTCTTATTGGTATTTCCAATTGAACATCTGTAATTTTATGCGATTTAGTTAAATTTCCTAATGTGTTTATATTAAGTCCTATTTTCGGTAACCCTAATTTGATGGATGTTGTTTTACTTAAAATTGGGATTCCTTTTTCTTTTATTACATAAAATTCTGCATCAGTTTCCTTACCATTCAGTGCTTTAATCGTAGTATTAAATTTTCCTTTCACCTTTAGTGGTTGTGCATTCCCATACAGTTTTAAAGTTGTGTTACTTTTTGTTGATGTGCATCTTACCCTATTCCTTTTCAGATATTTCCATGCCTGTGCATCTACCACATTACATGACGAGCCTGAATCTATTAACATATTTAAATTTACACTACCAACCTCTACTTCCACATCTGTTTCTAGATGACTTATGGAATGAATTGTAAATACATAATCTTCTTCCCCTTCTGTATTTTCTTATTTCTCTACCTGGTGTATTTTGTTTCGATTTCTTGTTTTCCGTCCTCTTTTACCCTTGTTATCTTCATCATCTCTCCTATTTTTATTTTTGGTTCGACAGCATTTTGCATAATGTCCTAGCAATCCACATTTGTTACATTTACTTTTCCGAGCAGGGCAGTGTTTGTCACAACTTTTATGGTCTGGTTTACCACACATGTAATATAACTGTTTAAATAATCGATTGACGTGTTTTGACCTAGTTTCAATTAATTCTGCTTGACTTTCTGCACTCTCCATAATTCTGCTAATTTCTTGGATTTTCTCCAATGTTAATTGTGGTCCTTGTTCCAAAAATTCCCTTCGTAAAGTTGGGTTTATACATTTTTCTATGACTTGATCACGGACTTGCTCGACTAGCATAGCTCTAAAGTTACATTGTTTTGCCTGTTGCTATAATCGCAATATAAATTGTGAAACAGTTTCATCTGGTTTTTATTGCAAACTACGGAATAAATGTCGTTCATATGGCACATTAATTTGGGGCATAAAATATCCAGTCAGAATTTTAATTGCATGCGTATACTCGTCTTGATTAGATCCTTCGTTGCTTACGTAAGGTGTCGGTACGATTTCACCTATTGTACATGGACCCGTAAATCCCGAAATATTCACAAAAAATTTTTCCAGGCAACTTTTCTTAGGTAAAATCGGACGCGGAATCCAATGGCGATAGTTTCCACCCCGTACGAGACACCGTTGCCCCACTAGGGGGTGCACTTGGGGCTACGCAATAAAATGTATATTTACGTTTTAATTATACTAAACACACAACCACAGCAAACCATGATAACATAGAATTTCACAAAACACGAAATAAAACATCTACATTTGTAATAAACGCCAAAATTTAATAAAAAATGTTGAACATTTTCACCATCTTCGACTGACAGCCTGCGCTTCATAATCTCTACTGGTCATAAAACATACACACCGCATTACGAGCATCATCACATATTTCGATTAGAACAGTGTTACTTACTATGCTTAAAATAATTCTAAATTGAAAAAAACTGTACGTTTCACGATTACGAAATAAAGAATGTTGCTAAATACCGACTTTTACATCCATGTACAAACCCTAACCTTCTTGCTTTCAGCACTTTTAAAAAAATAACAAACAAAGATAGCAAATAAATTTATTAAGAAAAGTTGTTTCGTTACTAATATGGAAGGTGTGTGTCGAATTTCGAACCAAAATTCCGATTTTTACCCCCATGTACAAACTCTTAAATCCTCATATTTCGCACTTTAAAAAAATAACAACCAAAGACAGCAAATAGATTTATTAAGAAAAGTTGTTTCGTTACTAATGTGGAAGGTGTATGTCGAATTTCGAACCAAAATTCCTACTTTTACCCCCATGTACAATCTCTGAAATCCTCACATTTCGCACTTTAAAAAAAATAACAAACAAAGATAGCAAATAAATTTATTAAGAAAAGTTGTTTCGTTACTAATATGGAAGGTGTATGACGAATTTCGAACCAAAATTCCGACTTTTACCCCCATGTACAATCTCTAAAATCCTCATATTTCGCACTTTAAAAAAAATAACAAACAAAGATAGCAAATAAATTTATTAAGAAAAGTTGTTTTGTTACTAATATGGAAGGTGTGTGTCGAATTTCGAACCAAAATTCCGATTTTTACCCCCATGTACAAACTCTAAAATTCTCACATTTCGCACTTTAAAAAATAACAACCAAACATAGCAAATAGATTTATTAAGAAAAATTGTTTCGTTACTAATGTGGAAGGTGTATGTCGAATTTCGAACCAAAATTCCGACTTTTACTCCCATGTACAATCTCTAAAATCCTCACATTTCGCACTTTAAAGAAAATAACAAACAAAGATAGCAAATAAATTTATTAAGAAAAGTTATTTCGTTACTAATATGGAAGGTGTGTGTCGAATTTCGAACCAAAATTCCGATTTTTACCCCCATGTACAGGCAAACATTCTTGCCACCGGCACCACAACGATCAATAGGAACTGGTCTAATTGTAAGACTATTGCATGTGATATCTTCCACACCACCTTATCTTATATCAGACTGAGGTTTATCACAAGGTGCATTACCTTTTTTAAAACATTCTTCGTAGGTGTCTTAGGATTGCTCCGTGAAAGCGCAATTCAGAGATCGACCACAAAGTATGCTTAAGGGAGGTTCGCCAAGAGCTCTATTGTACCCTATATGTACGTTGTAAATAAAAAAGCAATGGCAGAGGTTACATTAAACCTCTCAAGCAGGATAAATTGTGTAAGCATGTAAACAGAGACCAAGCGCCACGAAAGGTCGTATCTTTCTATAGTTTTGACTGACCAATTGGAAATCTATGTCTAAAATAATATCATAGGTATTACTATTTGTGTGTAGGTGAAAAAGATGAGTTTGTTATTTAGCAACAATACACATATGTAAGATACTAATGTGTTTACATAATGAACTTAATCTGAGGTGAGGAAAATATTTAACGTAATCTAAATTTTCAAAATTGAGATTTCTTTCACACGGTCTTTTTTACACGATTTTGAAATAACGCGGTTCACCAATAAGAATGGCCAATGGAACCAATGGCAACGAGACTTGATGACGCGGTATTAGTTTAACAGGCAAAGTCTATAGGATATAAATGGTGTGAAACTTAGTTACCAGTTATGACGAGAAAAGAAAACCTAGAATATGTAAATTATTTAAAACAATCGTCGCCGTCCCTTTCTGATTGCTGGAAGTCGAGGTTTTACGCATGCGTCTGGTCTGTCGCTTCAGGGGATATACATGTTAATAAACCCTAATCGGTTTAGTTGTCCTCACAATATTCCTTCCTTTTGTTGTATCCTATAGTATACGTATGAATATGTATTACGTATGAAAAATGGGTTAGTACCTTGGCCGACCGGTGATTATAATCACCAGTATTTTTACTTTTTAAAATATTTTTTTCATTCAGTTATTTACGGTATTATTTTGCTTTTGTCAACACAGTTTAACACTAATTTGGTTCATAAATTATTTATTTTGAGACTTATAAAAATTAGTAAATAAAGGTCATCCAAATACAGAGAGATGATGTAACGACATCCTATTGCTACCTTCTTTCCTTCAAAATTGCCAACTTGCTGGCATCGTCTGACTTTTTAAGATGGTAGCAAAGGAAAGGTATGTAACCGGCTTGTAGTAAAGGTGGATTAAAACAATAGTGTCGATACGGACAGTGGAAACAAAAAAAAGTCGAAGCCGGGCTTGACGTAGCTCAGCGGGGACGGTCGTGCGGTCAAATGACTGATGGTCAGACGCTATATAAATTGTAAAAAAAGAAAGGGCGCCACCAGAGTTTACTTTAATTTAGCGGTCTTAAACGACAGATAGCGTGTATCCCTCTGGAAGGTGCATCAGATCAATATCGATACTAATGCTTGCAATATCCAATAATCAAACATAAGAATGTAAAAGTTAGATATAGCTCTCCATATTACATTTAGATGCGCCACTTCCTGTGCACCGTGTGCACATATAGAGTGAGAGGTTGTTGTACGAACGACGCAGTAACATGCGCAGTAATTAATTAATTATAGTTAAATAATTAATTAATTAATTATAGTAGTATATTTAAAACGAATTAGATAAACCGTTAAGAACCGTTAGTCGTTTTTGACCTCTCAGTCAAGCTAGACCAAATTTGAAGTATGCAACCACAAGATATATCATCAGTAGGTGTGTCCTATGCCACTTTCGAGCGGTATGGATGTGGTGTGCTACCGCCGAAGGAGGAGAGGATGCGGAGGTACATTGAGGCGTTCAAATTCTAGGGGATATTGCCGCGGGACGAAGAAAATCTGGATCGTCGATATCATACGTGCAGGTATACACTTTTTCGCGGAAAATGCGTTCAGAGAAAACTCGGGATCATCTTTCGGTGTCGCAATCCGGCAGGGGAACATCGGTTCAGTGCGGTGAAGAATACATTTTGGAACAATGTATGTTAGATAGTTTGGCAGAAAAAATGCTCCCAATCATATACTCTTTCGTGGAGAACAAACCGGTCGTGAGCGCAATTGCAGAGTGTGGAAGTAGTGCGTCAACAGTGGTGGCGTGGTACAAGTACTGTCGGGTGGTCGCGAGGAGGGTGGCGTGGCACGATTTTCGAAAATTGGGTGGTGCGCGAGACGTGGTGGAAGTGGACGAAAGCCATCTATTTACAAGGAAGTACAATCGTGGAAGACTTACTAGGGCGGAAAGGGAATCTATTTGGGTGTTCGGGGGCATCAGTCGTACTACGAAGAACATTTTCGGGGTACTCATGGCGGATCGTACGGCGGAAACACTAGAAGAAAAATTACAAGAGTTCGTGGACGAAGAGTCTTGTTTGTGTACCGACAGTTGGCGCGGGTATGCAAACTGTAGCAACCTTTTAGTGAACATTTCGAAATCGTGCATCGGGATAATTTTGTGAATCCTCCGCGCCAAGAAGACCCCTTCTGGGTTCCGGATGGACGTTACAACGACGAATGTTTGACTACACACAGTGGGCCCCTCCGCGCGCGAACGTTAGACCGCTTCGGGCCCACACGCAGACCATCGAAAGAAGCTGGAGAGAGTTGAAAGCGCTAATCAAATCTTCGCATTCCAGTAACAACGAAATGGATAATTATATCGGGGAGTGGATGTATCGGCAGAATATTTTGAAGCATTATGCAACACCATCGAGAAGATTTGACCGGTTTGTGAGTGATATAGTGCGGGTTTACCCTGGTGCGGGACGCCGTGGCATTGCGGATACAGTGCCGGAAGAGTGCGACTGTGAAGAGTGCAGTTAAATGTCGTATGTGCGGGTTGTGGTGGCGTACGGTTTCGGAATCGCGTAACATTTTTCACATGTTAATTACCTTTTATTTTCTGTATAGCTCTATTTCCATTTACCGAAAAGAATTGTATGTTTTTTTACTTACTTCTATTTTTCCAACACTGTATATACGCATGCATACATTACTTTATATTACTGTTTTATTGTTCTTCGCGTCTTACATCGTTAGGTAGCAATGAAATTGTTTATTACCACTCAGATAATTCCGCATAAAGTGGACCGCTTTTAAAGATCCCTTACACTCGAACTCTATTGTTTAAAATAAAAGTTTAGATGGGTGGCTGATCTTGGTAGCAAATGATCTGGCCCACTTCATTTGGAATTATCCATTTGTTAAAGTACTAGTATTCGTACGTATACTATAGGATATAACAAAAGGAAGGAATATTATGGTTCATTAACATGTATATCCCCTGAAGCGACAGACCAGACGCATGCGTAAAACCTCGACTTCCAGCAATCAGAAAGGGACGGCGACGATTGTTTTAAATAATTTACATATTCCAGGTTCTTTTTCTCGTCATAACTGGTAACTAAGTTTCACACCAGTTATATCCTATAGACTTTGCCTGTTAAACTAATACCGCGTCATCAAGTCTCGTTGCCATTGATGGTAAATGAAAATAAGTGAACATGGAATTTAGCGACACAACGTATAATATATCTTGATCGCTTTGCATTCTCCCCCAGTATTCCTGTCTTCGGTTGCGCTCTGTATACACCCAACTCTTTTTTTACACGGTAGATACGTTCCTTAGAAAAGAGTGCAAAAAAACATCGTGCAAAAGAAGTAATAATGAAATCCATATTATATGAGTATTTATAAAACAAAAACAATTCATTTTTATTACAAAAGAAATTAAAACTAGTGTACAGTGAAAATTTAATCCATCACAAAACATATAAAAATTCAAATTGAAATTAGAAATAAAAATCAATTTTGCAACTATTCATCGCTACTTGATAACAAGCGTGCACGTTTATGACGGACTAGGCCAAAAATGTTATCATCAGTAGATACATATGTCAGATATGTCTAGCACAACTGCCGGGTTTGATTCGAATGAAGAATTTCATTCGTTATTAACCGCACATCTATGGGCATAAACCGACCGACGGTTACTTATGTATACCGGGGCTTACGGTATTCCCCCAATTGTATATTGTTGCTGTATAGATAAGTTTCTGTAAGCATTGTCAAAATTAGAATAAAAAATTTTTTAGGAATTCGTGCTAGAACAAAAAATTCGTGTAGAAAAGTGTATTTATTCTTATTGGTGAACCGCGTTATTTCAAAATCGTGTAAAAAAGACCGTGTGAAAGAAGAGTTGAGTGTATATACATACATATGTATATGAATTTACAAATGCCTATTATTGTGTTCTTAACAGTTACACCTCCTGCCATAAAGAAATCTGAATTTTGAAAATTTAGATTACGTTAAATATTTTCCTCACCTCAGATTAAGTTCATTATGTAAACACATTAGTATCTTACATATGTGTATTGTTGCTAAATAACAAACTCATCTTTTTCACCTACACACAAATAGTAATACCTATGATATTATTTTAGACATAGATTTCCAATTGGTCAGTCAAAACTATAGAAAGATACGACCTTTCGTGGCGCTTGGTCTCTGTTTACATGCTTACACAATTTATCCTGCTTGAGAGGTTTAATGTAACCTCTGCCATTGCTTTTTTATTTACAACGTACATATAGGGTACAATAGAGCTCTTGGCGAACCTCCCTTAAGCATACTTTGTGGTCTATCTTTGAATTGCGCTTTCACAGAGCAATCCTAAGACACCTACGAAGAATGTTTTAAAAAAGGTAATGCACCTTGTGATAAACCTCAGTCTGATATAAGATAAGGTGGTGTGGAAGATGTCACATGCAATAGTCTTACAATTAGACCAGTTCCTATTGATCGTTGTGGTGCCGGTGGCAAGAATGTTTGCCTGTACATGGGGGTAAAAATCGGAATTTTGGTTCGAAATTCGACATACACCTTCCATATTAGTAACGAAACAACTTTTCTTAATAAATTTATTTGCTATCTTTGTTTGTTATTTTTTTAAAGTGCGAAATATGAGGATCTTAGAGTTTGTACATGGGGGTAAAAATCGGAATTTTGGTTCGAAATTCGACATACACCTTCCATATTAGTAACGAAACAACTTTTCTTAATAGATTCATTTGCTATCTTTGTTTGATATTTTTTTAAAGTGCGAAATGTGAGGATTTTAGAGTTTGTACATGGGGGTAAAAATCGGAATTTTGGTTCTAAATTCGACATACACCTTCCATATTAGTAACGAAACAACTTTTCTTAATACATTTATTTGCTGTCTTTGTTTGTTATTTTTTTAAAGTGCGAAATGTGAGGATTTTAGAGATTGTACATGGGGGTAAAAGTCGGAATTTTGGTTCGAAATTCGACATACACCTTCCACATTAGTAACGAAACAACTTTTCTTAATAAATTTATTTGCTATCTTTGTTTGTTATTTTTTTAAGTGAGGAAGGTGAGGATTTTAGAGATTGTACATGGGGGTAAAAGTCGGAATTTTGGTTCGAAATTCGACATACACCTTCCACATTAGTAACGAAACAACTTTTCTTAATAAATTTATTTGCTATCTTTGTTTGTTATTTTTTTAAAGTGCGAAATGTGAGGATTTTAGAGTTTGTACATGGGGGTAAAAATCGGAATTTTGGTTCAAAATTCGACACACACCTTCCATATTAGTAACGAAACAACTTTTCTTAATAAATTTATTTGCTATCTTTGTTTGTTATTTTTTTTTAAGTGCGAAATGTGAGGATTTTAGAGATTGTACATGGGGGTAAAAGTCGGAATTTTGGTTCGAAATTCGACATACATCTTCCACATTAGTAACGAAACAACTTTTATTAATAAATTTATTTGCTATCTTTGTTTGTTATTTTTTTAAAGTGCGAAATGTGAGGATTTTAGAGATTGTACATGGGGGTAAAAGTCGGAATGTTGGTTCGAAATTCGACATACACCTTCCACATTAGTAACGAAACAACTTTTCTTAATAAATTTATTTGCTATCTTTGTTTGTTCTCTTTTAAAGTGCGAAATGTGAGGATTTTAGAGTTTGTACATGGGGGTAAAAGTCGGAATTTTGGTTCGAAATTCGACATACACCTTCCACATTAGTAGCGAAACAACTTTTCTTAATAAATTTATTTGCTATCTTTGTTTGTTATTTTTTTTTAAGTGCGAAATGTGAGGATTTTAGAGTTTGTACATGGAGGTAAAAATCGGAATTTTGGTTCGAAATTCGACACACACCTTCCATATTAGTAACGAAACAGCTTTTCTTAATAAATTTATTTGCTATCTTTGTTTGTTATTTTTTTTTAAGTGCGAAATGTGAGGATTTTAGAGATTGTACATGGGGGTAAAAGTCGGAATGTTGGTTCGAAATTCGACATACACCTTCCACATTAGTAACGAAACAACTTTTCTTAATAAATTTATTTGCTATCTTTGTTTGTTATTTTTTTTAAAGTGCCAAATGTGAGGATTTTAGAGATTGTACATGGGGTAAAAGTCGGAATTTTGGTTGGAAATTCGACATACACCTTCCACATTAGTAACGAAACAACTTTTCTTAATAAATTTATTTGCTGTCTTTGTTTGTTATTTTTTTAAAAGTGCTGAAATCAAGAATGTTAGGGTTTGTACATGGATGTAAAAGTCGGTATTTAGCAACATTCTTTATTTCGTAATCGTGAAACGTACAGTTTTTTTCAATTTAGAATTATTTTAATCATAGTAAGTAACACTGTCCTAATCGAAATATGTGATGATGCTCGTAATGCGGTGTGTATGTTTTATGACCAGTAGAGATTATGAAGCGCGGGCTGTCAGTCGAAGATGGTGAAAATGTTCAACATTTTTTATTAAATTTTGGCGTTTATTACAAATGTAGATGTTTTATTTCGTGTTTTGTGAAATTCTATGTTATCATGGTTTGCTGTGGTTGTGTTTAGTATAATTAAAACGTAAATATACATTTTATTGCGTAGCCCCAAGTGCACCCTCTAGTGGGGCAACGGTGTGTCGTACTGGGTGGAAACTATCGCCATTGGATTCTGCGTCCGATTTTACCTAAGAAAAGTTGCCTGGAAAATTTTTTTGTGAATATTTCGGGATTTACGGGTCCATGTACAATAGGTAAATCGTACCTAAGGTGTCTTTTCCAACAATGAGAAATATATATCCTGTAGATCCATGCCTGCCATATGTAATAATAAAGCTTTCTTCCTATTTACTTCTGTAATATCTTTGCGCTCAATACAAATTTGCAACGCTCTTTTCCATCTCATCCATCTTGAAGAAGTTTCAGCCGGTGATCCAACACAGTTGAATTTTTCTAACTCTGGGGTACCCATTCTCCTTGTCCTGTTTTTCCAACTTTATTCTCTTCTTCCGACTTTATTCTTGTCGCCAATATTCTGTAGTGTTTCCGTATTAGAACGAGTATCTAGATAATGATGTTTATTTCTGTTCTTTTACATTCACTATCCCTACATGTCAGATGTCAACTTATCGAACTATCGGTACAATTGGTATCTACTATATTACATCTTCCATTGCTGAGCAGGTTATTCGTATAATCAAGAACAAATTATATAAGGAATTTAGTTTGAGGGGCTCGTATAAATGGATAGATATTTTACCCCAGGTTACCGACGAGTACAACGATACGAAACATCGAACCATTAAGATGAAACCTCGTAATGTTACATCAGTCAACGAAACCCATCTGATGTCGACCTTCGATAATAATATCGATGCGTTTGAACCAAACAGGAGATTTAAGGTGGGTGACGTTGTTCGTATTAGTAAATACAAGAGCGTTTTTGCCAAATCATATACACCAAACTGGAGCGCGGAGCTATTCAAAGTTGTTAAAGTGAAGGCGGGTAACCTCAACACATATTTAATCGAAGACGTTAGCGGAAGACCGATTCTGGGAAGCTTCTACGAACAGGAACTACAAAGAACCAAATATGAAAACGTAACCTCGTTGAAAATGTTTTACGTAGAAAAGGAGATCGAATTTACGTCAAATGGCTGGGATTCGATAACTCTCACAACAGCAGGATAAACAAAAAAAGTGGGTTTCAGTAATACTTACGCTGCTCTTATTTATAATATTACTAATATTACATTATTTTAGTACTGTACACTTATTGTGAATATTACTTATTCTAGAAATAAAATTCATTATGCTTATAAGACCGTGTTTTATTCAATATAATATAGTTATAGCTTCTGCGTAGTTTAATTTAGTGCTAGTTTTCAGTGCGTATGGTTGTGGAAATATCTGAAGATCGATGATTAAATTGGTGCTGTCCATCGTTCTTCGTATTTCGTTTACTATCTCTTTCATTGTTGAGCGTTATTTGGTGAAAATCTTTTGAGATATAGTAAAGATTCACTTGATAACGTAATTATTTTAATCCGTTTATGTGCTGATCGAGTGCTGATCGTAGTTCTTCTCGATTCATTATTCCGCAGAAAGCTATACGGTTGGAACCTGGAGTTGAAGTGCAATTGTTTGGTGAACGTTTTGTTTTATACGATTGTCGTAAATGTTGTGCTCTGAATGGTGCTCACGTTATTATTCCGTCAAACAATGACCATTATCGTCTAAACCTGTTGTGACGTAATGGTATTGCATAATATTAGGTAATATATAGAGTCGCTCTGTAATAATCGGCCATAGAACGTTGACAATATCAACTCTCGTTCGTTCACCGCAGACAAACAACTTCAGGCGCGGTCATCACTTGGATGGTAACCGCCTGTCTACTTAAAAATGCAACGATCATAGTACGTTGACTACAGCCGTTCTCGTTCGACCACAGAAGTTAAACAGCATCGGGCGCGGTCAGTACGTAGGTAGGTGCGATTGTCTTGTGACCGTGGTATTTCATTTTCATTAGCTTGCGTCCAAAATTCTTGTCGAAATCTGTGACGTAGTATTGCGTAATCCGCATCTTTTTACTTATTATCTTCTGAACAAAAGTAACACCTTCTGACCAACACCTCTAATCGAGAGAGACATCTACTGGTGACATGTGTAATAGCCTTTACAGCTACCTATGCAACGATACCCCCGGATCAACAGCAACACCTTCCGGCCAAAAGCGAAACTACATACAGCCCTCTGTATTACCAGCACTACCTAGGTATCTGTTTTACCGACCAAAAGCGAGGAGCGAGGATTTTAAAATTTCGAGGGAGGTTATCGCGAATTTAATATTTCCGAGGGGTTTTCGCCAATTTTTTACCCTGCAAACCGCGGTTGTGACCACCCTCTAAACACGCGTTCTCGGGGTGCTGACTAACTTCCAGTATTTATACTCAGTAGGTTGACTACCTTTTTGGGAGGCTGGGAGGCTGGTAGAGGAACGGCCATCTCCCTCTCTTTGCGTGCACTAAAATTATGCATATCGTGCATTATTAGAAATTTGTTTGCATTTTTAAAGTAAGTAGTAAATAGATATGCTATTTGTTATAAATTCGTTGTAAAAATTGCTTTATTTTTAGTATATAGCCAATGCATAAACATTGTTTTAATACATAATAGACACGATCTATTTTACTAAAAATATAAGGGGAGGCTTAGCCTACTTAGTCTCCCCTGACGAGTCGCAACTGCGAGGTATTGCCACTTGATTAAGTGAATCTAATTTATGTTCAAGTCGAAACCATGATCCCCAAATTTTGTCAAGAACAACATCGTCCCAGTCTAATTTGAATGCTCACAGCTGTTATATAAACTACTTCGCTTGAATTACAAGAGGAGTAGATTCAAAGGGTCAAAAGCCTTTCTCTAATTTCTCCAAAGTGAAAATCTCAATATCTGCTATAAGGGCTACATTGTGTTTCGTAATCCCACGAGGATTAAAAATAATTCACTTTGAGTGGTGAGACCAACTAAATGGACATTGTTTAAGGACCAGCCAAGAGTAGATTGTGAGGACGCGTCGAATCTACCCTGAGTGTCGTTGCAGAACTAGACACCTTAAATACAGGTGATGCGGAATATAGTATTCTGCTTTGTTTGTGCGTTCGTTAATTATTTGCGCTGTTAAGTTACTTATCTAAATATCCTAAAGTTTCATATTTTGACATAAAATTTGAACAACTAGTTTTCATGTTTTCGTTTCGATCAACTCTTAATTCAAGTCGCTGAAATCGCGATAAAGCGAATTTAAAATTATATACATATATTATTAATAGCTCATTTTTATCGGCAAAGGGAAGAGCTACCGTATATAGTCCTGTTTTATCGCGACTAGTAGTTTGTAAGAAATCATTTTTATATCGTGTTTCGTTCGTAATGAATATTTTATCTTGTGGGTAATCATCAAATTTCCAAAACCGCTCCAACCCTTTATGTAACTGCTATCTTGAATACACAAATGGCAAAATGACCTTGTCGGGGTATTCGAATTCAATCGTCCAGTGACTAGCCATCCAAGTTTGAAATCGCGTAAGATATGTTATTATATTATTATATAATATTTCAGAAAATATTTCCGCGCCGATTAACATGTGAATATCTTCGGGTTTATAAAATACTGCGTCCGCTAAGTTAATATCTAGAGGCATATTTAGTGTTAGATAACCGACATGAAAGTCCATTTACCTGGATGTATTGATGCTGTCACATGTATGACATGAAACACAATGATCTAGTAGTTTTGAATTTAGATCCTTCAACGTAGTGACACAAACGTGTATTCGAATAAATCATTTCGGTTGTTTGGATCTGTGTTTGTTAATATAATAGCTGAGCCTTCTCAACACTGCCATCAACATTTAGATGCTCAACAGCTAAAGCAATTGTAGGTATTCGTTTAGTAATTCCATCTGCGATTACGAAAGTTAAAAACGCATGGTAGTCTTTATGTTATAGAATTTATACCGTGTGTCTATATATTTGCTACCGCTGTCCGCTACTGCTGTAGGTAAAACCTTCCCCTCTTAAATAAATGTCAAGCAACAGTTATAGACTGCTGCGCATCGCTGACGTGTAAAAGGATGTGATGGCATTCTCGGCATTTAAAACAACTGCAAAGTAAATTTACAGTGCTGTGGTTTTGTCGGGGATCTAAACAATTGGCGCACGCCTTAAGATCCCTGAATATTTTTAATGGTTCTTCTGGGACTTTCTATAAAAGGTTCTGACATTTGCATATTAAATGTGATTTAGAACAATTAAATGTACATATATATATATTTCGTGACCTTTTATACTTATCTTATATGATAGATCTCTATCACTAATAGGTCAATAAAACAAGGCTGGTTTGAACGATAGTTATATTTTCAGAACGTTTACAAACATTTTCGGAACACCTTCTTCAGTGAAAATATAACTAGATAAATATATAAACAAGCATTTGTTTTTTATTTGGGAACTATCAACAAAATAACTAATAGCTAGGATTTCTTGATGTAGAGGATGTGTAACCAGCTTTTATATATATATAAATTATAAAAACTAAATTAATGTGTAAACATACATGCAAATTAAGTAAAACCTTATATCAAAAATCTTTGTTGAAACCTTAACAATTCTGTTCAAGGACTAGGGAAAACCCAAATTTAAAAACCTAGCCAAAGGTTTCCTTCTTAAGAAATGCAAATCTCATTTTAACAAATTGCTATATACATTACTTAAATTTTGAATATCGGTCCTGAAATTAATAGTTTTAGTGTCTTTCTGTATATTTATCATTTCATATATTAGTCCTTTTTTATAATTATTCTCTGTTTTTAATATAATTGTGTTTTCAAAATCAAAGTAATGCCCAAGATCTTTGTAATGCTTTGTTACAGCGGTCATTGCACCAAAATCATTATTTAAAGAATACTTATGGCTATACAACATCTTCTTTAAATATTGTTTCGTCTGACCGATGTAACAACCATCACTGTCTTTACAGTTTATTTTATAAACTACATTACTCTGATTTTGTTTAATTATATTAGATTTAGTATTAGTAAAAAGAGATCTGTTACTATAATTTGTAATGAAAGTAATGTTTATGTTGTTTTTATTAAATTCTTTTTATTTTTTCGCTTAAACCTTTTTATAAGGAATAGCGTTATAACATTTATCGTTATTATTTTTAATTCCTCTATTGTATAATTTGTTAATTCTATTTTTTATTATTTTTTCATAAAAACTATTTGGATAATTATTTTTATCTAAGATTTCTTTAACTTTAACTAAATTCTTTTCCCTAAATTCAGGATTAGCTAATCTAACCGCTTGATCAACTAAACCGGTGACTACATTAATTTTATGTAATTTTGATGTTTCTGAAAAATAATTTAAATGTCTTCCTGTATTGGTAGACTTTATATGCCAATTTGTTTTCACAATACCGTTTTTATGCATGACTGTCACGTTCAGGAAATTCAATGAGTTATTAGATTCCCTCTCATATGTAAATTTTAATCTATTATTATAACTATTAAATGAATCTAATATCTCATCAATACTATCCTTTCTTACGGAACAAAAACAGTCATCCACATAACGTCTGTAAAAACTTACACTAGAATTTAGTTTTGCCAAACAAGTTTGGACATTATATAGCAATATTGTAGGTAAAACTATATATAATGTGAAAAATTCATGGGAATTTGTAGATTCGGTTAGAAATCAAACAATTCCTAATAATTACGAATTAATCAGTTTAGATGTTGTTTCTTTATTTACTAATATTCCTGTGGATTTAGCACTAAAAATTTTAGATAAAAAATGGAATTCCATAAAAGATTTTACAGATCTTCCAAAGGAGGAATTCATTGCAGCTTCGAAACTTTGTTTAAATTCTACTTATTTTATATATCAAAATAAAATTTATAAACAAATTTTCGGTACTGCAATGGGTTCTCCATTATCAGCAGTTATCGCAAACCTGGTAATGGAGGACCTAGAGCAAACTTGTTTGGCAAAATTAAATTCTAGTGTAAGTTTTTACAGACGTTATGTGGATGACTGTTTTTGTTCCGTAAGAAAGGATAGTATTGATGAGATATTAGATTCATTTAATAGTTATAATAATAGATTAAAATTTACATATGAGAGGGAATCTAATAACTCATTGAATTTCCTGAACGTGACAGTCATGCATAAAAAGGTATTGTGAAAACAAATTGGCATATAAAGTCTACCAATACAGGAAGACATTTAAATTATTTTTCAGAAACATAAAAATTACATAAAATTAATGTAGTCACCGGTTTAGTTGATCAAGCGGTTAGATTAGCTAATCCTGAATTTAGGGAAAAGAATTTAGTTAAAGTTAAAGAAATCTTAGATAAAAATAATTATCCAAATAGTTTTTATGAAAAAATAATAAAAAATAGAATTAACAAATTATACAACAGAGGAATTAAAAATAATAACGATAAATGTTATAACGCTATTCCTTATAAAAAGGTTTAAGCGAAAAAATAAAAAGAATTTAATAAAAACAACATAAACATTACTTTCATTACAAATTATAGTAACAGATCTCTTTTACTAATACTAAACCTAAAATAATTAAACAAAATCAGAGTAATGTAGTTTATAAAATAAACTGTAAAGACTGTGATGGTTGTTACATCGATCAAACGAAACAATATTTAAAGAAAAGGTTGTATAGCCATAAGTATTCTTTAAATAATGATTTTGGTGCAATGACCGCTGTAACAAAGCATTACAAAGATCTTGGGCATTACTTTAATTTTGAAAACACAATTATATTAAAAACAGAGAATAATTATAAAAAAAGACTAATATATGAAATGATAAATATACAGAAAGACACTAAAACTATTAATTTCAGGACCGATATTCAAAATTTAAGTAATGTATATAGCAATTTGTTAAAATGAGATTTGCATTTCTTAAGAAGGAAACCTTTGGCTAGGTTTTTAAATTTGGGTTTTCCCTAGTCCTTGAACAGAATTGTTAAGGTTTCGACAAAGATTTTTTGATATAAGGTTTTACTTAATTTGCATGTATGTTTACACATTAATTTAGTTTTTATAATTTATATATATATAAAAGTTGGTTACCCATCCTCTATATCAAGAAATCCTAGTCATTAGTTATTTTGTTGATAGTTCCCAAATAAAAACAAATGTTTGTTTATATATTTATCTAGTTATATTTTCACTGAAGAAGGAGTTCCGGAAACGTTTGTAAACATTATGAAAATATAACTATCGTTCAAACCAGCCTTGTTTTATTGACCTATTAGTGGTAGAGATCTATCATATAAGATTTAGAACAATGAATACAGACACAAATATCACATCGGTAAACTCCTCACCACACAATTGTTTATAATAAAATCGTTGACACGTGTTTCGCTAACTCGAGACAAGCATCTTCAACAACCGTATAAACCGAAGTGACAAATTTCTAACATAAAAATTCTACAACATACATTTTTACCCCACTTTTACTGTGACCATGTGCAATGCAGAAATATTTTCCCTCTCGGTGACGACTCGGACGGCTTTTTCACCCCCGCAAATTCCCATATTAAGTCAAGTGGACGCCCAAGGGAAAAGTACCTGCTACCCGAAGTTTGAACGTTAAAGATTTACAAGTACATTGTGTGAATTGGTTAATGCCCGAAGAAATTAAATTATAGTTAAAATTCTATCATATGATCATAATAATCGGAATAAACTAGATTGAATCGGTCCCGCGTCCCAATTTAGACGATTTATATTTTTGTGTATGTGTATGGCTTCAAATGCATTGAGTTCTGAATTTTCTATTTTAATTATACATTTTAGTTTTTAACCTATGTTGACAATGTTCTTTAACGCGTGTTTGAAAATCACACCACGTTTGGAAATTGTTTTCTAATCTAAATTACGGGTTATTTTCAAATGTAATTCAGAAAGTTGTGCCCAAAGAAAAATAGTAATAAGGACGTCAAGGAGTTTGAAAATACACCACTAATATGTAATCAATCGTCGGAGACCTTTACTAATGCGGAAATTGCGCTCTTAAATAAAGGTTTGAAACATAGCGTCAACGGGTGAAAGACACCAATAGAAGAACTGATTTGAATATGTTAGGAACGCCTACACAATTAGAATTCAGAAAAATTTAGAAACAAAAACGAATGGGTACTTTAAAAACGAGATGCACATTACTAAAGGACTCAGAAAAAGAAACTGTTTTTATCTAAAAGCGGATAAAGGGAATAAAATTGTGATCATGGACAAATTAGATTATTTTGGAAGGGTAAACAGCATGCTTTCGACCGGATTTTATCAAACAGTTAAGAAAAATCCATTACCTTCGATGATTAGACACACGAAGGACACAGTTAAGGAGTGTCCAAATTTAATTGACAACAAGTTAAAATTTAAACTGGCTGTTTCGAACCCGATCATATCGAAAATGTACTGTTTGCCCAAAATACACAAACCGGGTAAAACAATGAGGCCTATAGTATCGTGTATCAACTCCCCTACTTATAAGTTATCAAAGTCGCTAGTAAACGAATTTAAAACTTTGCCTAAGAGAACGGATAGCTTAGAGATTGAAAATTCAGTAGATTTTGTGAATAAGGTCAACGGAATGCAGTGGGACGAAGGCGAAGTTCTAATTTCATTCGACGTTTGTTCACTCTTCCCCAGCGTACCGATTAATGAAAGTTTAGAGCTGTTAGTGGATTTTCTTAGAATGAACAATATCGACGACTTACGAATGGCTGAATATAAAAGGCTGACTTCCCTTTGCATGAAACAAAATTATTTTCAAATTAATAACAAAGGAAACCCCTTATCTTCTTTCAACGCTAATTTATTTATGAGCAATTTCGAAATAGCGATGAGGAGAGATAGTGAATATTTTCCTAGAGTGTGGATTAGATACGTGGACGATATTTTTGCTGTTTTCGATACCAGGAAATGTTCAGTTGATAATTTCTTAGGACAACTAAATTCAAACCTCGACATAATCAAATTTACGGTAGAAGAAGAAGTGAATAATCGTCTCCCATTTTTAGATTGGTTAGTTATTAGAAACAATAGTAATAATAAATTAGAAGTGGACGTCTACAGGAAAAGTACAAACGTTAATAGGTTTATAATGGCGGATTCAAACCATTGCATGCAACATAAAATGTCGTTTATCAATTTCTTACTCAATGAGTTAGTTAGATTCCCGCCCACACAATATACACAATATAGGTAAAAGATAGCTATATACAACGGTTACTCCGTAAGAGATGTTGAAAAACGATTAGAAAGAATTAAAAGAAAAGCCCACATAAGAAATTCAACGACTTTGGCTCCGGTAGTTACGCGGGAAAAGAATTTTATAAAACTACCGCATCATAAGCTTTCAAAAAGGATTAGCAATATTTTAGAAAACCAAAACATGAAGGTGTGCTCGACATCTAAAAACACCTTAAAGAATCTTTTAGGTAATCCGAAAGGCAAAACAGTTCGGGAAGAATGGTCGGGTATCTATAAAATTAATTGTAGTGAATGCGATAAAGCATATATAGGACAGTCGAGACGCGCAATAGCTACACGATTCAAAGAACATGTGGCACGTTATCGCTACGGCAAGATAGACTCGTCAAGTATCGCAAAACATATGCATGACACGGGGCACGACATAAAAATGGAAAATTTAAAATTGATAAGTCAGGTCGATTCACCGCGAGAACTCGATGCATTTGAAGTATTTTGAAATATTTGTGCATGCACATGGTCACAGTAAAAAGTGGGGTAAAAATGCATGTTATAGAATTTTTAATATTAGAAATTTGTCACTTCGGTTTATACGGTTGTTGAAGATGCTTGCCTCGAGCTAGCGAAACACGTGTCACCGATTTTATCATAAACAATTGTATGGTGAGAAGTTTACCGATGTGATATTTGTGTCAATAAATTACACCACAGTCCTTGCCATCACCTTTATAGTTAGTGCGTTATATCATGTCTCCCTTCTTGTATATTGGACGCTTTTAACGCTTTACTTCTGCGTTCGCGCATCACTTTGGTTTTTCATGCGGTTATAAATAATGTGCATCTTCTCTCTCTAATTTCCTTGCCACTATATTTAAACACTTCCGTAGGTATATCATTTTCTCCTGGGCGCGTACTATTCTTTTGTCTACTCATGCACCCTTCGATCCATTGATGTGTTGGTCCAGCAATTTTATTCGTTTCATCCATTTTATCCTCATTGTTTACCTCATTCACTTGTTTACGATCTTCGGTACCTGTTGTGTTTAATAGTTATTCAAAATAACTTGCCAATAATTCCACCTTAGCCGATTTATCAACCACCATCACAAGCTTCCGAGTTTAGGAGTTTATCGATGTGATATTTGTGCCAGTAAATTACACGACTGTCCTTGTAATCACCCTTATTGAATAATGAATACAATTTAATTTTTGAGAAGCGAGACTAGCGATCGCCTTTGGTTTTTGAGTCGATTTCAGAATGTGTTACTGTTTGTAATTGACTCCAGTACTTGACATCTATCTTTTAAGAAATTTTATAATTTTGTAATTGTTGGTAAGTTATTTTGTTTAGAACATTGTTCCCACCCCTTTCTCGTACTAAGGTTAAATTTGATTGTTTATACATTAATGGAACGTCCCAGTGTTCAACATCTCAATTAACTAAGATTTTCTTATTCCTAAACCGCTCTTCCAATAACTCTAAAGTCACCTTGTAATTATGCGAAGAGACGTTCACCAGATTTTTCAATAACACTTAAAAAAACTACATGAATTATAAGACAAAATTTGTCAAAAAGTTGAGACTTATTAGCTGAATGTTCCCTCGGAGATGTGCGGCGAGGTGGGGCCGTAACACCAGCAGTCGGCCAGATAACAGCGTTATCCCAATATTAGAATGACGAAAATTAAACTGCCCGGACGGAAAAAACATCGAGGACTAAGAATTATACGGTCCAGACAAAAGAAACCTATAGAAACAGAAAATCCCAATAATACGATCACCAAAAGGATAAAGTGTACCTCTTACCGTTAGGGTGGGCTAAAACACACAAAATGGCTACGGATGTCACACGTGCTCTAACTAATACTGAATTAATCAGTTCTTCCGATCCTCCATCAATACTTTGCACCGGTTCGGCGATCCAAATCCAGAAATGAGGATACGAAAATTAGTATTTTCCATAAAATCCACCAATGTGTCAAGATTTTAAAGGATACCCTCTCGAGGGAAAACACTTCGCGCAACAAACTCTACCAAGGTCTTACACCGAAAGCTAGAGATATTCTAACCCCGAATCAGACTTCAAACGGAAAACGAATACATTAATTTTTCCTCCAAAACAGGCATGTAACACATCGGTCAATAAGTCCCGAGGGTTTTTGTCAGATGGCGCCGGTAAAAAAATTATTTTTGTTACCGTCGCAGGCCATCTCTTAGATGACAGGGAAAACAATTTCATAGAGATCTGTCCATTAATTCACAAGTTACATCGCTTTGAGTGACGGTACTCTTAGCAGTGACGTCAACCATGGATGCAAAGCAGTTTCGTGTCTTGATTTATCATTGTTTTTTAATGAAAAAAATATTGTGCAAGCCAAAAAGTGGCTTGATAAGTGTTATCCGGACTCTGCCTCGTCGAAAGCAACCGTGGAACATTGATTTGCCGAATTCAAGTGCGACCGTACGAGCACCGATGATGCCGAACGCTCTGGAAGGCCGAAGGAGGTGGTTACACCGGAAAACATCAAGAAAGCCCACAAAAACATCTTGAAAAATCGCAAAGTGAAGTTGCAGTTGCAGTGTTTTCACAATTTTACGCGGATTTGTCCATGCGAAAACGTTTTTCAAAATGGGTGTTGGACTGATTGTATCACTCTTCAAGGGAACTATGTTGATGAATAAAAACAATTTTTGGAAAAAATGTTTTTTTCTCCATTTGCCTCGGGACCTATTGACCGATGTGTTAGGTTCCCTCTATCCGTGAATGGAAAATCGATAAGCAATCGATAGTGTGTAACGACAGATATCAACATACGTGGGAAGAATAGAAAAAAGACGTAACAAAACTTTTGAACGTCTTTTAATTTCGAGTTACTATCGACTAACGTGTTAAAAATATCGCGAGATTGAATTCCATTATCATAATTGCCATCGAAAGAGAGACGAGATTACTCGCTTTGCTAGCCAGTTCGTTTCTATCTGAGAATGACGCGCTATCGCTAATCTTAATCGATTTTGATAATTATTCACCTGAGGATAATCCATTATAGTACATATTTTCAAATTCTTCACGTACCGTTTCATCATGATCGTCATCTACATCCGAATTTTCTATTTCATTTTAAACCGTTTTGGATTCGTTGAGTACCAGCTTGAGATTTTCTAACTTAAATTCTAGTTCAGTTACTGACGATTTAAATTTCGCAATGAATTTCATAAATCTTGTTACCGACGTTTTTAATGTTCCACGCTTACGTACTTAATGTTGAGAGTCTTGTTTTTCCAAAGAAAACATGGTTCAAAGGCTAACAAACCACAATGGTTACGCGCACAACGTGTGAATAAGTAGTTAAATATTTTAATCGCTATCATAATTCGAAACTTATGTTTCAAATTGACCCTACAATCAGACGCGGCTCGTGATGACGTACATATACGAGGCGTGTTTTTAAACTAAGTACAAGTAACAACAAGTAAGTACAAGTAACAAGTAAATTTTTTCCAAAAATAATTTATTCACTTGAAAGGTCATACTTTACTCTACTTTTCTACATAATTCCCATTAATATTGAGGCACTTATCGTATCTTGGAACCAGCTTTTGTATGCCTTCGTCAAAGAAGCTTGCCGCCTGATTAGATTTAAACGTTCGGACACAATTTCGTAAAGAACACTTCTTGAGACAGCAGGAAACTTTTCAGCTAACGACGAAATCGTGAATCGTCTGTTCTCTTTCACTTTACAGTCCACTTTTTGAATCAGATCATCGGTAATGACTGAAGGTCGCCCACTTCGTTTCTCATCATGAATGTTTGTGCGGCCATCTTTAAAGGCCCTAACCCATTTTCGCACCATTCCATCACTCATAATGTTTTCACCATACACTACACTGATTTGGCGATGAATGTCAACTGATTTGAAGCCTTGAGCACAGAGAAACCGTATTACAGCACGCACTTCGCAGTCGGCGGGATTCTCAATAGGTGGAGGCATTTTAAAATCACGCAAACAGATGTAGATTCGATCGGATGGTTCCGTAATGGCGTCTATGGCTTCCCGACAGAGGTAGCTACATGGCACGCATGCGCTAAACGGCGACCGCAGTGCTGCGGCGGCGTAATTTAAAAACGGTACTTAGTTTAAAAACACGCCTCGTATGTTACACACTTTATTAATACTTGCTTCGTCGAAAGATCTCTCCCTGATTGCCTAAAAATTTCTAAAGTGGTTAACATTTTCAAACAGAGTAATAGTAACTTATTAAGCAACTATCGCCCAATATCGATCGTACCTGTCTTATCGAAACTTGTTACGGTCTCCTAGTTTGGAGAGAGCACCAAACGGTTACCCGCTTGTGTGGGGATAAAAATAAGAAAGCAGGCTTTTCTGTTTTCATGCCGGTTTATTTAAACAGATAGATTGCATTTTGGTAGATGCCAGCAATAACGAACGAATGCTATCTCCGCTGCAGCTCCTAACAGGAGGTGGAAAGATTCAAATACCTGGGAGTGACAATCACCAATAAGTGCGAGCGTGAAGCAGAAATCAAAGAGAAGATAATCACAACAAACAGAATTTTCTACGCAAATAAAAAGCTATTAACAAGTAAGATGTTAAGCAAAAACAGCAAACTGAAGATTTATAAAACAATAATTAGACCAACACTGCTGTATGCCATAGAAACGCTGTCCATGACAAAGAAGGATGAGGAGAACCTAAGAATAGTGAAGAGAAAAGTAATGAGAAGTATCCTGGGACCAATTAGACTAAACGAGAATGAATACAGAAGAAGGACGAACGAGGAATTGGCAATGGAACTGAGCACCAGCTAAATCCTTCCACAGCCTAGGTAATAAGTTATAAAGTTTTATGGATAGGTATCTGAAGGAACTAATATTACGAGTGAGTCTGAAATGCGGCTGCCGAAAACATCCATGCCTTGTGTTATACGCTGATTGCTTAGGAAAGGAATGCAAGTGGTTTCTGGCGTACATAATACATTCCAATATGTATTGTCCCACGCAAGTTATAATTCCTACTTGCTTAAACAAAGACCTACACGAAACAAAATGTCTGACGTTCAAAATTGTGCGAACTGCTGTACTACTAAAATTCTTTGTATATGTGCAACACAATCCTGTAAATCTTAATGCTGTGAAAAAGTGCGTAATATGCCATCAAAAGAACATCCTAATTTACGCTCATTTTGAACTGTTCTAAAGTATACACGCAAGATGATGAGCGGCTGGAAATATAGTCTACATGCGGTTCCCATGTCAGGCTTAAGCCCAGACATTTAACCGGAGTAGCATTCGACAATTTAAAATTATAGTGTAACGAGAAATCTCGAGTTTGGTTTTTGTCTAAATTTAGGCAGAGTTTAATATTATTAAAATAATTTTCGACCTGTGCCAGTGAACTACACAGCTCATTATTTAGTTCATCATAGTCTTTATTCGCCACTAGAATGGTGATCTGCATATTTTACATTTTTATACCCACATGTTTATTTATGTCATTAACATATATGATGAATAAAACTGGTCCGAGAATTGAACCCTGAGGCACTCCATAACTTACCGTTGTTTGTTTGGAGATTTCTTCTGCATTCTGAATGTATTTACGTCTACAAGTTACCAATCCCTAACCAAAGAAAGAGCGGGGCTTCTGATGCAACAACACTCCAATCTACGAAGCAGTATGCTGTAAGAAACACAGGCTTTAGTCAGATCAAGGAAGCAACCAGAAACTGTATTCCCCATTTCAAATTTCGTCGCTAATAAAAGTATACATTCCGATCTTTGCCATTGTTATACTTTTCCCATTTCTAAAACCGAATTGGCTTGCATTAAGAATACCCTCATCTTCCAAATATTTCTGTAATCGTTCCTTGAAAGCCAGCTCTAATAGTTTTGTTTAGGATTTAAAGACTTTAGTTTAAATAGAATATCATACTAACAGTTTTTTTGTATGCTAATATTTGTTTTAACTCCAATAATTGTTTCTATTTTTGTCAATGTGTTGAAATTAATATTCATTTCTTTTTCTTGTCATATGTACTAAATTTTGTAAATGCTTATATTATGTTAACGTTATCTACAATTCGTCGCCTACGAGAAACTTCGTCGGTCAGCCGCCGTGCAAATGTACTAAGGCTGATTCATCGACCGTCAACTAAATACATGTGACCCATTACGTCGACTACCATGCGAAAGGACCGACCGGCTACTTGAGGAACGTTCCGCTGCCCTCTCGCTTACTGAAGTGAGGTCAGCGCGTTAGAAGAAAGCAATATCAGAAACTTAGCATGAAAATCATATCACCCGAACGTCGTCTCGAACTGACCCGCCTCACCGACGACGTTCGTTAGCTTTCTTCGTAAACCGCTGCTTATGTACCAAATGTACAAACATATTAGCCTGCTTGTTGGCACCTAACCGGCCGTCCGCCGGTTTAAAAGCAAATAGATCGTTTGATCTGTAAATGCATGAATAGAAAATGAATCGTTTATGATAAACGTCTTTAAAACGTAAAGAGCAAACGCAAAGACACATATATTTGAACTGATTAGAACAAAACGTATTATGAAGCGTTTAGCCACAAACGTGTGTTCAATTCTCCAAAGTGAGAAACACATTTCCAATTCTTTGGAACCATATTACAAACAGACACAAAATACACGCTAAGTGCTTTATATAAAACATAATACGAGTACAAATTGCGATACATTTTTTATGCAAAAATTTGACCTTGGGATAGTATGCATAGGAGTACGTATTTTTATAATTATTTTATTGCTTTGTAAATATCAATATGATCTGTCTGAACAACTGTCTGTTATTGTAAAATATATGTCAATCTATCTGTTTAAATAAACCGGCATGAAAACAGAAAAGCCTGCTTTCTTATTTTTTATCCCCACACAAGCGGGTAACCGTTTGGTGCTCTCTCCAAACTAGGAGACCGTAACAAGTTTCGATAAGACAGGTACGATCGATATTGGGCGATAGTTGCTTAATAAGTTACTATTACTCTGTTTGAAAATGTTAACCACTTTAGAAATTTTTAGGCAATCAGGGAGAGATCTTTCGACGAAGCAAGTATTAATAAAGTGTGTAACATGTGCAAGTAGTTCCTCTTTAGCCAGTTTTAAAGCGATGCTATTTAAGCCATAGTAATCTAATGACCTTGAATTACTTAATTTGTTTATTAAGTTTCTGACCTCAGAAAATCCAACCGGACACAAAAAATAATTGTCAACCTCTTTCACAAGTTCACTACCAACATTGCTAAAATAAATGTTTATTTCTGCAGCATTGAAGCCATACTTGTTTGTAATATGTGCACTAGACCTAATGATGGACCACGCAGTTTTTTGTTTGTTGTTTGACATAGTGATACGAGAAGTATTAAAGTTTATAGTTTCGGATTTTAGAGCTATTCTGTACTTGTTTCTGAAAGTGTTATATACTTCTGTAAAATCAGAGTTACTTTTAATAAAATCGTTTAGCATAAGCCGGTGTTCCCCCATCTATTTAATTTTATCATTTCCTCTGAGTTTTTATTTGAGTAAAACACAGACCAGTCCGGGTCTAGCAGTGAAAATCTGTAAGCCTCTGTCGTTGATTCATTTATTACTCTGTATTTATTGCGATTCGAATCATGGACTTTCCCGCTCACCGAACCAAACCTCATCAGCAGACCCCTGTGATCCGATAGTGATGGTTCGGCTACCCTAGCAGAAATTTTATTATAAGCTGCATTAGAGAATGCGTTGTCAATCCTTGGTCTACTAGTTTTGGTTACCCTAGTGTAATCATGAGTGCATTCATGCATACCGAAGTTTAGGAAAAGATTTTTCAGGTATTTAGAATTACTTGAGTCCACTACAAAATCAATATTAAAATCGCCCAGCAATATTACATCGCTATGTGGAGGTAGTTGACCAAGGAAGCCGGCAAGATTGTTACAGAGAGAGCCAACGCTCCCTTCAGGAGATATATGCAGACTACAAACAATTAAATTCAAATTTGGTATCTCAACGGCACACATCTCAGATCCAATCTCACAGGATAGAACTTTATCTATAGTATAGGTTTTAAATTTTAGTGTTTTTCTTTCACAAAAACATCCCGTGCTGGTGAGTAGTTCTACAAAATGATGCAGCTAAAGTGTAATTACCAAATACAATACTCCTGATTTTACCGTCAAAACTCCAGGTTTCGCTAAAGCCTACTATGTCATATTTATGTACCGAAAGGAGAAAATTCAATTCCAAAAGTTTATTGAAAATAGATTGTACATTAATATAAAATATGAACAATTGACTCACATATATAGGCGGTTTGATTTGGACCCTATTTTCAACAGTGTTTATTGAAAATTTGCTAATTGAAATGTTCACCGTTACAATCTAACCTAATGTGCATTAAATTATTGTTATTGATACTTTCACAATTTATATATTCATAATTAATTAGACCTGCCACATATTGTTGTATCAAACTCTTTCCATAGAAGTTCAGATGAAAGCCATCTTCGCCTCTGAAATTAATATCTATCACTATATTCGAGCTGGGGTCATTATTTTGACCATATCCATCTCACCGAGATATCGACGTATGACCTGGAAGTTTTTACTGTCACTCGCAAAACGATATACTGTACTGACGAGTCCTAATAAGAAGGACACCAATTAGTCTGCCGTTGCGTTTTGCGATTGACACAGTCAAAATGTCCTACAGGATTAATGGCATATGCAAATTGTGCTTACTTTGTAAGCTTTTGCACGGTTACTTGTTAACTGCCCATTAGCGAACCAAATTTATTAGGTCGTTCATAGAGAGTCCGCTACATTTTATATTGTTAAAATTTTGGCTCTCAAAAGTAGTTCACTGTTTTCTTTCGTCACTGATGGTGATGTAACCGGATGTGCCAATATTTCTCCTGCTCGAGAGATGGGGTCATTATTATGACCATATCCATCTCAACGAGCTATCGACGTATCACCTGGAAATTTGTGCTGTGTCACTCGCAGAACGATATACTGTACTGACGAGTTCTAATAAGGACGAAACTAATTAGTCTGCAGTTGCGTTTTGCGATTAACATGGTCAAAATTTCCTACAGGATTAATGGCATATGCAAATTGTAGGCTTTGTAAGCTTTTGCACGGTTACTTGTTTTTAGTTTTTTATATAGTTTTTTAAAAAATTTATAGTTTGGTAAGTGTGTAAATGTAAAATTCAATAAAATTGAATAAAATTGAGTTTTTTGTTGTTACAATACGTTAATCAATAAATAGTATTAGTCAGAAGCTTAAACCGACCCATTTTTAGAATCGAAGATCGCAAATTTATTGAATTTTACAATGCCCTTGGAAACGCTCTTGCATATTTAATTTTAAAACCAAAAAGAAAATATCATTTATAGCGATTTATTAAAGTGCAATTCAATGTAATATTAAGTGAAATAATTACAAGGGAAACTGGGGAGATAGGTTTTTACCTTAATAAATACAGTCACCATTAGGAAATTTTACACCATCTTCAAAATTTATATCACACACACTGTATCTTAATCATTTTGTAAGATCTACGTCGATCAGATCTCTTCTTCCTATAGCAATACACCATTTTCCGCGAAGCTGAAAATATACAATTAATATTGTAGGATATAATATCTACATAAGATCGTGCGCTAATATTTCAATAAATAATGTATAACTGATTGCAAAGACTGTGGTGCAGTATACATGATATCAAAGTGTGGTGCGAAGTGAGTAAATAACCTTTAACGAAATTTAACCTTTATGCCTAGTATACTTACCTCTTTATCTTTCGGAATTGTATGCAAAATTGAATCTTTCGATGAATTTTCGCAATTTTCGAAACACAACAAAATACCATATTTGTAATCTCACTAGACGCTTGTTAACAATACATGGACACGAATATAATAAAATAATGGAGGACGCCACACACTTGTATACAGTTGCCATGGCTGACTAGAAATAAATCTAAATAAATTGGCGGCAACTTTAAAATTGGAAAACTAGCGCCACCGACGATGAGACTTTACACTATTCATAAGGAACTTAATAGTATTTGATAGATACCAGCTTGATACCAGGCCATGCGTTAGTTGCATGCACGCTAGGCGCACTTATATTTGTAATGCCGTTCCTTATTGGGTAAGTTAAAAGTACTATCGCATGCGGCTCTATTGTGGTCATCTTAATATAATATAAATTCAGTGAATCAAGGTTTCAACAGTTGTGATGTGTACCCCAAAAACTTCGGCACCGCTATCTACTCGAGAGATGGGGTCATCATTATCACTATATCCATCTCAACGAGATATCGACGTATCACCTGGAAATTTTTGCTGTGCCACTTGCAGAACAATATACTGTACTGACGAGTTCTAATAAGGACGAAACTAATTACTCTGCAGTTGCGTTTTGCGATTGACATGGTCAAAATTTCCTACAGGATTAATGGCATATGCAAATTGTAGGCTTTGTAAGCTTTTGCACGGTTACTTGTTAACTGCCCATCAACGAACCTAATTTTATTATTAGGTCGTTTATAGAGAGTGCACATTTTATTTTGTTAAAATTTTGGCTGTCGAAAATAGTTCACTATTTCTACGTACAGTACATTACCATAACAGGCAGATTGTGTTACATTATATAATTTAAGATTATAATCATATATTTATATAATCCGACCAGAAGGGTACACCCAGAAACAATAAGTTGGTATGGCTTATCATATCAATCACTTTTTGTATTGATTTATAATCAAAAGGCAGCCCTCTCAATATGTCGTAAGATGGTATAGTGATAGATATTAATTTCAGAGGCGCAACTGAATTTCAAGGAAAAGAGTTTGATGCAACAATATGTGGCAGGTCTAATTAATTATGAATATATAAATTGTGAAAGTATCAATAACAATAATTTAATGCACATTAGGTTAGATGGTAACGGTGATAATTTTGATAATTCTGAAATGTGCGCCGTTGAGGTACCAAATTTGAATTTAATTATTTGTAGTCTGCTCTCTCCTCCTGAAGGCAGCCTTGACCCTCTCTGTAACAATCTTGCAGGCTTCCTTGATCAACTACCTCCATATAGGGATATAATATTACTGGGCGATTTTAATATTGATTTTGCAGTGGACTCAAGTAATTCTAAATACGTGAAAAATCTTTTCCTAAACTTCGGTATGCATGAGTACACTCATGATTACACTAGGGTAACCAAAACTAGTAGAACAATGATTAACAACGCATTCTCTAATGCAGATTATAATAAAATTTCTGCTAGGGTAGTCGAACCGTCACTATCGGATCACGGGGGTCTACTGATGAGGTTTGCTTCGGTGAGCGGAAAAGTCCATGATTCGAATTGCAATAAATACAGAGTAATAAATAAATCAACGACAGAGGCTTACAGATTTTCACTGCTATACCCGGACTGGTCTGTGTTTTACTCAAATAAAAACTCAGGGGAAATGATAAAATTAAATTGATGGGGGAACACCGGCTTATGCTAAACGATTTTATTAACCTTCCTATACTCACGCATACGGTCTGTGAGACCGATTTATATAGTATAGTATACGTCTTTCATTTTGACGTGAGTATAGGAAGGTTAAAGGTAACTCTGATTTTACAGAAGTATATAACACTTTCAGAAACAAGTACAGAATAGCTCTAAAATCCGAAACTATGAACTTTAATACTTCTCCTATCATTATATCAAACAACAATAGTAGAGACATAGTAATAACGGGGGCGGGGAGGGGGAGGTACAATCGGCTATAGTGCACAACGCGACAAGAACAAATAATACGAGTTACATATGCTTGTCGCAATAGATTAGCCAATGCCGTGCTCAGCTCAGTGGAAGGTCGTGTATGTTCATTTTCAAGAATAGAGGCCGTTGTATTCAGAAGGTCTTGGCACGAGAAAAGATAATACACGCGGCAACTATGAAGTTCGAGTAAAGTTAGTATGAGCTTACACGATATATTCTCATTGTTAAATATATTCGGTACCTTTTATTGATTGAAATACTATCTGAAGTCAGGAGTGAGCCAAACCCACCCGGCATGGTGCATGTACATGAACGTTGATTTTATATGCTTTCACTTTTCACGTAAACAACAAAGTTCTATTTTCGAAACTACAAACGGCTATTCAAGAGCTTGTATATTTAGCCTGTAGATGGAATTCATTAATAAAATTTAGAAACTACATAATATTTGAGATTAAATTAGCTAAATAATGCGAACAATGCGGTAACGGTAAGTAGTATAAAAGTATCGTAAGTTATCGTAGACCTTCACAAGTTGTGTTGCGACATTATGCAAATGCGATACAAGTCTATTATTTTGATCTCTATATATGTATATCGATGAATTTAATAAAAATGCGGCAACTTAGTGAGTGATTACTCTACAAGTCTGAATATTTACGGAGATAATTTAGTTGAAACTACTTATGCAAAATATTAAATATTCGAAAATAAAAAGGTCTAAAACATATAGAACTATAAATACCTTAGCTGTGGTGTCATGGCGGTCCTCCGGATGATGTCGTCACACGAATTTCTAAATTTCGTCCGGCTGGTTTGTTGGAAAGCATGAACTTGACGAATTGTCCGATGGATGGGACTATAGGGTTCACTTCTACCAATTCCATTTGGTTGTATAACGGGCAAGACGTTCAATTTGGTTCGAAGTGGTGTATTGAGGGCTTGATAACGGTTTTCTTCCGCCCGAACGAGAGTTGTCCTTGAAAGATACAACCGAGAGCTTGCTGATTAATCACCCTACTTCAGGGTAGAACAATATCTTTTCGATATTTCGAGAAAACGATAACACAACTACCATTCACTCAACAAAAACTCTCCCAATATCGAAACCGTCGTTATCATTCGCCTTGGCTACTTATTATCTTGTCAGTTTTTGCCACGCCGGGCCGAAGGTTGGCTTCCCGTCCTCGTGATTGGACGAATTCAAAAATTCAAGGGCATCTACTCAACGTTGCGATATGATTGGTTCAACGGGAATATAGTTAAGAAGTACTAAGAAATAAGGTTTATCTAAAGGGAATAAAATTTGAAGATTTCAGTTTCTTGGACAGGTAATGGACATATTTTAGAGAAGGCTCTCTTGACCATCCCAGTTTGGGTCTTGATAGTAGTCACCCGGCTAATCCCGTAGCCGCCTGGATGAAGCTATATGATTCGTCCCAATTTCCACCGCAGTGGAGGTACGTTGTCATCCTTTATTACGACTAATGTGATGTAGTGCATTTCTGTCGCATTTGTAGTTCTGCCACATACTCTTTGGACCATCTACTCCAGAAATACTGCCGTAGTTGTTGGATATGTTCCCATTTCGACATCTTGCAAGGTATTATTTTTGAAATGCTTGGTTTGGAGATGGTGAGTAAGCGTTTGCCAATTGGAACATGTGATGGTGTGAGTTCATGGAAGTCGTTAAGATCTGAGGATAGGGGAGGGGTGTGAGTTTAAGATGGCTTCAATTGATGTGAGTACTGGATATAATTGTTCAAAAGTTGATTTTTCACCAACAATTCTCTTTAAGTGATACTTGGTAGCCTTAACCCCTGCCTTCCATAATCCACCAAAATGCGATGCATAAGTCGGGATGAAGTGCCATGAAATTCCCTGAGAATCTAATCTGTCGACTAAGAAATTGTCATGTAATTCCAGGTAAGTTCATAATTCCTTTAATTCCTTTTGTGCTGCCACAAAAATTTTTCCATTATCAGAAAAAATGTGGGAAGAAATACCCCTTCTAGCTGTGAAACGTGAAAATGTTGCCAAAAATGCACCCTTTGATAAATCAATAACGAGTTTGAGATTGATAGCTCGTATTGTAAAACACAAAAAGGCATATATAGCATTTTGATACTCTCACTCCTCTTCCGTTTCGATCTTTTATCAGAAAGGGACCGGCGTAATCGATTCCTGTACTATTAAAAGATAGCGTACCGTGTAACTTTTTGCTTTGGGAATATTCCCACGATAGAATTGATTTGGACTGGTTTTGTTTTATAACATCTAATGCATTGGTGAACAATATTTCTTGCTAGAGATCTACCCCCAATTGGCTGAAGCAAGCAATAATTGTGGTCCTGCATGACCTATTTTCCGATGTGCACTTACCAATATAAGCCTAGTAAATATGTGCATTTTGGGTAGAACAACAGGATGTTTCTTTTCATATTCAAAATTTGAATATTGTAATCGTCCACCAACACGTATGATTCCCTCTTCATCTAATATCGGGTTTAATTTAAAGTAGACAGTAGACAGTAGTAGACAGTAATTAAGTTTGCTTTTCCTGTTCGTCTCTTGTTGCCTGGTTAATAGTTTTAACTCCGTTTCAAAAGATTCTTGTTGATACCATTTTAAAAGACTGCTTGTTGCCTTGGAAATTTCTGTACTTGTCATTGGCCCAATTGTGCGATTACTCTGTTGTTTTCAAACAATAACTCGGTTCAATCTATCAAGTTTTGAAAATCTATGAAATATGTCTGAATTGTGTTGCAGTACGGTCAGTACTCTACTTTCCTTTCTTAATTCAGGTGGCTACTGAATTGAATTACTGAATCTCGTTATTCATCGCATGGTTTGTTAAGCCACGATGGTCCCTGCCACCACAACTTACTCTGCAATATTTCATTTGGAGAGATTCCCCTGGTTAAAGATCTGATTGTGATATGATCGTACATGATGCCCATAGTTTTGCTTAGTTATCGCTTGTATGTGTTCTATTCCATTACCAACAAAGGGTTGAAGTAGGTTAGCTCGTGTGTGAATCACATGAAGGATTGAAGGATTATTGATTGAAGGATTATTTGCGGCTCTCGATAAATGTACCCGAGTTCCCTTTTCATTTTTGTGTTATTATATTTAAAAAATTATTATCGTTCCGTATGTGTTTCAAAATGTCTTTTAAATTACTGACAACAAACATGAAAGACTAAGTGCAACGTTGTAACAAATTTCATTTCCGTACTTATGTGAATCATTTTATTCCACTTTAAAATTCATGAAATCCAAACACCGATCAGTATTAACTAACCAACATCTGAAAGAATTACTGAGAAGTGCTGTCACCAATTATTTACCAAATTTTAAAGAATCATCAAGAGAAGTAAAATAAATGTGTTTAATTTTTAATATTTAAATTCAATACACATATTTTGTACTTTTATTCATATGTTTTCAATAAATATAATTTCAGTAAAAAAATTTTTTGTAATAATTTTTTGCATACCTTTTAAATACGTATTTAATTGCGGCTCGCAAAAAATTTCAAATTTTGAAAAATGGCTCGAACTGTCAAGGAGCTTGACCACCCCTGTAATAGACGAATCTAACCATAAATATGTTTTGTCAAATTTAATTTGACTTGTTTTCTGTGTCTTCATCACTAAACGTGCCATTAGCAGTGCATTGCACAACTCTAATATTGGGACTGTTCTGGGCTTTAATGGTGTAACTCGAGTTTTAGCACAAAATAAGTTGGCGACAAACTTTCCTGTTACCGTTTCTGTTATCATGTATTACAAGCGCCATATGCACTCTGTTATGCATCTGCAAATCCATGTAATTCAATTCGAAGAGCATCATTACCAACAACATATCTTGGTAACTGTGATTTAGTTAACCTTGGTAACTCTTTTCGAAAGGTTCTCCATTTTGTGTAAACATGTGCAGGAATGTTTTCATCCCATGTCAATTTAGCTGCCCGTAATTTTGCAAAATAATTTTAGCGACAATAATGCTAGGACTCAATACTCCTAGTGGATCGTATATGTGAGTAATATCAGACAATATTGTACGTTTTGTTACTCTTTGGTTTATCATTTCTTGTATGCTGAATTGTAGTGTATCTTGTGTGCAACCCCAATACAAACCTACTGTTTTCTTTGTACCGTTGCTTTCAAAATGTAGGAGATTGGATTCTAACGTTGCATCCAACTGATTCAATATGTTTGACTCATTCGAAGCCCATTTGTGAAGTTCAAAACCACCAGATGCTAGAATTTTGCAAATAGATTTTGTTTTTGTGATGGTTCCGGCTATTGTATTCCCACCAGTGATGAGATCGTCGACGTAGGAGTCAAATGAAATGGTGCGTGATGCTTCTGGTTCCTGCTCTTGATATTCGTATGCAGGTTGTTTCAAACACCGAACTGCCAAATAAGGTGCTGCTTTAGTTCCATAGGTAACACTGTTGAGACTGTATGCTGTGATAGGTTCGTCTGTCTTTTTTCTCCATAGGATGGTTTGTAATCTTCGTTGATCATTTGCCACCAATATTTGTCTAGACATCTTTATGTCTCCACAGATGACAAATCTCCATTGTCTGAATCTGAATATGATTGATACTAAATCTTCTTGTATGTTTGGACCCCTATACATTATATCGTTTAATGAAAATCCTGTAACCATCGAAAACTACTCCCAAATTTGTTGTTATGCTATTTGGATTATTAACGCCATGGTGTGGCAAAAAATAGGTGATCTCTTCTGATTCCAGGTTGCATTCTGACATGTGTTCCAATTGTTCATATTCTGACATGAACTGTACGTAATCTTTCCTGAGCACCTTGTTGAACTTGAATTTATTTTCCAGACTTGCACATCCTGTCATTGTCATATGTTTTGAATCACCAAGAGCACTGACTGGATCTCTCAACTGTAATTTAACAATAAATCGCCTACTTGCACTGCGTTCTATTACATAGGTGTCCTTTCTTCAAAACTGTCAAGCATCCAAAATTTCTCTAGTTGCTCGTGTAAACTCTGGGTCCGAGATATATTGCAATGAATTTAAGTTTGGGATGATTTTGAATCCATATCGCTGCTTGTTTTCTGAAGCATTAGTGTATCATCCCCAAGATTATGTTGTTCAATACACAACAATTGCCAAAATATCTCAGTTCCAATTAAGAGGTCTATTCGTCCAAATTTGTAAAAACCTGGATCTGCAAGCCTTAAGTGAGTTGGAATATCCAATGTTGCTGAATCAACTGAAAGTTCTGGTACATCATCCACAATAAAATCCAATATAAGGCAGGCAATCTTCTTTTCATGGGAATTATGAAATGATTGCAATGTGAATGAACATTTGTGTGTTATCTCTGATACGCTTAATTCCTATAATTGATGACTTGGTTGGTATTTTTTCCAATCCTAATTCCAAACACATTCTATTGGTCATAAAATTTGATTGTGAACCTGAGTCTAAAATCGTTCGGTATGTACGTGGATAACCTTTACTGTCTGCTATTTGAACCAGTGCTGTAGCTAATAATACTTATTGTAGCTTACTGTTCTGCGCTGATAATGCTACACCTTGGTTGTTCTCGTGTATGGTTTTTGTATCACGCGGTATATGAAATAATGTATTGTGCTTACCCATGCATATCTTGATGATCCAGATGTGCAATCCTTCCAATCCAGCCCTCCTCATTGACGTACAGATAAAATCTTCAGTTGTCATTTTTGTGATTATTTTATTAGTGTTTTTATTCAAGTTTTAGAGATTATTCCGATCGTTTTTCATCTATTCTATCACAAACATTCTTTTTCAAAGCTGTTTAATTTGTTGAAATATTTATGTGTACTTTTTTTATTTTAACTGTAATAAAACAACACTGTTTGTCTTTACTGATGTTTAATGCCTGTGTCTATACAACGCCATATTCTTACATTCTTTCGGTTCTGCCTATGCCTTCCGACCGAAAGGCGCGTAATTTAAACTTTACATTCTCAACATGCCCCCGTCTTGAAAGGGGTGCGTTTCAAAAATCTCACAAAATTAGTTACAATGTAGTAAAACACACTATACTATTTGTGATATAACATAACTACTTATACATATACAATAAGGTAAGTATTATAAACGGTAAGTAGGTTAACAATAAAATAAATTTTAGATTTCAGTTTCTTGGACAGGTAATGGACATATTTTAGAGAAGGCTCTCTTGACCATCCCAGTTTGGGTCTTGATAGTAGTCACCCGGCTAATCCCGTAGCCGCCTGGATGAAGCTATATGATTCGTCCCAATTTCCACCGCAGTGGAGGTACGTCGTCATCCTTTATTACGACTAATGTGATGTAGTGCATTTCTGTCGCATTTGTAGTTCTGCCACATACTCTTTGGACCATCTACTCCAGAAATACTGCCGTAGTTGTTGGATATGTTCCCATTTCGACATCTTGCAAGGTATTATTTTTGAAATGCTTTGTTTGGAGATGGTGAGTAAGCGTTTGCCAATTGGAACATGTGATGGTGTGAGTTCATGGAAGTCGTTAAGATCTGAGGATAGGGGAGGGGGTGTGAGTTTAAGATGGCTTCAATTGATGTAAGTACTGGATATAATTGTTCAAAAGTTGATTTTTCACCAACAATTCTCTTTAAGTGATACTTGGTAGCCTTAACCCCTGCCTTCCATAATCCACCAAAATGCGATGCATAAGTCGGGATGAAGTGCCATGAAATTCCCTGAGAATCTAATCTGTCGACTAAGAAATTCTCATGTAATTCCAGGTAAGTTCATAATTCCTTTAATTCCTTTTGTGCTGCCACAAAAATTTTTCCATTATCAGAAAAAAATGTGGGAAGAAATACCCCTTCTAGCTGTGAAACGTGAAAATGTTGCCAAAAATGCACCCTTTGATAAATCAATAACGAGTTTGAGATTGATAGCTCGTATTGTAAAACACAAAAGGCATATATAGCATTTTGATACTCTCACTCCTCTTCCGTTTCGATCTTTTATCAGAAAGGGACCGGCGTAATCGATTCCTGTACTATTAAAAGATAGCGTACCGTGTAACTTTTTGCTTTGGGAATATTCCCACGATAGAATTGATTTGGACTGGTTTTGTTTTATAACATCTAATGCATTGGTGAACAATATTTCTTGCTAGAGATCTACCCCCAATTGGCTGAAGCAAGCAATAATTGTGGTCCTGCATGACCTATTTTCCGATGTGCACTTACCAATATAAGCCTAGTAAATATGTGCATTTTGGGTAGAACAACAGGATGTTTCTTTTCATATTCAAAATTTGAATATTGTAATCGTCCACCAACACGTATGATTCCCTCTTCATCTAATATCGGGTTTAATTTAAAGTAGACAGTAGACAGTAGTAGACAGTAATTAAGTTTGCTTTTCCTGTTCGTCTCTTGTTGCCTGGTTAATAGTTTTAACTCCGTTTCAAAAGATTCTTGTTGATACCATTTTAAAAGACTGCTTGTTGCCTTGGAAATTTCTGTACTTGTCATTGGCCCAATTGTGCGATTACTCTGTTGTTTTCAAACAATAACTCGGTTCAATCTATCAAGTTTTGAAAATCTATGAAATATGTCTGAATTGTGTTGCAGTACGGTCAGTACTCTACTTTCCTTTCTTAATTCAGGTGGCTACTGAATTGAATTACTGAATCTCGTTATTCATCGCATGGTTTGTTAAGCCACGATGGTCCCTGCCACCACAACTTACTCTGCAATATTTCATTTGGAGAGATTCCCCTGGTTAAAGATCTGATTGTGATATGATCGTACATGATGCCCATAGTTTTGCTTAGTTATCGCTTGTATGTGTTCTATTCCATTACCAACAAAGGGTTGAAGTAGGTTAGCTCGTGTGTGAATCACATGAAGGATTGAAGGATTATTGATTGAAGGATTATTTGCGGCTCTCGATAAATGTACCCGAGTTCCCTTTTCATTTTTGTGTTATTATATTTAAAAAATTATTATCGTTCCGTATGTGTTTCAAAATGTCTTTTAAATTACTGACAACAAACATGAAAGACTAAGTGCAACGTTGTAACAAATTTCATTTCCGTACTTATGTGAATCATTTTATTCCACTTTAAAATTCATGAAATCCAAACACCGATCAGTATTAACTAACCAACATCTGAAAGAATTACTGAGAAGTGCTGTCACCAATTATTTACCAAATTTTAAAGAATCATCAAGAGAAGTAAAATAAATGTGTTTAATTTTTAATATTTAAATTCAATACACATATTTTGTACTTTTATTCATATGTTTTCAATAAATATAATTTCAGTAAAAAAATTTTTTGTAATAATTTTTTGCATACCTTTTAAATACGTATTTAATTGCGGCTCGCAAAAATTTCAAATTTTGAAAAATGGCTCGAACTGTCAAGGAGCTTGACCACCCCTGTAATAGACGAATCTAACCATAAATATGTTTTGTCAAATTTAATTTGACTTGTTTTCTGTGTCTTCATCACTAAACGTGCCATTAGCAGTGCATTGCACAACTCTAATATTGGGACTGTTCTGGGCTTTAATGGTGTAACTCGAGTTTTAGCACAAAATAAGTTGGCGACAAACTTTCCTGTTACCGTTTCTGTTATCATGTATTACAAGCGCCATATGCACTCTGTTATGCATCTGCAAATCCATGTAATTCAATTCGAAGAGCATCATTACCAACAACATATCTTGGTAACTGTGATTTAGTTAACCTTGGTAACTCTTTTCGAAAGGTTCTCCATTTTGTGTAAACATGTGCAGGAATGTTTTCATCCCATGTCAATTTAGCTGCCCGTAATTTTGCAAAATAATTTTAGCGACAATAATGCTAGGACTCAATACTCCTAGTGGATCGTATATGTGAGTAATATCAGACAATATTGTACGTTTTGTTACTCTTTGGTTTATCATTTCTTGTATGCTGAATTGTAGTGTATCTTGTGTGCAACCCCAATACAAACCTACTGTTTTCTTTGTACCGTTGCTTTCAAAATGTAGGAGATTGGATTCTAACGTTGCATCCAACTGATTCAATATGTTTGACTCATTCGAAGCCCATTTGTGAAGTTCAAAACCACCAGATGCTAGAATTTTGCAAATAGATTTTGTTTTTGTGATGGTTCCGGCTATTGTATTCCCACCAGTGATGAGATCGTCGACGTAGGAGTCAAATGAAATGGTGCGTGATGCTTCTGGTTCCTGCTCTTGATATTCGTATGCAGGTTGTTTCAAACACCGAACTGCCAAATAAGGTGCTGCTTTAGTTCCATAGGTAACACTGTTGAGACTGTATGCTGTGATAGGTTCGTCTGTCTTTTTCTCCATAGGATGGTTTGTAATCTTCGTTGATCATTTGCCACCAATATTTGTCTAGACATCTTTATGTCTCCACAGATGACAAATCTCCATTGTCTGAATCTGAATATGATTGATACTAAATCTTCTTGTATGTTTGGACCCCTATACATTATATCGTTTAATGAAAATCCTGTAACCATCGAAAACTACTCCCAAATTTGTTGTTATGCTATTTGGATTATTAACGCCATGGTGTGGCAAAAAATAGGTGATCTCTTCTGATTCCAGGTTGCATTCTGACATGTGTTCCAATTGTTCATATTCTGACATGAACTGTACGTAATCTTTCCTGAGCACCTTGTTGAACTTGAATTTATTTTCCAGACTTGCACATCCTGTCATTGTCATATGTTTTGAATCACCAAGAGCACTGACTGGATCTCTCAACTGTAATTTAACAATAAATCGCCTACTTGCACTGCGTTCTATTACATAGGTGTCCTTTCTTCAAAACTGTCAAGCATCCAAAATTTCTCTAGTTGCTCGTGTAAACTCTGGGTCCGAGATATATTGCAATGAATTTAAGTTTGGGATGATTTTGAATCCATATCGCTGCTTGTTTTCTGAAGCATTAGTGTATCATCCCCAAGATTATGTTGTTCAATACACAACAATTGCCAAAATATCTCAGTTCCAATTAAGAGGTCTATTCGTCCAAATTTGTAAAAACCTGGATCTGCAAGCCTTAAGTGAGTTGGAATATCCAATGTTGCTGAATCAACTGAAAGTTCTGGTACATCATCCACAATAAAATCCAATATAAGGCAGGCAATCTTCTTTTCATGGGAATTATGAAATGATTGCAATGTGAATGAACATTTGTGTGTTATCTCTGATACGCTTAATTCCTATAATTGATGACTTGGTTGGTATTTTTTCCAATCCTAATTCCAAACACATTCTATTGGTCATAAAATTTGATTGTGAACCTGAGTCTAAAATCGTTCGGTATGTACGTGGATAACCTTTACTGTCTGCTATTTGAACCAGTGCTGTAGCTAATAATACTTATTGTAGCTTACTGTTCTGCGCTGATAATGCTACACCTTGGTTGTTCTCGTGTATGGTTTTTGTATCACGCGGTATATGAAATAATGTATTGTGCTTACCCATGCATATCTTGATGATCCAGATGTGCAATCCTTCCAATCCAGCCCTCCTCATTGACGTACAGATAAAATCTTCAGTTGTCATTTTTGTGATTATTTTATTAGTGTTTTTATTCAAGTTTTAGAGATTATTCCGATCGTTTTTCATCTATTCTATCACAAACATTCTTTTTCAAAGCTGTTTAATTTGTTGAAATATTTATGTGTACTTTTTTTTATTTTAACTGTAATAAAACAACACTGTTTGTCTTTACTGATGTTTAATGCCTGTGTCTATACAACGCCATATTCTTACATTCTTTCGGTTCTGCCTATGCCTTCCGACCGAAAGGCGCGTAATTTAAACTTTACATTCTCAACATGCCCCCGTCTTGAAAGGGGTGCGTTTCAAAAATCTCACAAAATTAGTTACAATGTAGTAAAACACACTATACTATTTGTGATATAACATAACTACTTATACATATACAATAAGGTAAGTATTATAAACGGTAAGTAGGTTAACAATAAAATAAATTTTAGATTTCAGTTTCTTGGACAGGTAATGGACATATTTTAGAGAAGGCTCTCTTGACCATCCCAGTTTGGGTCTTGATAGTAGTCACCCGGCTAATCCCGTAGCCGCCTGGATGAAGCTATATGATTCGTCCCAATTTCCACCGCAGTGGAGGTACGTCGTCATCCTTTATTACGACTAATGTGATGTAGTGCATTTCTGTCGCATTTGTAGTTCTGCCACATACTCTTTGGACCATCTACTCCAGAAATACTGCCGTAGTTGTTGGATATGTTCCCATTTCGACATCTTGCAAGGTATTATTTTTGAAATGCTTGGTTTGGAGATGGTGAGTAAGCGTTTGCCAATTGGAACATGTGATGGTGTGAGTTCATGGAAGTCGTTAAGATCTGAGGATAGGGGAGGGGTGTGAGTTTAAGATGGCTTCAATTGATGTAAGTACTGGATATAATTGTTCAAAAGTTGATTTTTCACCAACAATTCTCTTTAAGTGATACTTGGTAGCCTTAACCCCTGCCTTCCATAATCCACCAAAATGCGATGCATAAGTCGGGATGAAGTGCCATGAAATTCCCTGAGAATCTAATCTGTCGACTAAGAAATTCTCATGTAATTCCAGGTAAGTTCATAATTCCTTTAATTCCTTTTGTGCTGCCACAAAAATTTTTCCATTATCAGAAAAAAATGTGGGAAGAAATACCCCTTCTAGCTGTGAAACGTGAAAATGTTGCCAAAAATGCACCCTTTGATAAATCAATAACGAGTTTGAGATTGATAGCTCGTATTGTAAAACACAAAAAGGCATATATAGCATTTTGATACTCTCACTCCTCTTCCGTTTCGATCTTTTATCAGAAAGGGACCGGCGTAATCGATTCCTGTACTATTAAAAGATATCGTACCGTGTAACTTTTTGCTTTGGGAATATTCCCACGATAGAATTGATTTGGACTGGTTTTGTTTTATAACATCTAATGCATTGGTGAACAATATTTCTTGCTAGAGATCTACCCCCAATTGGCTGAAGCAAGCAATAATTGTGGTCCTGCATGACCTATTTTCCGATGTGCACTTACCAATATAAGCCTAGTAAATATGTGCATTTTGGGTAGAACAACAGGATGTTTCTTTTCATATTCAAAATTTGAATATTGTAATCGTCCACCAACACGTATGATTCCCTCTTCATCTAATATCGGGTTTAATTTAAAGTAGACAGTAGACAGTAGTAGACAGTAATTAAGTTTGCTTTTCCTGTTCGTCTCTTGTTGCCTGGTTAATAGTTTTAACTCCGTTTCAAAAGATTCTTGTTGATACCATTTTAAAAGACTGCTTGTTGCCTTGGAAATTTCTGTACTTGTCATTGGCCCAATTGTGCGATTACTCTGTTGTTTTCAAACAATAACTCGGTTCAATCTATCAAGTTTTGAAAATCTATGAAATATGTCTGAATTGTGTTGCAGTACGGTCAGTACTCTACTTTCCTTTCTTAATTCAGGTGGCTACTGAATTGAATTACTGAATCTCGTTATTCATCGCATGGTTTGTTAAGCCACGATGGTCCCTGCCACCACAACTTACTCTGCAATATTTCATTTGGAGAGATTCCCCTGGTTAAAGATCTGATTGTGATATGATCGTACATGATGCCCATAGTTTTGCTTAGTTATCGCTTGTATGTGTTCTATTCCATTACCAACAAAGGGTTGAAGTAGGTTAGCTCGTGTGTGAATCACATGAAGGATTGAAGGATTATTGATTGAAGGATTATTTGCGGCTCTCGATAAATGTACCCGAGTTCCCTTTTCATTTTTGTGTTATTATATTTAAAAATTATTATCGTTCCGTATGTGTTTCAAAATGTCTTTTAAATTACTGACAACAAACATGAAAGACTAAGTGCAACGTTGTAACAAATTTCATTTCCGTACTTATGTGAATCATTTTATTCCACTTTAAAATTCATGAAATCCAAACACCGATCAGTATTAACTAACCAACATCTGAAAGAATTACTGAGAAGTGCTGTCACCAATTATTTACCAAATTTTAAAGAATCATCAAGAGAAGTAAAATAAATGTGTTTAATTTTTAATATTTAAATTCAATACACATATTTTGTACTTTTATTCATATGTTTTCAATAAATATAATTTCAGTAAAAAAATTTTTTGTAATAATTTTTTTGCATACCTTTTAAATACGTATTTAATTGCGGCTCGCAAAAATTTCAAATTTTGAAAAATGGCTCGAACTGTCAAGGAGCTTGACCACCCCTGTAATAGACGAATCTAACCATAAATATGTTTTGTCAAATTTAATTTGACTTGTTTTCTGTGTCTTCATCACTAAACGTGCCATTAGCAGTGCATTGCACAACTCTAATATTGGGACTGTTCTGGGCTTTAATGGTGTAACTCGAGTTTTAGCACAAAATAAGTTGGCGACAAACTTTCCTGTTACCGTTTCTGTTATCATGTATTACAAGCGCCATATGCACTCTGTTATGCATCTGCAAATCCATGTAATTCAATTCGAAGAGCATCATTACCAACAACATATCTTGGTAACTGTGATTTAGTTAACCTTGGTAACTCTTTTCGAAAGGTTCTCCATTTTGTGTAAACATGTGCAGGAATGTTTTCATCCCATGTCAATTTAGCTGCCCGTAATTTTGCAAAATAATTTTAGCGACAATAATGCTAGGACTCAATACTCCTAGTGGATCGTATATGTGAGTAATATCAGACAATATTGTACGTTTTGTTACTCTTTGGTTTATCATTTCTTGTATGCTGAATTGTAGTGTATCTTGTGTGCAACCCCAATACAAACCTACTGTTTTCTTTGTACCGTTGCTTTCAAAATGTAGGAGATTGGATTCTAACGTTGCATCCAACTGATTCAATATGTTTGACTCATTCGAAGCCCATTTGTGAAGTTCAAAACCACCAGATGCTAGAATTTTGCAAATAGATTTTGTTTTTGTGATGGTTCCGGCTATTGTATTCCCACCAGTGATGAGATCGTCGACGTAGGAGTCAAATGAAATGGTGCGTGATGCTTCTGGTTCCTGCTCTTGATATTCGTATGCAGGTTGTTTCAAACACCGAACTGCCAAATAAGGTGCTGCTTTAGTTCCATAGGTAACACTGTTGAGACTGTATGCTGTGATAGGTTCGTCTGTCTTTTTCTCCATAGGATGGTTTGTAATCTTCGTTGATCATTTGCCACCAATATTTGTCTAGACATCTTTATGTCTCCACAGATGACAAATCTCCATTGTCTGAATCTGAATATGATTGATACTAAATCTTCTTGTATGTTTGGACCCCTATACATTATATCGTTTAATGAAAATCCTGTAACCATCGAAAACTACTCCCAAATTTGTTGTTATGCTATTTGGATTATTAACGCCATGGTGTGGCAAAAAATAGGTGATCTCTTCTGATTCCAGGTTGCATCTGACATGTGTTCCAATTGTTCATATTCTGACATGAACTGTACGTAATCTTCCCTGAGCACCTTGTTGAACTTGAATTTATTTTCCAGACTTGCACATCCTGTCATTGTCATATGTTTTGAATCACCAAGAGCACTGACTGGATCTCTCAACTGTAATTTAACAATAAATCGCCTACTTGCACTGCGTTCTATTACATAGGTGTCCTTTCTTCAAAACTGTCAAGCATCCAAAATTTCTCTAGTTGCTCGTGTAAACTCTGGGTTCGAGATATATTGCAATGAATTTAAGTTTGGGATGATTTTGAATCCATATCGCTGCTTGTTTTCTGAAGCATTAGTGTATCATCCCCAAGATTATGTTGTTCAATACACAACAATTGCCAAAATATCTCAGTTCCAATTAAGAGGTCTATTCGTCCAAATTTGTAAAAACCTGGATCTGCAAGCCTTAAGTGAGTTGGAATATCCAATGTTGCTGAATCAACTGAAAGTTCTGGTACATCATCCACAATAAAATCCAATATAAGGCAGGCAATCTTCTTTTCATGGGAATTATGAAATGATTGCAATGTGAATGAACATTTGTGTGTTATCTCTGATACGCTTAATTCCTATAATTGATGACTTGGTTGGTATTTTTTCCAATCCTAATTCCAAACACATTCTATTGGTCATAAAATTTGATTGTGAACCTGAGTCTAAAATCGTTCGGTATGTACGTGGATAACCTTTACTGTCTGCTATTTGAACCAGTGCTGTAGCTAATAATACTTATTGTAGCTTACTGTTCTGCGCTGATAATGCTACACCTTGGTTGTTCTCGTGTATGGTTTTTGTATCACGCGGTATATGAAATAATGTATTGTGCTTACCCATGCATATCTTGATGATCCAGATGTGCAATCCTTCCATATATGTACAGGTTTCAAGCAATTTATGCAAAGTTTTATTCTCTTGACTTTCCCAATTCTTGACGGAATCGCCATTTTGAGAAACTCAGTGCGATTGAAAATATAATACCCTCCATTACAAAGGATGATAAAAATGAATAATTGTTCTTTGAATGTTTTTCACGCTTAAAAGGTTGTGAACCAGTCCTTTCTGTTTCCTATATTTCTAACAAGTCTGCTCTATTTTTTTAGAAACGTCTTTAAATCTTCTAATATTGGTGTTGAATCTCTTTTTTCTTTTCTCCCACTCCCCACTTGTGAGTTGATCCATTTTTTGTGATTATGAAAATGATTAAAGTGTCCCAATGATGTGTGGGTTATTTAATAATCTCAAGTGCTTCGTTAGGTTATCAATTAAGTTGCGAATGTCATGGGCAGATTCTTTTGACGTGATTGTGAACCAGCAATGTTGTGTTGTCGAATCTTCCGCACAAACCCCCATGCTACTGCATAATTATGGACAGAAAATTCAATAGAGCGTATGACTTGTGCCGCCCCATCTTCTAATACTTACTTACTTAATCCTGAAGCCCGTTCGACCGTGAAGTGTCGGGTTGTGTGGAGTTGAGTTTCCTGGCTCCCTCTTCCATATTTGTCTCCACTCTTCTCTCTCCCTGCATCTTGCTCTCATATCCTCCCATTTCCCTCCCCTTGCTTCGTATGCCCTTCGTACTTCTTGCTCCCATGTCTTCCTCGGTCTTCCTCTTCTCCTTTTTCCCATTTCTTTTGATTCGCATATCTATCTTGCCAACCTTTCTTCGCCCATTCTTATAACATGGCCAAGCCATCTTAATTGCCCTTGCTGTATTGTTATTTGGATTGGCTCTATCTTGAGCTCCTCTCTGTATTCTGCGTTCTTTATCCTATCCAACTTAGTTTTATTTTTTATTCGTCTTAGCAACCTCATTTCTACGCTGTTCATCCTACTTCTTTGTCTCTCGTTTGTAGTCCATGACTCGCATGAGTGTGTCAGTACTGGTTTCACTACCTTGCGGATCACTTCTGCCTTTACTATCTCTGGTATTTCTTTGTTGGTTAAGAATGGTGTTTTTATCATGTCGTACAGTTTTGCAGTTTTTGATATTCTATCATTTATTTCATCTTCTAAGGACCCCTCGCTGTTAATAATCCCTCCCAGATATTTAAACGCGTTAGTTTGTTCTATTCTATGTCCTTCTATTTTTATGTTATGTGTTAGACTTTCTCTGCTTATTGCCATTGTTTTTGTTTTATCTATATTAACTTCCATGTTTATCTCTTTTAATTGTTCATTTATTATATTGACATTTTCTTGCAGATGTCTCTCCGTGTTGCCTAATATCACCATATCGTCCGCATAGCTTAACTCAGTTATTTGTATTTTCTCAATTTTCCAGTATCCTACATTATATGGCTTCAGTTGGTGTTTACACTTCTTAATCGCTTCGTCCAACATTATACTAAATAATAAGGGGCTCAGCGCGCAGCCTTGCTTTAGTCCATTTCTACATATAAACGTCTCCGATTTTTCATTTCTTACTCTAACGTAGTTTCTTGTTCTGTAGTATGTGCTCTTTATACACTCTATTAATTCCTCATTCACACCTCTTGTCTCTAACGTTCTCCATACATCATTTCTCCTTATACGATCGAATGCTTTTATTATATCGATGAAGCATATATGTATTTCTCTGCCTGTTTTTATTGGGTTTTCTATTACTTGTCTTAAAATGAATATTTGATCTTGAGTCCCTCCTCCCTACCTAAATCCGCATTGTGTTTCTTCTAATGTATGCTCTATTTCTTTCCTAAGTCTACTTTCTAATATCCTTGGATATAATTTCCCTACTGTGCTACCCAGGGTTATGCCTCTGTAATTTGAACAGTGTTGACTATCTCCCTTTTTGTAAATTGGGCATATAACTCCTATTCTCCAATCCTCGGGTGTAACTTTCTCCGTTCTGACCTCGTTTAGTAGTTCCAGTAGTTGTTTTAATCCTAGTTCACTAAGTTCCTTTATCATTTCCACAGTAATTTCGTCGTGTCCCGGTGCCTTTCCGTTCTTCATCAGCTGTATGACTTTTTTAATTCTTCCATTGTTATGTCCTGTTGTACCTGCCCTTCTATCAAATTCTTTTCTTGATATATTCGCTCTAGTTGTGTATTTTTCTCTCCTTCTGTTTGTAGTAGGGTCTGGAAGTATCTTTTCCATACTTCCATTATCCTGTCTTCTTCAGTCACTACCTTACCGTTTTCATCCTTCATGTTCTTCAATGTATATTGTTTTGGCTTCCTCATATTTTTTATCGCTCCATAGAAGAGTTTTTGATTTTCTTGGTAGTTTCTAGTAATTTTTTCTCCAAATTCTCTCCAGGATTTTTCTTTGCTTACTCTTATTAATTCCTTCACCATTTCCCTCTTCTTCTTGTATTCCTCGTAATTTCTCACATCTTTTGCATTTATGTGAGCTTTCCATGCTGCTTCTTTCTCCTTTACTGCTTCTTTTATATCTTCTGTCCACCATGCCGTTCTTTTTCTTTTCCTGTTTGTTAGTTTTGTTACTTCGCAAACTTCCTCTTGCGGCTTCTATCATGCCTTCTTTAAGCTTTTTCCACTTTTCCTCTATGTCTTTTATCGTCTGCGTTTTCCCTAACTCTATGTCTAGTATTTCAAGGTATTTCTTTTCTATTTGTGGTTCCCTTAGTTTGTAGCAATTAATCTTTCCTTTTACTATTTTTCTCTTTTCATCCTTTTTTTCCTTTAGTGTTATTTTCCATTTTCTCAGCAACAGATAGTGGTCGCTTCCGATTTCCGCTTCTCTATTTACCTTTACATCTCTCACATATCGTCTAATACCCCTGTTAGTCATTATGTAGTCTATAATAGATTTTTCATTCCGAGATGGTTACTCCCTTGTATATTTATGTATCCATTTGTGTTTAAATGTTGTGTTCATTATTATGAAATCATTTTCTATGCAGAAATCTATTATTCTCCACCCGTTTTGGTTTTTATTTTTCGCCCTCTTGACCTAACAATTTTTTCTTTTCTTTATTCTGGTTCCCCACTTTACCATTCATATGGCCCATCAATATTATGTTGTTGCTTTGTGTATCATCCATAGTCTTTTGCAGTTCGTCATAGAATTGGTCTTTTTCATATTTGTTTGCATCTTCGCTTGGCGCATATATCGTTATTATATGGAATACTTCCTTCCCAAGGGTTATTTGAGCATGTATCATTCTTTCGTTTATGTTTTGAATCTTCACAATCTCTCTAATTCTAGTCTGGTTTATGATGCTCCCCACTCCTGCTCTTGTTCTTTCTCTCTCTTCCACTCCACACCACCACATCACATAGTCCTCTGTCAGCTGTTGCATGCCTGTCCCCTTTTTCTTAGCTTCTGATATGCCAAGTATATCTATTTCTCTATCTTCCATCTCCTGTATTAGCTCCATTTCTTTTCCCTTCAATCTTCTAACATTCCAGGTTCCTATTTTTATTTCTTGCGCCTCTTGTCCTGATCTCTTAGACTTTGTGTTTATTTTTCTCCTGTTTATAATCTTACTCATATCGTTCATCGTCGCCTGGTCGCCTCCATTTCTTCCTTCATTCTTTCCTTTCGGTGTTAGTTTTTTGGTGAGCTACTTGTTGTTTTATCCTCTTGCTCTTTCAAGCAGCCCGCATTTTCGTCATTTTCGTTTCCATTCTTTACCGTCAATATAGGGTTTTTGATGGCCTACTCTTACTCGTTTTCCCCTTCTCCACTGCTCTTCTGCTATCTGTTTTATCTTTCCTTGTATTCCTCGCTCTTCTCTCGTCATCTCATTGTTTATGTATTTTTTCCGGCAACTTTCTCAAATTCTTTTTATTTTCCATTATATATTGTTTTGTATACGAATCATCCAGCTGTACCTTATACAATGACGTTGTTTCGTATTTGATCTTTTTCTACTCTTTTCATTCTTGTCTTCTTTCCACCTCAACTGTCTTTTCTTCGGTACTTACGATCGGTTTACCGGAATAAGGCTCGCACACGAGTTAGCTTATCGCCGCACCGCACACGTCCTACGCCCGTATCGTTCGCCGTCCGAAACTCAACTCCCTTCTAATACAGCCCTTAAATAATGGAATGTTTGTATTGAATCTAAACTATCATTAAAATTAATTAATTATTGAAAGATATCTCTAAATTCTAGCTTGTTTTCGTATTTTCCATTAAACTTGGGTAAATGGATATGTGACAGCTTCATATTGTTATTAATCCTATTATAAATACCAGTACTTCCATCTTCTGCCAAGTGTAAATTGGTATTATTTTGATTTATGGCATCATTATCCTGAATTCTCGATATTTTGTGTTCTATAATGCCATCTGGTAATTCTAATTGTTTTAAAAATGTTGTGAATGAGGTTGATTTTGCTTTTAATACACCCCGTTTTCTAATTAATTGTTGTTCTGTTTCAGCCATATTTTACCAATACTCACAAAATTGGGGAATATAAGGAAAATGAAAGGAATGCTTACGTTTTTATGGCGATGTTTTCTTCGCTACTTGACCGGCTGCGATCTGATGACGCCTTGCTGTTGATCAAATGGCGACCGATAATTCGATAACTCTGCTTTCGGTAACGTTGCCCACCAATTCGCTGTTGGGCTGTCCAGTTTGTTTCGAAGGACCACTTCAAACATATAGTTTGATTTATTGAAATATTTATGTTTACTTTTGTTGGTTTTAACTGTAATAAAACAACACTGTTTGTATTTATTATTATATTAATAATGCTCAACAGGCCTTGCAGACCTTGGGCATGTGTTACACAGTTTTACAGCTATTAAAATTAATCATAGATCTAGTCTAACTTAACAAAATAGCTACAAATTTTCTAAGACTTCTTCTACTATTTTTTTCCATATCACCCTATCCCTTGCTCTTTCTCCCCAGTCCCCAACGCTGATCTTCTGCATATCTTCTTCGACGCTGTTGAACCATCTCTTGCGAGGCCTGCCCTTCTTTTTTTCCCAACTGGTTTTCTGCTTAACACCATTTTAGGCATTCTATCTTTATTAAGTCTTTGGACATGGCCTAGCCATCTTATGCGTTGTGCTCTAGCCACTGTTGTTATCTTAGGTTCATTGAATATACTCTTCACCTCTTCGTTTGTCCTTCGCCGCTATCCGTCCTTCGTGTTTGTTCCTCCGTATATTGCTCTGAGAATTCTTCTCTCCCATCTTTCCAGCTTTCCCTCATCCTCCTTCTTTAGAACCCATGCCTCGCACGCATACGTAACTGTTGGTCTAATTACCGTTTTGTATATTCTCTCCTTAGTTCGTCTTCATACAAATTTTGATTTCATTAGTGGTCTTAACATCCCGAATTTCATACTTCCCTTTGTTATCCGAGCCTCTATCTCCGATCCTTCCTGGCCGTTTTCTTTAACCTTCACACCTAGGTAAATAAATTCTTCCACTCTTTCGAAGGTAAGACATTTTTCTTTTGTTTGCACTATTAATTGTGTATCCATATCATTCTGTGTGTCCCCCATTATCATGTATTTTGTTTTACTTTGATTAATTTCCAGTCCATAACTCTTGGATACATTTACTATTTTTCTTATGGTTCTTTGTAGTTCCCTTTTTGTTTTCGCTACTATAGCTAGGTCGTCTGCAAATGCTATACATTGGTGATCATTTTTCATTATTGCTTCATCCATCTTAATCCCACATTTTCTTATTACAGCCTCCAGAACTAGGTTAAATATTGTTGTTGACATTGGATCTCCTTGTCTCAGTCCCTGTTCTACTGTGAATTCGATAGACCTTTCCCCCTTCCATAGAATTTGATTTTTTGCTTGTTTTAAAGTCGCTTTGACTAAACTTATCAGTTTGCTAGGTACCCTCAACTCCTCCAAAGCCTGATACACTTGCTTCCTCCGGATCCGGTCATACGCCTGCTTATAGTCTACGAAGAGCACATATAACGCAGTTTTATATTCATAACAGCTTGCTTGTATTTCCTTAAGTGTAAAAATTTGATCCATTACTGATCTATTTCTCCTAAATCCTGCTTGGTACTCTCCTACAGTATTTTCCATAACTTCGTTTAACCTTGAACGCAAAATCTGTGCCATTATTTTATAAGTTGTTTCCAGCAATGCAATGCCTCTGTAATTTTCACATCTCTGTTTATCCCCCTCTTATATATTGGGCATACTTCGGCCTTCATCCAATCCTCCGGTATTGTTTCCCCCTCCCAGATTTTCCTAATGAGTATGTATATTTGTTCTTGTAATAGCTCCCCTCCTGCTTTAATCATTTCCGCCGTGATTTCCGATGCTCCCGGACTGTTATTATTTTTCTGGTTTTTGATTATTAATGCAATCTCTTCTCTGGACGGAACCTCTACTATCGTTTCATTTCGGTCTACCGCTTCCCTCGTATACTGCTCCTGCTCCTCCTCACCATTTGGCACGTGCCGGAAATAGTCTTTCCACCTTTCAAGGACCTCTTTCGTTTCGCTTATCAGCCTTCCGTCCTTGTCTTTGATATATACATTCGGCGCCGTACATCCCTTGCTTACTTTCTTTACCTCTTGATAAAACGATCTTATTTCTTTTTCTTTTAAGTTATCTTCAATACCTTTTAGTTTTACTTCAAAGTAGTCTCTTTTCTTCTTTCTACACATTCTTTTCATCTCTCTTCTTGCTTCTCTGTACATTGCTGTATTTTTTGGTTTTCAGTCGTTAGCAAAATCTGTCTGGCTCTTCTTACCTTCTCCATCATGCTATCACAATGTTCGTCTAACCATTCTTTTCTCTTTTTCTTTTCATCTTTTACCCCGACCACTTCGTTTGCTATTTCTATCGTCTGTCGTATATTTCTCCATAAATAGTCAATGTCCATATTTTCTACATTTGTATTCAGATGCTTCTCTACTTCCCCTTTGTATTTATTTTTGATGTCTTAATGAAGAAGTGAACCCTTGTTATTAGAAAATGTTCTAATAACAAGGGTTCACTTCTTCCCCTCCTTCTCTTGGGCTTTATTTTCTTTCTTTTTTTCCCAGTTACTGGACAATTCAGCCTTACAAACAACTCTGACTAAATAGTGGTCCGAGTAACCTTCTGCCCCTCTCTTTGACTCTATTTTTGTTATTTGCTGCATATCATTCCGCTCTACTAACACGGGATCGATTTGGTTTACGGTTTTACCATCCGGCGACTTCCATGTTCCCTTATAGATATTCTTCCGCGTCAATTGGGTGCTTCTCACCACCATCCTCCTCTCCGCTGCAAAACAAATTAATCTATGGCCGTTATCATTTGTAATTGGGTGGCTGCTATGTTCACCTACAGTGGTTTTATAAAAGTCTTCCCTTCCTATCTTTGCATTGCAATCTTCCATAACAATCTTTAAGTCGTATTTTGGTATTTTCTCGTATTGCTTCTCCAATTGCTCATAGAATAGGTCTCTTTCTCTTCTTCAGCTTCTTCGGGGCGTGCACATTTATCACAGTGATATTTCTTTTTCTTCCTTTAATTCTTAAGACACACAATCTGTCCGATACAGGGTGGAATGCCATTACTCTTCCTCTTAATCCTTTGTTTACCATAAAACCTGTCCCTAGCACCCTATTCCGGTCTCCACTCATAAAAAAGATACCCCATCAATGGTAGTAATATCCGTTCCCAATTGTTTTATTTCTTGCATTGCTAAGACGTCTACTTTATATTTTTCCATTTCTCTGACTAGCTGTTTTAATTGCCCCGTCTCGAAAGTCCCTCTCACATTCTAGGTTCCCATAGTTGGCGCTTTCTTTTTTCCTCCATTTTCTATTAACATCGCCTTTGTCGTTGCCGTAATCGTTTTCTTATTTTCTGCATCTATTAGTTTTTTGATACTTGTGGTGCTTTCACAAATTTACCTAGATTGTCATCCCAGCACCATGTTTCACCATTTATCATGAATTTTTGAAATCCGATCTTCACATTTTCCCCTCTGCCCTTGCTTCAGATGCTCTTTTCCTTATTTTTGCCTGTAGCTCCTGTTCTTTTTCGTCATATCATCATTTATGTATACTTGCATTTCCCTTGTTTGCCTTAGTTTTCTTTTATTGCTCATTAGCAGCTGTTTATCCGTTGAGTTATGTAATTCCATTAAACACGTCTTGCTTCCTATTTTCCTAACTCTTTTTATCTTCATTTCTAACTGCATAGTTCTTTTAAGAAAGCCTTCCATATGTTCTTTCAATAGGTTTTGGTCTTGTGTGTTGATCTCCATTCCCTGTACTATCACATTGTTCCGTCTTTTCTCTTTTCCGAGTTTATCTAGCTCCTTTTCCATTACTACCATCTTCTGTTTTAATACCTTATTTTCCTCTTTCATTTAGTCATTGTCTTTCTTCAGCTCTTGCATTTCCTTTCTATATTGCTTTTGCTCTCCTCTTATTTCCTGCACCTCTGCTGTTAAGTTCGATAGCATTCTCAATACCTTATCTAGTTTGTCTTTATTTGTCGCCATATTCCTTGTTGGAGTTCTTAACGTTTTCTTGGATCTTAGGAAGCTCTCTTCTTCCTGGCGTGGCCTCTTCTTCGAGCTGTCGTCGGTGCAATATTCGTCACTCTCCACTCTCCACTGCTGGCTTGCGTCGGTGTGATACTCGTGCCCTTGGATAATTCACTTGTTAATCTTTATCCCCGTCTCTCTACGCACCTTCTATATTACAGTTATTAATTCTTCCTTTTATTTAAATACGACTCCGTTACGCTGGTTGCCTATTTATTTACCACTACGTAAAGAACACAACCCGAATCGACTTCTCGGAGGTTAACGTTCCTATTAGTGCTTACTTCTTTTTAGTTAGTATTTCTATTTCCACTTGTCAAAACTACTGCTTTTTCTCACTAACTTACTAATTTGAGGTACTATTCACTGACTGCTCCCACTCTCCGCAGTAAATACTCGATGCAGCTCTAATACTTGGGTTATACTTCGGAGCTCTGCAAAAGCGTGTTCGCAGTTTCGAGATTCACTGTTTGTCTTTACTGATGTTTAATGCTTGTGTCTATGCAGCACCATGTTCTTACATTATTTCGGTTCTGCCGATGCCTTCCGAAGTGTGTCCGACCGGAAGGCGCGTAATTTAAACTTTATATTCTCAACAAAGACTAAAACAGCGAATATATTATATTTTTGAAGATTTGCTAACTAAAATCAGTATTAATTATGAACTTTTAGGTTACTATGGTTTTGACCACCGATTACTTGAAGTTCGGCTTAATTCTATATTTTGGCAAATAAAGTAATAATTTTCATTACTTTTTTCATTCTTTCATCGTTTAGTTCGCAGTTTTTGAGAATTTGATACAAATTTTGTTTTAAAATCCAATAGTGTATACGTTGAATCACAAAAGGAATGGATTGTCGGCACGCCTATGGTATTTGTCGTTAGTCGCACGCATATGGAGCGGAAAATGTCATATTAGTATAGAGTGGCACACGTCAATCATTCTGGATCACTGTGTAATTGAACTATCAAGTTATGTAACGACAATACAGTTGTCACGTGGCCGTCAATCATTTTAGATCACTGTGTATAAGGAACTGGATAACTGCGATCCGTGATGTAAAATATCTACGAACCGAGTTACAACAGACACCAACAAATCTAAAATAAATGTGTCTGAGGAACCTCAACCAAGATTCTCTTGAAAATTTCTTCGGATGTATGCGGAGTCATGATGCAAGAAATAAATCTTTTAAAAGTTTGATTGTTAACAACTCTATGAGTCGTCAGTCATCAGTTGCAAACCGCGAAGCAGATACTAGCAACGTACTAGAAAATTAAAAATAAATCCTTCTGCTGCCTACTACAGAAATTTTAAATTTCGATGAAAAAGTAGCAGATAACTTTATCTTGCTTCCAATGAGAACAGAAAATGATGTAGGAATAATTAATACTCATGCTCAGATTGCTAGGTATATAGGCAAGAATGTATTAAATATAAGAAATTGTGGTAGATGCAGATTGGAGTTGTTTGTGTCGGAAGATAATATCTTTATAAATGATTTGGACCATAGGCCGAGAGACTTATTACATACTAGCTGTTAAGCCTGTACCTGCCAGGTAGGAAGAAAAAGAAAATCTGCTTGGCAGAAAAAAGCAAAAATTATTTGCCACGCCCCTTTTTTATCTTAATTCTCCGCCCACAGGCCCAAAATAAAAAGTCCGGCTACGTTAGGATTTCGCCTAGGCGTTTTACTATATGCATGCCAATTTTCAGCTCTCTAGCCCATCAGTGGGCTTCGGAAAGCTCTGGATACACAAAAAGAGGAATACACAAATAAGGAAATTATATTATGGGTAGATTAGTAGTACTATACATTGCTATATTAAATTTAAAATTATAGATTTGAAAAAATATGTAGCTTGATTTGTTTCTCATTGTTAATAAAGATATATACATATGTTCTTAATCATTTTATTCCTATCCGAAATTAAATTTAGGAATAATATTGAATACATATTTTCAAAATTCCCGCAGTGCACCATTGGTTCACAGCCCGATCGCATTAGCATTTTAGCGCTTTAATGGAGGGTTGCATATCTTTAAATACCTTATAATCTATGGTTGTATGTTAGATGTCAATACATAGTCAGTACCTTACGCAGATTACATCGGGAATAAACATGAAGTTATTCGAAAGCCTAAGGAGAAATGTTGCAAAGTTATAAGCTGCGGATAGGCACTGTGCAGTGGTTTTTGATGGAGTAAGCCTTTCACCACAATAAAGATACAATGAAGTGGAGAACCTAATCAATCGTTTTGTGGACGATGGCAAATCATGATACCAGAAATTTGCAGACCGCGCTCTTGTTTTTATGATTACTGGAATTATAAAGTAATGGAAAAAAACGGTTTCATTTACCTTCAGTGAAAGTGCAAGAAATAATACTTTGTTAGTAGTTTTATTAAAAGTTGTAATCAGAATTTTGCAAGAAATTGGTCTGATTGTTATATATACTGTATGTGACCGACAGCAAATGTGAGTGCCATCAACAAGCTAGGACGAGAAACTGAACAGAAGTACGCCAGAAATGGACAAAATTATTATAAGAAATATGTTGGAATAAATAACTTGGAAATCATACCATTGTTTTATGTAGCCCATCTTATAAAAGGGATTAGCAATAATCTTCTAACTAAAAATATCACAAGTATGGAATGGAAAAATAATATTGGGTAGTTGGAAATGTACGATTATGACCAAAACGAGGAATTGGGAGCTCCTTGATTATGCCTTAATTTAACAAAATGACATGTAAGTTTGGAACAACGGTGAACATAAGATGAAAGTGAAATACAGATGGCTTCATACTATACATTGAAGCTATTGTGTAATATGTATTCCTATAGCGCAATGTTGCTATTCTAGTACAGTCGTTTCAGGTAGTTGTAGTACTGTTGTCCCAAATGGAGCAATTCTAGTTATAGGCAATCTGTGAATACCACAATGGTTTTTTGATATTTTTATTTTTACTTAGAAGCGTCAGAAAGATGGTTAGATAATGTTATGTTGTGAAGTTAGTAGTTGTTTGTTACATGCATGTGTGTGTGTTTCTGTTAAATGTATGAGGAAGATTATGGGAGATTATTTCAAATGGCCAGTTATTTCGATCATATTCCACACATTTTCAATAGGGGTAAGGATAGTAACTGGATGGTCCGCACAAGTATCGATATCTCCTTCTTCATTTTGCTCCAACAATTAGGATAATTTTTTGTTATTTTAAATAAATTTTCTTTGTTTTTGTTTAGATCCATGTAAACCTACTTGATTAAAATGTAAAAAAAAAGCATTTTTTTAATTTTAGCATTTTCCTTTTCTTTAAATAACATCTGACGGCTTCGACTTTTTATTTTTTCAAACAGATTCTAAATCAGCATAAGAAGCTGCAGAACATTTCTCCCATTTAACTCAATCTCAATCTTTAGTAATAAAAAGTTACTAATGGAAACTCATTCGATCTGGCACACACTGCATATAACAAGGAATGAAATTGAAATCCAGAGAAATATCAAGAAATTTGCATAGGAAGAAGGAAGTAAAGGGAAAATAGGTAAGAAATTTAGTATAACGCCTCTACTCCAAGCATCTTCAGATTCTCCTTAACCACCTGTAACCATTTCATTTGGATGGTCATTTTTTTGATTGTACCTTCTCCTCCCATTAAAGCTCTCTTCGCCCATCTAACCTTCGACATTCTTGCTAGCTGTCCTGCCGATCTAGCTCTTTAAGCTTTGACTATCTGGATTATCGACGGTCTGTTATATATTTCCCCTATTTCCGTGTTCGTTCGCCTTTCGCATTCTTACTCTCACTCCACCTCAAATTTTTCTTAGTATCTTTCTTTCCCATAATTTAAAACCGTCTTCTTCCTTCTTGTGTATCGTACGCAACTGTTTCATATATTTTGCATTTAGCAGCCCTTGATGTGGACGTCTACAGGAAAAGTACAAACGTTAATAGGTTTATAATGGCGGATTCTAACCATTGCATGCAAAATAAAATGTCGTTTATCAATTTCTTACTCAATAGGTTAGTTAAATTCCCGCTCACACAAAGTAGACTTCGAAAAGAATTAGAATATATCAAAAAGATAGCTATATACAACGGTTACTCCGTAAGTGATGTTAAAAAACGATTAGAAAGAATTAAAAGAAAAGCCCACATAAGAAATTCAACGACTTTGGCCCCGGTAGTTACGCGGGAAAAGAATTTTATAAAACTACTGCATCATAAGACTTCAAAAGGGATTAGCAATATTCTAGAAAAACAAAACATGAAGGTGTACTCGACATCTAAAAACACCTTAAAGAATCTTTTAGGTAATCCGAAGGACAAATGTATTTGCGGGGGTGAAAGGCATCCGAGCCGAGAGTGAAAATATTTGTGCATGTACACACAAGGTCACAGTGAAACTGGGGTAAAAATGCATGTTGTAGAATTTTTAATGTTAGAAATTTGTCACTTCGGTTTATACGGTTGTTGAAGATGCTTGCCTCGAGCTAGCGAAACACGTGTCACTGATTTTACTATAAACAATTGTATGGTGAGGAGTTTTCCGATGTGATATTTTATGTCAGTAAATTACACCATAGTCCTTACAATCACCTTTATAGTTAGTGGGTTATATCATGTCTCCCTTCTTGTATATTGGAAGCTTTTAACGCTTTAACGCGTTCGCGCATCACTTTGGTTTTCCATGCGGTTATAAATAATGTGCATCTTCTCTCTCTAATTTCTTTGCCACTATATTTAAACACCTCCGTAGGTATATCATTTTCTCCTGGGCGCGTACTATTCTTTTGTCTATTCATGCACCCTTCGATCCATTGATGTGTTGGTCCAGCAATTTTATTCTTTTCATCCATTTTATCCTCATTGTTTACCTCATTCACTTGTTTACGATCTTCGGTATCTGTTGTGTTTAATAGTTATTCAAAATAACTTGCAAATAATTCCACCTTAGCCGATTTATCAACCACCATCACAAGTTTCTTATATCTAAGTATCGCGTTCGGTTTTCCGAAAAAATCCTTATTTGCCTGCCCCTGTATTTCTCCGCAATTTCATTTGATTCTTGATCCATATTGTTTAGTCTTGCAGTTATAAGAAATAAAATTCAGGAAGTTCGTAGACTTTTTTACTATTTCCATTATTCTGGTTACCATAGTTACCATCTTTTAACTTGCACATGTTCGATATCTTATCTTTTCTCATACACACAATACCTACAATATATTTATTTATTAATACTTACGATACTTAACAGTCCCCCTCCCTTGAAAGTACTTACTTTCTAAGAAAAATTCACTTAAGGGGAATTTTTATCTCAAAAACAAATGTTTCGATTGGATCCAGGTTTCTTTTATTAGAAAATATGAACATTGGGGTATGTTTAGGAATTTTTTAAATAAATTCGTTGAGTTTAGTCATCGTTATTGTGGTCAGCATCAGACGTGTTATTCGTTGACATGATTTGTGGTGCCAAGGATTTCGGGCAGACGGTTCATCCGAAACAGAAAAACGCGACGGATTCTTTAAATATAATATAGGAAGGAATTCGCATCGTAGGATTTTTTGAAATTTTCATTTCTGACGAAGTTGCGACCACTTCAACGTAACATTCGCTTTTCGTTCGCAATTTCCGACGATTTCTGTTGCATAAAAAGGCAATGGTTCATTCAAATGAAAAACCCCTACGTAGCGAACTATCGAAAAATATTGTGTCCAAATTTGGACAAAATCGGACCATCTGTTTTCGAGATACATCTGGTACCGACTTTGGAAACTATGTTTCGAGATAATCGCGTTTGAGAAGTGGGTGAAGAAATGACGCGCTGGGCCGTTGGGACGCTGCACGATCGTTCGGTAAATCTCCGTATAGTTTTAGCGATTGCGGAGTTTCAACATAAAATGTTCACACAATATTCTACGTACTTCGAACATTAAAAAAAGAAATTAAAATCGATTTTTCAAAAAGTACAAACGATAGACTGAAGCCGATCCAACCTAGCGCGCGCTTGACTTTCCGCCGTCTTTTGCAGAATAACCCACAACTTCTTCAATATTGCGAATTTCTACATGAAATTTATACACAATATTCTTCGAACTACAAACTACAAGAAAATAGAATAAAGAAAATCGACTTTTTGAAAAATTTACTCAGGTACCTCCCCTTAATAACATCATAATAGTAAATACTGAAGTTTGTGAAGTTATTGTGTCTCTTCTTGAAGAGGAAGAGGGTGGAACTTCGAAATAGCACGCTTGTACACTGCTTTCCACTATCTTAACGGCAGCTACTCTGGGAACACCGTCTATACCGGGATAGAATTTTATTAGTCTTTCTAATTCCCATCTGAATGGTGGATTGTTGTCCTCGTGGATTAAAACTAGGTTGCCAGGCTTCTCGGTTGCTTGTCCAGTTTTTCATTTGAATCGTGGTTGCAGCTCATTAAAGCATTCGTGCGACGATCGTTTCCAGTAATGCTGGATCAATTGCTGAATAAGCTGGAAGTTACTTAGCCGTCCAGGTGATAAGCCTTCCAGTGCTGGTTCAGATATAGCAGCAGCCTTTCGTCCGATCAGACGATCATTTGACATAGGGAAAATGGGACGGGAATTTAAAGTAGATTCTACTTTACACGTTAATGTGTAATACTCCTCGTAGGTTAAGGAAGCAGTTTCCATTATCCGTAAAAGATGAAATTTACCTCGCTTAATTGCGGCCTCCCAAAGTTTGGTGGGTGTGCGGCTAAGAATAACCACAAAATGCCTTCAGTAGCAAGTTCAAGTTCGTAGATTTTTTCCGTTATCAGAATAAATACGTTTTGGCTTGTCTCTTCGAGGAATAAACCGTCGGAGTGCACCTAAAAAATTCTGGACCTAAATCGGATGCAATTTCAATATGCACTGCCTTTGTCGTAAAGTACGCGAACAATGCTATATAACCCTTGGTAGTTTTAGCATCCCGCCATTTATGATTTCTTAAAAAGAAGAGACTTGCATAGTCGACTCCACATATTTCGAATGGAAATGCTAATGTAATTCTAGAATTACATCATCTACCCATGATTGGAATGTTGGTTTTTGGATTTACTTTATAGCCTCGAATGCAATTATGAACCATGCGTCTCGCTAAGTCTCGTCGTATACGAATATGTTCATAGTGAAACAATAACTTAGTGAAATAATGATTAGCTGGCAATAGCAATTGATAAATATCATGTTGGATTGTTGTAACCGGCCACCTACGTGAAGCAGTTCCCCTTTCATCTATAAAAAGCGAAAGTGATAGAGATTTTCCGCTAACTTGATTGTTTGATTGCAGTTTTTTAATTTCTGAAGAATTGGAACTAGTACATTGATTGCATTATGGGGCTCATTAGAGAATAACGAACCAAAGATCCGCTTTCCTTTTGTGACTCTACAATTGTGAATAAGCCGTAAACAATGCGACATAATACGTTTTAGCTTGTTAAATGAGGAAGATCGTTATATTGGAACATTCACAATCTCCGTAGCAATGCAAACCCGGGAAATTCTTGGATCGAGTTTAAAGGTTGGCTAGGCTAGTGTTCTAAAGTCTCTGAAAGCCAATGGGGGCCAGTCCACCGTAGGTTGGTAATAGGTAATTCTTAGACTGATATTTCACGGGACAAAATATCAACAGGATTGCTCTCTGATGGAACATGTTGCCATAAATAATTACTGTTTAGGTTCTGAATTTGTGAAACCCTATTTACCAAAAATACTTTCAATAGATTTGGGGAGTTTGAATCCACGCTAGAACAATAGTTGAATCGGCCTATAGAAACACTTGGTCAACTGTTATTTTTATTGAAGAAATTACCTTCTTTGTCAGCTTTGCTAACAGGAGTGCTGCCATTAGCTCAAGCCTTGGAATTGTCAATGTTTTGATTGGAGCAACCTTAGACTTAGAACAAAATAAATGAGTGATTATTGCAACGTTTGAAGTTATCGAGCGTAGAAAGATGCATGGTCCGTATGCACGGTGGGAGGCAACAGCGAATCCGTGGAGTTCAATTCTAACTGGGTTGTCGCAGAGGGAAAGTCTAGCAATTTTCACCTCATTCAAGTGGAATAAGTGATCTCGAAAATTACACCATTCATTACATATACTTTGGGGAACAGGATCGTCTCAATCTAATTTGTCTTGCCACAAAGATTATAAACTAAACTTTGCGTTAGTGATGCATGCCCCTACCATAACTAAAGGGTCGAATATTTGACTAATTGTGGACAAGATTGAGCGTTTGGTATTTGAAATGGACAGATTGGAATTGATTTTAAAAAGAAGCAGTCAGTACTTGGTTTCCATAGAAGACTCCTTGTATTTTCATTCACGCCTGTAATCAAACTTTCTGAATGTTTTATGTCTGAAATAGCTTCTAATATTTGCGGATGTGAAAATGCCCATTTCCGCAATGGGAAAACAACCTTCGTGTAGGATTAAATTCAACTCTTTAGAAAGGGTTATTTCTCCAATGGGATTTTCACCTCCACTAAGAATACCGTCTACATAAAAATTGGTCTTTATTACCTATGATGCATTTGGATAATAACGTAATATGTTATTGCTAGGAAAGGTTTTGACGCCGTTCCATAAGTTACAGTATTTAAACTGTATGTTGATAGCGGTTCTGACGGATCAGTTCTCCATACAATTTGTTGCTGGAAAAGTTGTTGATTGGTAACATGAAAAACCAACAACATATGCACAAGTTCCTCTTATTCTTACATAAACTGACAATACTTTGATCTACATCTAAATACAGCATTAGCTTGGAGTTTACGTTCGAGGGAATAAAATCAATTGAAAGCGCCAGTTTTAGAGAACCCCAACTTCTCAGGTGAATCCTGTAATGGAATGGATACGATAAATCGACATTCAGAATCTCGCTAGACCATGGTTTGCCTGATGGGCACTCTTCAATTTCGCTAGCTGCTCCTGGATTTTTAGGTTTTTGTTAAACCGGCAAGCAGAGCTGGAAAACGATAGGATGCTATTAACTGGACCTGCTAGTATCCAAACCTAACCTTGTCTTTTGGACAACTGGTTCATCTGGACCCAAACTAAATCGACCAGTTTGGAGTAAATTCCAAAATATACTAACTCCTAATAGAATATCTGTTGAGCTGGGAATTTTGAAAGGAGAATCTGCCAGTTAAATGTGACTAGGAATATTCAAACTAGAAATGTCGATCTTAATTATGATATATAATCGCTAATTTCTGAAATCACAAGACAGTCGAGATTAATCCTAAATGCATTGTATTGCGATCGAAAATGGATTTTACATTTGCCTTTGATATTTGTAATACAGTTGCTAAGACCACCAACACTCAAATTGATTGGGATAATCTTTAGTTGTAGTCTTTAGCAAAGTGCTCTGTTATGAAATTACTCTGTGAATGAGAATCTAGCAACGGACCTTTATTCCTGTAGATAGTAAGACATGCTTTAAACTCGTAGTATTTGTGAATTCTACATCATTAGCAATTTGACCTATTTCTGATTACTGTGTTTTCTATAGATGCAATAGTGTATTATGCTTACCCTTAAATCGTCTGCATGTACCGGAATTGCATTGTCTGGAATTATGCCCTGGCCAGGGATAATAATGACATAATTTTAATTGTTTTACCTTGTTAATTTTCTCGTCGGTTAGTAAATCAAGGACATGTTTACAATTATATATAATGACCGCCACATCAATAACATGGTACGGTATTGACTTTAAATGATTTTGGTTTATATTTAGCCCACTTGTAACGCGATCATGAAAATTAAGGACACTGGTCCTTAACTTTCGAATCAGTCTGTATCGTGTTTCCACTAATATTGTCAACGATTGCCCCGATATCTGACAAGAATTCCTTTAAATCGGTTAAAGTGGGAAACTCGCTAGGGAATTTCTTTGATTCCCATTAACATTCTGTTACAGGGTCAAACTTGCTTGTTACCAAATGCACAATTATTGCACCCCAACTATCAACCGGTAAACCTAGCGATTGCAATGACGTTAAATGTTGCGAGATTGTATCTATTATTGTACGTAATTGATGCGATGATTCTTTCTTTTTATCACTGGCAAATTGAATATCTGGCGAAAATGATTTTTAGCTAATAATTTCTTATTTTCATACCACTTACATAGTGAACTTCACGCGCTATTGTAACTATTGGCAGTCCGGGGCATTGCACTTAGGATATTAACAACATCGCCTCCAAGTGAAGCTTCCAAATATTAAATTTTTACGATTTGCTTAGTATTGACGAACAATGGATTAAACTATCAAACGCATCACAAAATTTTAACCAATTCATATATTTTCGGTCAAATTTAGGTAGGTTTATTGTCGGCAATTTAAGGTTAGTTGGACTAAAGTTACCATCTTGAGTTCTTGCTGATTTCTTAAACTTGCTACTGCTTCATCTTGTGCAGTGATCCTTTTGAAATTATTTATAAGCACATGTGTCCTCGACACTATTGGAAAATTGTTTGTTTCAAAGATTTTCCTCGTCATCATCATCGAACTGGCTCGAAACATCAATTTTATCTTTTACAATGAAAAACTCGTCATAAAATTAGTTACCTTGTTTAATCGTAATTCTGTTTGAATTAACATCGTTTTGTCTGCACTTTGTGCGAGACTGATATCAATTTCTTGAATAAATTTGGAAAAATTGGCTAACCGTTTCTCCAATGTGAATCGCTTACGTTTTAACGTTGCAATACCGTTGAAAGTCCTTTTGTCTACTCGTCATTAAATACGTATGTATATTTCTCGTATGTATAAGTGAATACTAAATTAAACTGTGGTGTCAAGTCTAATCAATTCTAATACAGGACTAGGGATAAAAGGAAAAGGAAACAGAGAGAAACACTTACTGGGTTTTTTGGATTTCATATGTGCATATGTATTGTATACCTCAATGATATATTGATTCTAGATATTGTAATATATTAATATTCACATAGTTAATTGCCAGCAAATAATATATAATTATTTACAATTCAATATGTTATTATTATTATATATATACTTTCGCTAAACAAGAAGAATATTAAATCATTGGACGAAAATCAGAGCTGCCTTACACAAACGTTTCAATCGCTTTTCAAAATAAAAAGAAAATAATAAATTAAAAGAAGTTGCAACTAACCGAATACACCCCAATGATTCAGTGGGAGCGACAAACTCAAAACTCACCCAAGCTACCGGACCGTCCCCCAAACTCTACTATTGCGACCGAAACTTTTGTTCCAGGCCCTGTATTTGCAACTATGACGACAGCTTCGTGGCTAACTATATACAAATGTTTCCGCATGAAATTACAACACTTGCCTGATCCAAAACAATAGTGCAAAAGAAAAGTTACGTCCCTGTTATTACACGGGGATAATAAAAAATTCGAAGGCCCTTTAGCGGGCGTACAAAGTAATGATTACGAATTAAAAGTTTGACACATATCAAAATCGATTAACACACTAAAATTTAAAGGTTCGTACTGACTTGCTTCCGGGACACACTTCCTGATGTACGTGTTAACAGAAATACACCATACTTTTCCTCGATTCAGCGAGTGGATCGCAAGAACAAAATGGCGACAACCTCGTGGTTTCACTCGAACTTCCGCCTCATCGATGATGATCGGCGGCAGATGATACGATGCAATCAGCTCGTGTATACCAGCAAACTTTCACAGTTACGGTTTATTAAAGGTGATTAATCGCAGAGGATGCACCGTAAATCGACAATTATAGATGATATTCAAAATTACATCGTGATTGATACAAGAAAAAGAGAAACAAAACTAATAAAGGAAAAGCTAATTGATCTAATACATTACCATTCGTTCGGACATGAGTTCCACAGTGTCGGTTGTAAGTAGAAAAGGTTTTTTCCGCAAAACGCGTAAGTCGAAACGATTACCCAAAACGAACTGAATAATTCGACGATGCAATTCAAAACCAAAATCATTTCCTAATAGTCAACGTTCGATTCACTTATTCGCCACAGAAGCGTATCTATATGAAAGAGGTTAACAATGAAATTCTAGTCACTAAATTTCCAACAATACTTTGCAAAAATTCACAAAAACCATTCGGCTGCCCAAATACAGGTGTTAAACAAATAGGCCATATATACAGGGGAAACAAAAAAAAAACGTAACAACTCCCTCCTTACCTAAAGTAGAAATTAAAAAAAAAAAAATTCGAAAGAAGTGAAGCTCAAAGCTAAGTTTCTAAAGTCCCAAAATCTCTATGCCTCTCCAAAGCAAAAGAAAAAACCTAAAATCAATGCAAACAAAACTGACCGAGATCCCAAAGACAGAAGTCAGCGAGATTCGGTTCTCCGCGTTCTAGTGGAGACACACAAATAAAAATAGACTAGCCTCAAATCCAACTAGACAACCTAAAGCCTTGATGTCCTGCAAAGTCTTGATCCGTTTAGGGGCCTTCTACGCCTCGCCGGTTATATATATTGTGGCTAGATGCCCCATGGAGGGACAACGCCGCTTTCTAGGAGCTCTCTAAATCCAGCGTTAGGGGCGGATCAGTTCCCATCATCCAGTCCTCTCATGGTCACACTCTCCAGCTTATGTCTCTCCATCCCCTCCTGTCCGTTGTCTTATCTTTCCATTTCCTGATTCTGATTTTGCTCAGGTCCTTTACCACTTCCCTCAACAACCTTGTCCTCGGTTTACCTCTCCTTCTGACTCCTCCCGGTTCCCATTCTAATAGTATTTTTATTATCGTATTTTCCGCCCTCCATACATGTCCCAGCCATTTTACCCTTTGTTGTTTTATTTTCTTTACGATGTCTTCTTCAACCTTAACTGGTCCCATTATTGTTCTCAAAATTTTCCTCTCCAGTGTTCTTAGGTCTTCATCATCTTTTTCGTCATTGTGAGTCTATCGGCCGAGTACAGTATAACTGGTCTTATTATTGTTTTATATATATTCATCTTGACCTTTGTGGATAAACTATTATCTTTTAAGAGTTTTTATTTGTGTGATACGCTCTGTTCATTGCTATAATCTTTTCTTTAATTTCCTGTACTCTACTTCCATCACTAGATATCATAATGCCCAGATATTTAAATTTTTCGTCTTCTTCGAACTTATATTCTGCCACTGTTATATATTTGCTTTTGCTCATTTGTTTACCAGGACGCATTATTTCTTACTTTTCTTCATTTATTTCCAAACTCAACTTCTTTCCTTCCCTCACAATTTCCTCCACCATCTTAATCAAAATTTTTCGTCTTTCTGCTATGATCACAATATCATCCGCATACGCTATTATTTGTCCTTCCTTTGTTCTGATTGTTCCTTTATTTATTTTTCTTGTTACGTACTCCAGAGCCAGGTTGAACAGCATTGTGGCTAGTGCATCGCCCTGTCTAACCCCTTTATTAACCTCAAATTCTTCCGTCTCCCCTCTTGCCGTTTTAATTGTCATCTGAGTTTCATTCATTGTCATCTTTGTGAGCCTTCTTAGTTTTGTCGGTAGTTTGAGTTCTTTCATCGCTAATATTAGGCTTTCTCTTTTAATGGAATCAAAGGCCTGCCGGAAGTCCACAAACAGAAATTCTACATCTATCATATATTCATGCGTTCTTTCCATGATCTGTTTTAAATTATGTATAGCGTCTGTTGTTTCACAAATCCACACTGATATTGACCTATGGTGCCTTCCATTGTAACTGCAATTCTCTTGTGAATTATTTTTGCTAGTATTTTGTATATTGCACCAAGCAATGTGATCCCTCTGTAGTTTGCACACTCACATTGGTCCCCTTTTCTGTGTATGGTGACCATCTGTCCATATTTCCATTCCAATGGCATACGTTCCTCCCTCCATATCTTCAAAACCAATAGATGTATATATTTCATCAAAAGCCCTCCTCCATATTTTATCATTTCGTTACATATTCCGTCTTTTTCTAGTGCTTTACATTACCCAAATTTTTTATAATACTTTCGACTTCTTCTGGTGTTGGTTCCTGTATCATTATTTCCTTAATATCTCCTTCCCTTGGCATTTCATCATGTTTGCATTCCTCTGTCAGTCTTTAAAATATTGAATCCATATTTCCTTATATTCCTGTTGATTTTCCATTATTTTACCTTCTTTATCCCTTATTCCACTCAGTTTATGTTTATGTTGTTTGTTCTTTGATGTTTTGATAAAATCGCTTTGTATTTCGATTCTTGTATTCTTTTTCTATTTGCTTTACCTTTTCTTCAGTTCATTTCCTCTTTATCCTTCTTAATGTTTTCTTACTTTCCATCCTTATTTGTATTTCCCTCTATCCTGAATTCTCCTCTTTGCCATCCATTTCAACCTTGCCTGCTTTTTCGCCTTTACTATCCCTTCGCAGTCATCACTATACCGGTCTTTACTGCTCTTTTTCTTTTCTTTCCCAATCTGATTCTCTGCTACTTCCTTGATACAGTCCTTAATATGTTTCCAGTTTTCTTGTGTCACATTCCTCCGTCTTTCTTGTTCTCAGATTCCTTTCAATTTCTTCTGCATATTTCATCCTGGTAACTTCTTGATTTAAGCTTTCTACATTCCATTTACTCTGTATTTTAATGTTTCCTGTCTTTTTTATTTTTTGTCTTTGCAGTTACCATATAATGAGCTCTATCAACACTGGTGCCTCTATAGCTTCTAACATATAATATTATGGATTGTCTTCTTTTTGAAATGAGTATGTGGTCAATTTGTGTTTGATATTTCTGCTCTGAGGATATCCATGTCACCTCATGCCATCTTGGGTGTTGGTACTTTGTGCTACCTACAATCATCTCTACTGCTAGATCACAAAGCCTTTGTCCATTATTGTTTGTTTTCTCGTGTGTCGCATGCCTTCCTGCTGCATGCTCGTTAAAGTTTCCTCTCCCTATTTGTGCGTTCAAGTCACCCAACAGTATTACTATCTCTTCTTTCGGTACTTTTTCCAGTTCTTCCTCCATTATTTCATAGCATCTGTCTTTATCACCTGCTTCCTCGTTTTCAGTGGGCGTATATACATTTAGTAATGATAATTTAAAAGGGCTTGTATATAAATTCTAATATATGCAATTCTTTCATTTCCTGACCTAAATTCCATAACTTTTCTTTGTTTTGTGCTGATATCATAAATGTTACTCCTTGTTGCCCCTGCTGTTCATTCCCTGAGTAAAATAATGTAAAATATTTTCTGTTCATTCTACCCTGCCCTGTCCATCTTATTTCCTGTAGCGCTACAATATTTATTTTATAGTTTTTCAGCTCTGTTTCTATTTCCTGTAGCTTTCCCACCTCTAACAGTGTTCTCACATTCCATGTGCTGATTGTAAGTATGCCATTTTTTTCTTTTTCTTTATTCTTTCTTTTATTCGTTTTCTTCCATTTTTATTCACTACATCTTCTTCCATTTTCATCATGTTAACTGCTGTCCCTCCAACCCCTTTTCTCTGCTCTGTCGTTACAATTTCGTGTTGTCCTTTAATTCCATGTATTAGTTTTTGTACTCCTTCGTTCTAAGCTCTTAGTTCTTGCATTCAATGTCATTATCTATTATCAGCATCATGTGTCCTATTTTCACGTTCTTTCCTTCCCCTCCATTCTTATTTTCCTCTGATCGTCTCTTTCCGGGCCCGTTAAATCACTATCTACATAAATTGTTTCACTTTGCAACTTCCTTTTATCCTTAAGCACCTCAACTTTTCTTCCAAAGCATTCCATTGCCACCAATATTCTGTTTGCTGTAATTTGTTTTGCCTCCTTCACCTTTTCTTCCACACCCAGTCCTTTTTAATCCAATCCTCCATCGGTTTACTTATTTCTTTTCCCGTTTTATATATCTCCAGTCCTGTTATTATTTTTTATATCTAATTTTTTCTGCATGTCCTCTTGATCGTTTCCTACTTTTTTATCTCCCGCAGCAATTGCTTGCACATTTCCCTTATTTTCGATTCATCATCATTACTCTCCTCATTGCCTCTTTGCGTTGGTGGCTATACTGTTTTTACTTTTCCTAAATATTTCATAATCTCTACCTTCCCTCTTTTTATACTCCGCACCTGTATCTTCAGATTCAGACATTTTTGTTATTTACAGCTCTCGCAATATAAGTTGGCGAGCGGTGGGGATGCGCCGTAAACTTATTTAGGACACGTACCTCCTACCTGTCTGATTCAGATAGTGCATAGGATACGGGAACTGATACGGGAACGTTGTAGGACGAATGATAGGCAATCTATCCCGTCTCACTTTGTCGCATATCGACATAAGGTCAACCCAATCGACCTGTCGGAATTGACCTTGCACGGGAGTTCTTTTATGTCTATCTATTAAATTTCTGGTATATATGTCTTGGTATAACTTGGTATAAAAGATTCACCTATTCTTATAGACACCGTATTCACTTTTGATTATTTATTTCGGTACTTTTTAAATAGTATTTTCACTTTGTTTACGCACAGACATTATTAACCCACTGACCTAACTCACCAGAGCCGACTCTTCCTCCCACGCCGGTTATACGGAGGGATAATTCTATATATTTCGTTGAAATAGCCGAAATTCAGTAATTCTCAGACGGTTGTAATTTCAACTAAGTAATATGCCAAGTTCCTGGTAATACAGTATCCGATAAATCCTTGAATTCATAACAACTTCGACCAATACGTTTGTGAATCCTAAAGGGTCCCATAAACTTATCCGCCAATTTAGCTGAAAAATTCTTAGAAGCGTCCGAAAGAACAAATTTTTCTGTTCGCCTAAGAAGATCATAATGACATTTAGCCTTCTCCTAAGAATGTTGCAACCGTGCTTGAGTAGCCTTAAATACACGCATGAATGCTTCCGATCGGTGTACAAACGTGTCTTTGTCTACCGATTTTACCGGTCCCGACTTGCCTTTATCCAAATTCAATCGATGTTGCTTTCCCGAAGGAATCATTTCTCGCCCAAAATTTATGAAGTACGGTGTGAGGCCAGTAAGTTCGTCTTTCGCCGTGCGAAAGGCACAACCTAAGGCCATCCCAAAGTTTCTGATTATTAGACACATAGCCAATAAGCGTTGTTTTCAGTACCCGATTCACACGTTCTATAGGATTGGCTTGAGGCCAATAATATGACGTATACGACGCACGCAGTGAATAAGTCTCTAATAATTGACGATATTCTTTGGATCTAAATTGTACGCCATTATCTGTACTAAGCACTTCGGGGACTCCATACTTAAGAAAACCCTCATTCTCAAGTGGTTTAACAATAGAGACAGCAGTAGCCTTGCGTAACGGAAAGAATAAAGAGAACTTATTAAAACAATCAGTGACCACCAATATAAACTGATTTCCATGCGACGTTCTTGGCAAGGGGCCTTCAACGTCTGCACTCAAGACTTGCCAAGGCTTATCTACCAAGGAGTGATCACCCATCTTACCTACTGGAGCTCTTTGTAATGGTTTAGACCTCATGCAGGTACTATAATTCCTCAAGTACTCTGCTACATCAGCGTTAAGACCTGGCCAATAATATTTCTTTATCACACGACCTGTAGTTTTATAAATACCTAGATGACCAGAAACAGGTTCGTCGTGAGCTTGTAGAATAATGCCTTTACGCTCGTCCTTAGGAACAACACGTTTCCATTCCGAAGTATGTTCCGCTAATTCGGGATACGAACTATGAATATGCTTATGAAGCTCTCCGTTAATTAAGCAAAGATCGCGATATTTCTTAGGTGTTTTTCTAAGGTTTTCTACCATTTGGAGGTAGCACTTGTCAATAATTGGAGCTGGAGTTTGTTTGGAGCCGAGAGCCGGTACGGAACGCGAAAATGCATCAGGAACTACATGTTCTTTCCTTTTACGATGTACAATTGTAAAGTCATTTTGCTGTATTCGAACAGCCCAACGCGCTAATCTGCCTGAAGGGTTCTGTAAATTATTTAACCAAAGAAGTGAATAATGATCGTCACTACCGTAAAATAAATACCCTCGACATAAGGTCAAAATTTCTCTATAGCAAAAAGGACAGAAAATTTAGCTCTTAACGCGTTAATGAACGACTAATGTGCGCGATAGCCTTTTCTTCGGAGTCACCACTCTACGTTAGAACAGCACCAATAAATTCTTTCTCAAAATCAGGCATCGCCAACACTGGAGCAGTAGCCAAACGTTCCTTTAACTCTGCCCAAGCGCTCTTGCATTCATCGGACCACATAAACCGTTTATTCTTTATCAAGAGATCCGTCAGCGGAGCAATTAATGAACTATGATTTTTAATAAAGCGACGACACCAACTGCAAACTCCTAACATACGTCTGACTTCAGTAACATTCTTAGGGGAGGAATATTTAGTATTGCATGAATCTTATCAGGATCTACATGTAGTCCAGTACGATTAACTACGTAACCTAAGTATTTCAACTCATCTCGACAAAACTGAGATTTCTTACGACTTAAAGTTAAACCAACGTTCTGTAAGCGGTTTATCACTTCCGCCAGGACTTCTAGATGTCGCTCAAAGGAAGAAGTTACAATGATTATATCGTCCAAATATGCAAATACGTGGGGTTCCAGGTCGGCTCCAAGAACTCGATGTATAAAACGTTGCCACGTCGCTTGTGAATTATGCAACACAAACGGCATGCGTTTAAACTGGAATAACCCACGATTTGGAACAGTGCAAGCCGTATAAGGTTTACTAGACTCAGCCATCGGAATTTCCCACTACGCAGATTTAATATCTACAGATGATAGGTATCTAGCATCGCGAAGTCTATCTAGGATGTGAAACACGTACGGCAAAGGATAAGCGTCACGTTTAGTTACTCGATTGAGTCTTCGATAGTCTACACAACATCGATAAGTTCCGTCAAGTTTTGGTATCAACAAAATAGGTGATGACCACGGACTATTCGAACGTTCTACTATACCTTGCTCTATCATCTTATCTAGTTCAGAATTAACAATCTTTTGCATAGATGGAGAAAGAGCGTAATACCGTTGCTTAATCGGTGTGCTATCAGTATCAATAATATGCTCAACCATGTTTGTACAAACGATTTGATCCGGATTCGAGTCAGCAAATTTTATCGAACAACTCAATCAACTGCTCACGCTGCCCGTCGTCCAAAAAATTACCTTCAACCAAACTAACGTTAACCTCTGGCTCCCGAGAAAAACACCATTCCCCCGCGCCTAAGATCAGGGACAATTCCCATAGTACGCCAAAAATCTGTGCCCAAAATTAGGGATGATGCTACATCAGGAACTACTAAAATTTCTAGAAGTTTAACAATTATTGCTACATAACCCAAACATTCGCAAGATTTACCGTCTGCAAACCTAACCGAAGTAGGCACACCCTGTAACGGCACACCCAAGTGTTTAGGTTTCGCCCAACCCAATGAACCTGCAATGGTCCGCGACGCACCCGAATCTAACAATCCCAAAAATTTTCTACCCAAAATATCTACAGTCAAATAAGGACGCTCGTCGCCTTGGGCATGTGACAGCACAAAATCTAGACCGGTTTTACACAAAAGACCGAAGACATTGAGAGCGTAGACCGACCATTCAACGCATCCTTGTGGAGTTTAAGTGGAAAAGTTATTTTTTTCCGCAAAATGTCTAAGTCAAAACGATTACCCAAAAAACGAACTGAATAATTCGACGACCCAGTTCAAAACCAAAATCGTTTCCTAATAGTCGACGTTCGATTCATTTATCCACCACAAAAGCGTATCTTCTAGCAAGAATTACAAATCTTGTCGACCGCTCACCGTTTTCTATTTGCCGGACCTCGGCGTCAAAAATCACATTCTCCTTCGTTCGACCTACGTGACCCGGATAACCGGCGATGCAGATCGAGCGCATGCCAAAGTGAAATCTCAAAGGGATCAAAAAAAAAAAGACAAATAGCTAACATAGCGAACCACCATTACGAATATGGAAGAAATATATGAAAGAGATTGACAATGAAATTCTAGTCACTAAATTTCCAACAATACTTTGCGAAAATTTACAAAAACCATTCGGCTGCTCAAATACAGGTGTTAAACAAATAGGCCATATATACAAGGAAACAAAAAGACGTAACAGACGTTTAATGGGAGAAAAAATTTAACTGGAAATAAAATTATCTACTATTATAAAAAGCATCGATTGAAATATAGAAAGCAACGTATCCATTTAAACACACATATTCAACACTTTCACATCACAAGAATTCCAAATAACCGCTGGATATAAAAAACCAAGGATACCTGGGCATCAACAATATAGATTTCTATAACAACGTAACGCCATTATAAAGTGTTTTCTATGACAAATATTAAACAGCTAGTTATTTTAGCAACGGAGAAATAATGTAGTGTAGTCCTGGTTTCCCAAAAAAAAAAAATGGGGTATGTTTTGTTGACGGCCAGAAATGACAAGAGGGAAAAGTCATTAAAAGTTCGATTTTGCTGCGTTGAAGGTGGATTGATATAGAAGTTTCAACTATATTTTCACCAAAGGGGTCTTAAAGGAAGTAACTATTAAGTAAACAGAGCTTTACCACACCGTAGAAGAAAGAATTTAAGAGAGGGAATCCTTAGAAAATGGAGCTGCACAGAAAGAATTTAAAATGGGATCCAATTACATTCTGACACACACACAACACAATAGGTAATTATTTTCAATTTATGTCAAATATTTCTAAACTCTTGTAAATGCAATTTGTTATAATTCATGCTTTTTATTTTATCGTTAATTAAGAGCTAAGTCGGCGCAATCTTATTAATAAAATTATCTAAATTCTCAGTACAATATTCTGTTTCACAGCATACTTTGTTCTCCAGACCTTTTCATAGTTATAGTTTGTTTTTACCGGACTCCACTAGAGGTTCGTACCTTTGATATATTTTAAGCAATATCGACCACCAGGAATATATACCTGTTTTCTCGTTTATAGTGTACAATGTTTGTTAACCTGGAAGAAGTGACCGCACCCGAGGATTCTATCAATCATCCCCACGTGTTAGTTGTTTTTTCGAAGTTTCCATTAATCCGCTTCCAATTGGCTGCAGTTGATTTCTGTAGTACTTTAAAACTTTTTCCTTAGGGAAAGCAGGTTTTTCGAGTATCTCTCCAGCCTCTGACACAACCGATCACTTTTCGATACTCACGATGAAGTAACTTGAGCTCTTACAAAATCAGGCTTAACATTCGAAATTTGTAATTTTCGGTACTTGACAACCCATACGCTATATTCGACCCGTTTTCGCGACTAGGCAAGCGACCCCTTTTCAATTAGTTTAGTTCAGTAGTAGAACGCAAATTTCGTACGATACGTTTATAATATAGTGCACTGCGGTCAGGAATTCGCTCAGCCCCATTACTTGAGGTCAAGGTCCTAGAGCTCAAGGTTTGATTATATCACTTACTCTTTCTTTCTGCAGATTGGCTTTTGTTCTGACGTACACTAAAGGTGGTTCTGTAGGCTCTTCCTACCGTCGCTACTACTTTTCGTATCAATTGCTTTATTTCAGCTTCTCTACGCCCAAGCGTGCGCTGTTTAGCACCATTTATTGTGTTTATAACTGATTCGCCTCTTTGTTTAACCACATATCGAAACCATTATTTAATTTTTTTATTTTGTTCTTAACCGCAAATATTGTAGTTGTGCAATGTAAGCTTTAAAAACAAGCTCTTGTTCCTTTTTCACTAATTAATTACAAGGAGGGAACTAACAGGCGCAACTTAAACTTCGACAACTAACCCTCCTGTTGTTAATAATACTCTAATATGTACAAAGTAAAACTTATAAAATTATAAAAAAAAATCACAATTACAGTAGCTAACTATAATACATAACATACATAAGTACGTATAGCTTTTAAGGTACCGCTTCATTCAAGTTTGTTTCGCCATATGAAGAATCTTTATCCTCAACTAACAGTTCGGTCACTATATCCTTAATGCCAACACTTAGTCAGTACATCAGATTTTATTGTGGTATAATTTCGAAAATCTATTCTGTTATCTGTTAATATGGGAAAAGCCTCTCTCAGAAGAATTTCAACTTCTTCATCAAAATAATTTGCAGAGTGTACGTCTTCCATGAATTCTGCTTTCCCAAAGCAATTAGTAATGGCCTCCTCTTTTGATATATTTTTCCAAGCCATTAGGTGAAACGGCCGCTTTTTCTGTGTAAAAGTGAAAAAATCAGAATGCCGCTTTACTTTTGTTGTTGTTGTTTTCTAATTGGAAACTCTTTAAAACAAATACACCTAATTTTTCTTTGTGTTAAATATAAAACACCGTTACATATTTATACGTCAAAGTCATTCGATGTAATTTTTCTGTAAATGTACTAGCGAGCTCAGTACTTCTTGTTAAACTTTAAGTGTGTGTTTCTCGAATTGTGTTGATAATAATTAACTTCTGTAAAATGCAAAATAAAGAGACAAGTAAGTATAAATGTGTGTAATTGCAACTGCTTTAAATGAGACAATTGCCAAAGTTTCGTTGCAATCTATTTTACTGCATACGGCTGAAAGAATTGTTGACATGCACAAAGAAGTTTTTGAAGCTGTAATGGAAGCGGAGAAGACGGATTTTTGAGATCGGAATTAATATTAAGCTATGGATTTGATAGCAGCACTGGTCAGGCGCAATTTAAACAAACGTTTAATGAGCCAAGCTCGTCAAATACCTGTGATGTCTCTCTTTTAGTTACTACAGTTATTCCCTTAAGTTTACTGCTTTTATCGGGAATTCCAATTTGGAACAACCGCACACCACAATCTGTAAGATTTTGTCGGCCCATTAAATTGGAGTACATTAAGGAGACAAAACAAGTTATTTTAAAGGAAGACCTGCATTTAAAAAAAAAGAAATTGACGCTTTGACAAGCCTACGAATATCAGTTGGTGATGGAAAATTTGTTGAAGTATCATCTAAATTATTTTTAACACTAATTGATGGAAAAGTTTTAAACATTATAACTGGAACTAAATCAAACCAGGCTTGTTTCATTTGTGCTGCTACACCGAAGGACTTTATAAACATATTTAATTCAAAACTGAAATATTCCGGGCAAAAGAGGAAAACTTAAAGTTTGGACTTAGCTCCCTTCATTGCTGGATTCGATTTTTTGAATTTGCATTACATTTAGGCTATGAATGTAAATTACAAAAGTGGCAGGTACGTGGAGTTAATTATTTTAAAAGAAAAACAGACATACAAAACGCCACTCGCGTCGATATGCCCAGAGTAGGTAGCTCCGGTTCCACAAATGACGGAAACACTACTCGTCGAGCTTTTACTGAACACGTTATTTTTTCTGAAATAACTGATGTTGACAAAGATTTAATATATCGATTCAAAATCATTTTGATTTGTTTATCCTGCCAGTTTGCAATCAATACAAGTAAATTTGAAATATATTGCTTTGAAACAGCAAAACGTTTTCAGAATCTATATCCCTGGTTGCCAATGTCTTCTACAGTCCATAAAATATTAGTACATTCAAAAGAAATACTAGAAAATACTGCACTTCCAATGGGGTTTTTTGCGGAAGAAGCTGCTGAATCGCGACATAAGATATACAAAGCCGATAGATTGCATCACGCCCGCAGAAACAACCATACCAATAGCCTGCTGGACGTATTTAATAGGGCTGTCGATACTTCAGATCCATTAATTTCCACAAAATTTTTATATAGACGCTTACAAAATCGGAAACGTTCTACACTTCCACCTGAAGTTATTGAACTGTTATGTTGCAGCGAACCCACAGAAGAATTTCATCTTAGCAACCAAGACGATGAAATGAATGAAATTGAAGAGGACCTTTTTGATTTAAATCTACAAAACGAATTAGATTTAAACAATTACTGAATGTTTTAGTATACTTAAAATAAATAAATGAAGACTATGTACTATAGTTGCATTAATGGTTGCAAATGGGTTAATTTTTGGTCGCTAGTGGGTTAAATTCAATTTTTTTATAGAGTTATTCTTATATATTAAATTCTTACAGGTTTTGGGTTGAATAGCATGGTTTTGAACTAGTTGTTAATTTAGCACAAAAAAGTGGCCATTTGACCGATCCTGCAAGCTGCCGAAATCGACATTAAAGCACTGCTTAAACTTATGCTTTTCTCTGCTTCCACATATTGCGTTTCAGTGTTTGTAAATGTTAAAGTCTTTTAACCAGGAACTTTCTGCAGGCTGGCTTAAAGTTTTGGATAGTTCCCTAATCCATTGACTAATAGTGGGCGGTAGTGATTGGGGGTAAAATTTTATTCTATCGATATCACTAGCTGAAAAAATGTTGGTCAAATTCGACCACACCAGCAGCAACCTATACGAATTTATCGATAATTGTAGAAAAGTCATGTCACTCGTTGACATTGAATCTGAATGTAAAACAAACCTATTGACATTAATACAAACAAAGCGCACTGACTACTCGTTAACAAGAAACCGTCAAACAGTATTTATAAGATGCTTATTCTGTGAAAACAATCGCTCGACACTGGCAACAAGTCCTTAATCCTTGTCACCAATACTTTAAGTCGTAGATTGTGTTCCAATCTTCATATATAATAATACAACATACAGTTATCATTAACACAATGATAACACAAGAATTCCACAGCGAATAATTTGTTAGTGAAATTTTGTTTAAATTTTAGATTTTAGCATTTCCAATGTCCTCTCCAATTTATCTTATTTAATTTAACGAGATCAATCACACTATAAATTCTCTTTATTTGACTTATATGTAATTTGGGTAAGTGAAAGACGTCCTCTTTTAGTAATTTATCACTTAAAATAAATATTTCTTTATTTATTTCTACTGTGCAATTTGGATTTAGTTTTAGTAAGAGGCTATTTATAATTTCTATAATTCCAATCATTACAATCATAAATTACTTTTCACAGATGTAGTATATAAATTAATAAATATTTCGATCTAATTTGTTACGCAATTGGTTGGTTAATATGAACACCACTTTTTTTGCATAATATATCGTTGTTTATTATTAAATTTAACAAACACCCGTCCGCACTTTGTACCATTAATTCTTTGCATAAATATGTTTCCTCAATGTTTGGACTAGTGATGGGAAAAACCGTTCTTTTAAAATAACAGTTCCAACCGTTATCATCATTTTGAAATAACGGTTGCAATATAACAGGTGATCTTTATTTCGTAATCGACAGCATTTTTTTATTTATAATTGTAAGTAGATTGTTATTTTGTTCCATATAATATAACGCTTTTATTGGTAGTTTTTGTAAACATTTTTTTATATAACATCGTTCTTTTATTTTACATTTGATATCTTCAATGCATACAATTATTCAGTATCTAACGTGTCGTGTTGCGATTCGCTTCGCGATGGCGATTGAATGTGCAACGTGCGTTAAAAATATTACGCGATATGATGACTATATATAGTGCAGAGGCAAATGCCAACATAATTATCATATTTTATGTGTTCAATTATCAGTTGAAGAATTGGTAATGCTGAAAGAAAGTGGTGAGATGAAATCCTGGATCTGTAACAACTGCAAGATGGCAACAGTGTCTATGGATAATATTCCCAAGAACAAAGAGGAACTCAACTTAGAGGCGATTGTAGATGCCAGAATACACGAAGCGTTAAACATAATATCTAATAATGTTTTCATAAAAATGGAAAACGAAATTTCTAAATTGGTTATGGAGAATAGAAACCTAATTAAGGAAGTAAAAGAATTAAAAGCTATGGTTAAGAAACAGTCTTCGATTGAAAATATAAATTTAAATTCGCAAGATAGCGCAATAGAACCTATTTTTGTTTCTACGGAAAAACACCGGACGATAAACGATATGCCCGGGAAAAAACGCAAGCATGTCTCCTTCGATTTGCCGCAACAAAAAATTATCGCGAAAGGTTCTCAAGATAATACAACTGATCTCGTAGAAAATAATGAAACAAATGTAAAACAAAAGAGAACAACCGCTGGTTTAAGAAATATACAATCAAAAGGTGGCGAAACGTACACAGCTGCTGTAAAGAAAAATGTGAAATTCCCACAAAAACAAGAAACAGCTTGCTCTACAATCGAAAACAAATCTAGTGGAAGGGACGACGGTTTCGTAGAAATTGTTAGAAAACGACGTAAGAACTCTAGAAATAATATGATTCAAGGTACATCTTCAATAGAAACACTAAAAGGCGCTATCTTTTACAGCCATATTCACATTTTCGGTTTGGTTACTACGACCTCATGCGATGATATAATAAAGCATCTGGATTCACACAACATCACAGACACGAAGTGCGAGAAAATGATCTCCCAACACCCAGACCAATATTCTTCATTCAAGGTGTCTGTTCCCTCCGATCGATTACGTGATGTTCAAAAACCAGAACTGTGGCCATACGGTGTAAAAATAAACCGTTTTCTTTCCCGCATTCAACCGAGTGTCAAGACAAAATAGCACAGAAGGTCTGGAAAAACGATAATGTGATTCAAATTTACCACCAAAATGTCCAATGTCTCAGTACATCGTACTTGGAACTGCAAACAGCTGTTGGAAACTGCCTGTCACGTCGCTTGCCTCACGGAACACTGGCTATCCGAGACTCCAAATTTCCAATTTGTTAATATAGGCAGATTCTATCTGGCTACTGGTTTCTATAGGGATGAAAACAGACATGGTGGATGCGCTATATTGGTTTCCAAGGAATATGAAGCTCGTCCTATTCTTGATATTAACAACTTCGCAATATATGAAATTTTTTAATGCTGTGCAGTACAGTTCCTAACACGGGCTGTAAAAATTATAATAGTATGTATATATAGATCTCCTTCTACGAATGTTAATGAATTTTTAATTAATTTTGAAAATTTATTGTCATTTTTGCACAATACTAATTGTCCATATTTTATAGTTGGCGACTTTAATATAGATACCTTGGAGCGATCAGTAGACTCTCGCTCTTACAAAGATCTGCTGCAATCTTATTGCGCTGAATTAACCAAATCGAACGCCTTGCCCGATATACACCCGAAAGGAATTGGTAGAAGCGCACCCTATATTCTTATTAATCGGACAATTCTTCAAATCCAACCACTCTACTATGTTTTCCAACAAACAAGCCAGACGAAACATACAATTCGCCTGATGACGTCATCCGGAGGACCGCCATGACACCACAGCTAAGCTATTTATAATTCTATATGTTTTAGACCTTTCTTTCGAATATTTAATATTTGTATTAGTAGTTTCAACTAAATTATCACAGTTAATATTCATAGACTTGTAGAGTAACCATTCACTAAGTTGCCGTATTTTTATTAAATTTGTCGATATACCTAGATAGAAATCAAAAGAATAGACTTGTATCGGATTTGCATAATTTCACAGCACAACCTAATACCACGTATTTTGTATTTTATCTTGTGAATGTCTACGATAAAATGTTTTATATTGACATACCGTTACCGCATTGTTCGCATTATTTAGCTAGTTAATCTCAAATATTATGTAGTTTCTGAATTATATTAATGAATTCCATCTAATTGCTAAATATACAAGTTTTTGAATAGCCGTGTGTAGTTTTTAAAGTAGAACTTTGTTGTTTACGTGGAAAGTAAAAGCATATAAAATCAACGTTCATGTACATGCACCATACCGGGTGAGCTTGGTCACTCCTGACTTCAGATAGTATTTCAATCAATAAAAGGTACGGAATATGTTAACTATGAGAATATTTCGGGTAAGCTCATACTAACTTTAACCCAAACTTCATGGTTGGCTCACATATTATCTTTTCTCCTGACAAGACCTTCTGAATACAGCGGCCGTTATTATATCTTGAAAAGCCTGTCGCGACAAGCCTATGTATCGCGCATTTGTTCTTGTCGTGTTGTGCCCTCTAGCCAATTGTACCTCCAGTTGTTGCTACCTCGGCGAGAGAGTGGTGACAAAGTTTTTAGGTAACAATTGTTTTTAACATGAATGTATTCTGTTTTAGCTGTTTATTTATATCTTGTTGATTTTTCTGTGAAATATCAAATTGTTTGTCTATCCGCTTTTTTTCGTTGCTATCTATGATTCGAATGAGAAATTTCCAACGTTCGCTACTATACGCAACGAGGATCCTTTTGTGCGTTGTAGTCAGGAAATATATTTTAATGTTTTTGTTTTGTTTGCTCTAGGTCTAGCCTTGTTTGTTGAATAACATTTTCATTGTCTTCACTTTTATTCAGTTGACTTTTGAAAGGAATTGATACTTAACATAGCTAAATTGTAAAGGGCATATGCGAGTTTTTGTTTATTTTCATACACTTGTTTAATTGGTTCGACCTCTGTTTCTAATTCTGTTTCTAGATTGAACGGACCTCTTGCATCTAATTTATATATAAAGCTATGCGCATTTTATGTAATCTTAGCAGTGCCTAATTTAATGGGCAATATAAAATTTTCAATCTTCCACACTTTTACTTGGTTTAGGACTATTTGCATTAAGATCAGTATTACCAAGGCCGGGATCGTCTTCATCCTGTAACAGATTTTTCTTTGTGAATTTTCGTTTCCCTTTTACAGTGCTTTTGGAGAATTTGCGCCTTTTTTATGACTTTTGTTTTATGATTTACTTTTGTTATTTGTTCTGTACCAAATTTTTGCAAATATTAATGTCTCTGATTTCATATACATTTTCGTTACACATTCTCTCTTTAGCTTTTTTATTCGGTTGAGCAATTGGCCGTTTTGGAGTATAGGTATATGATAGTGGTTGTTTTTAGGATGCTCTGTCATGTTTTGTTAATTGATATGTTTCGTAATTGTTGATGAACATGGTGATGTTTCTTTCCATATTTCTCCAGTAGTATCCTCTTTTTAGAGATGTACATATTTCAATGATACTGTTACCCCCAAAACCGCGTTACTACTATCTATCTGAGATAGCAATAACTGAGGGGAACAATTGGCTAGAATGCCGGAGACGACAAGAACAAAACAAGAAGCGGAACATACGCTTATCGCAACAGGCTAGCCAACGCCGTGCTCAGCTCAGTGGGAGGTCGTGTCGGTTCTTTTTCAATATCTAAATAACGGTCGTTGAATACAAAAGGTCTTGTCAGGGAAAAGGATAATATGGGCGCCAACCATGAAATTTGGTCAAGGATCATACGAACTTACCAGATCTATTTTCATAGTTAAATAAACGGTATCTGTATAAAGATCGAAAACTGTTTGACGTCCGGAGTAACTAGGATCAGCTGGTAACTGCACGTTGATTCTATATGTTCAAAAGCTGTTATGGAAAACAATAAAAATGCTACATGAAAACTGTACACGATTATTCAAAACTTGTGTATTTAGCCTTTCGTTAGATTTCGTTAAAAACATTGAAAAACTACATAAAATTTGAGATTAAATTAACTAAATAATGCAAACAGTGCGGTAACCGTAAGTCAATCTAAAACGTTTTAACCAAAACCTTCACAATATAGAACACAAAAATACGTGAGATTAATTGTTACTGTAAGTTATGCAACAGGCGATACAGGTCGGGTATGAATTTCTATATATATTTGAATATCAATGAATTTAATAAGTAATGCGGCAATCTAGAAAATAATGATTTTACAAGCTTGAATAATAATAACGTTAAATTTAGTGGAAAAGAATAATGCGAAATATGAACTATTGAAAATAAAAAGATCGGTCTACAACATATAGAATAAAATTGCTTAGCTGTTAAGTGTATATGTGTATATGTGTATATGCATAGCAAAGGCACACATGTATATTATTTAGCTCTCTTCATTGTGGAGATTTCAGAGTGATTGATACCGAAGTTCTTGTGTTGTGTTACATCATTCGAATCCATATTGATTGCTGAATCTAACCATATGATTTGCTAGTAGATATCAGCGTCAATAACATTGCAATTTATATTAAATGTAAGTACCACGCTGCTATTCGTATCTATTTCAAATCTTTTTGTTCATTCTTTTTCTAAGGCCGTATTTCCTCTACTTGTTTCCTCTTTTCTATACCGTGGTCTGTTTTGTTGTGTGTGCTATTGTTAGACACCTTGACGGACCCCTGGGTGCGGAAGAATTGTATCCCCGTTTAATTCCTCTTTCCTTGTGTTTCTTGTAAATCAGACCCTCAGAGTATATACAATATGTCTAAACCGATCAACTGCAAATGTGGTTGTAAATCAGCAGATTTAGAACACAAAATGATTGAATGTATTGTGTGCAAAAAGTTCTTTAAGTACACCTGCGTGGATTTGTCCGCGACTGACGTTCGCACAATTAAAACCAAAAAGGACCTTCCTTGGACGTGTCGAAACTGCAGTTCCTTGGGTAACAGTATTAATGATTTGAGGGCGGCGATAGTGAGTTTGAAGTCACAGAAGATGGGGTCTATCAGCGACACAGTATTCGAGGAACTATTGCAGGAGTTGGAGAGTAGGAATGAACGTAAAAACAATCTTGTCGTGTTTAATTGCCTTGAATCCGGGTCGCAAAAGCCAGATGAGCGCAAAGCGCATGATCAGTCGGTAGCTCGCGAAATCATTAACTACTTACCGGTTAATGTTGACTTGGAGGGTATGGAAGTGTTTCGTGTGGGTCGAAATAATCTTAATCAGGATCGCCCCCGTCCGTTGAAAATTAGATTACGTCATGCAAACGACCTTCACAAAATTATACAGAACGCTAAACAACTCCATGATAGTCCTGATTTCCGAAATATGTCTGTGGCTCTTGATCGTACGCCGCGTCAAGTCCAATATTTCAAATTGATTAAATCTGAGTTGGAGACTCGGGTTGCTGCTGGTGAGACAAATTTGAAGTTGAAGTACAAGCGAGGGATTCCGACCATCGTCTCCGTGCAGAATTTAAACTGAGTGCGCCCAACAGCGACGAAAGCAATCGGGACTCGAGTGAGGTGGTTGTTTGTTATCAAAATGTACGGGGACTTAGAACAAAAACCGATATATTTTATTCAAATATATGTGTATTTGATAATGATTTTATATGTCTCACTGAAACCTGGCTATCTGATGACATTCAATCGAGGAACTCTTTCCACCTAATTATACAATTATCAGGCAACATAGGCAGTTTGGTACAGTCAACAAAAAGCGTGGTGGTGGAGTATTATTCGCTTACAAATCGCAATACCATATTGAACAAATTGACATTTCTCATATTCTCTTCGAAATTCCAAATATAGACGTCATTGGCTGTAAATTGTTCTTGAATTTGCTGACAATTTACATATTTTTTGTTTATATACCTCCAGATGTTAATAATCTTGTATTCGAATCATTTATGAATGCAGTAGATGTTTTTAATATTGATCATGATAACAAGATTCTAATTATTGGTGACTTCAATGCCCCTCATTTTAATACTAATGATATTAATGATCATAAATCTCAAGCTATTAACAACTCTATTAATATCCTAAATCTTCATCAAACCAATACCATATGCAATTCTAATGGACGTGTATTAGATATTTGCCTAACAAATATCGAGAATCTAAATGTTCGTAGAAATGATATTCCTCTCGTGAGCGAAGATGCATTTCACCCATCTCTGATACTTTTTTTTGCCTATATCAAGCATATAAGTAATATGGCTGCAAATTCTCGTAATAAAGTATATGATTTTCGAAAGGCTAACTATATTAGATTATATAATGCACTACTCCACACAAACTGGTCATTTCTCTACACCATCAAAAATATCAATGATGCTTGTGATTCGTTTTACAAAAAAATTTACAACATTTTCGATGATTTTATTCCTCTCAAAAACAATAGTGGTTCATTATATCCAATTTGGTTTACAAAACCACATATTCACAATATAAAACTTAAAGATAAATATCGCAAAAAATATTTTAAATTTAAGCGTCCCCAAGACTTCACCAAATACAAAGAATTGCGTCGAATTGTTAAACATGACTCTGTTTAGCTTTATCAAAACTATGTATCAAATATTCAACAAGAACTCAAAACCGATCCAAAGAAATTTTGGTCTTTTATATCATCCAAGAAAGCAGCGGCAGGAATACCGAGCACAATGGGGAATATGAAGGGGAAGACGTTTACTACTTCTTCCACCATTGTCGATGGATTTAAGAATTTTCTTAAATCAGTTTATATCAGTAACAAAACAGCATCAAGTATTAATTCCGTCTCCACCACAAATGCCTCAACGATATCTGTAACATTTATATGCGAAGCAGACATCTTTCATGCCTTGAAAACACTTAATAACAAAAACACAATGGGTCATGACAACATACCAAGTTTTCTTCTTGAGGACTGCGCCAAAGTTTTTACTACACCATTGCATTATTTATTTAACTTGGCAATATCTACATCCACTTTCCCTGGCTGCTGGAAAATAACTAGACTCTGTCCCGTTCATAAGAAAGGCGACACATCTAAGGTGGAAAATTACAGACCTATAGCAATAATAAACAACTTCGCAAATGTATTTGAGAAGTGTCTGTATAAATGCATCTTCCCTCAATTTAAACTTCTCCTCTCGGAAGATCAACACGGATTTGTCAATAAACGATCTACCATTACTAATCTACTATTACCGAATACATATCTCAATGCTTAGACAACAACACTCAAGTTGACGTCATATATACAGATCTTACTAAGGCCTTCGACCGAATAGAACACAATCTCCTTTTATCTAAATTATATGATATCGGCTTTACGTCAAGTATGGTGTCTTTTTCTATACGTACTTAACAAATAGAAAGCAGTACGTTTCTTACATGGGTCATCGATCTGAAATCTTTACTGCAGTCTCTGGCGTCCCGCAGGGTAGCAACCTTGGACCACTACTTTTCCTTATTTTTATGAATGATCTATGCTACGAACTATCTTACAACAGATTACTGTTTGCAGATGATCTTAAATTATATGGTATGGTTAATAACTTAAGTGATTGTTATGAACTGCAACAACAGCTCTACGTTCTTCATTCTTGGTATATCAGAAACAAACTTATACTGAATATCTCCAAATGTAATGTACTAACTTTTACACGCAAACCCAATCCGATAATTTTTATCTATCACATCAATAATAGTATCATCCCTCGTTGTACTTCTGTCAAGGATTTGGGAGTGACATTCGATGCTAAATTCAGCTTCATAGATCATATTTTCAATGTTGCATCTGCCTCTCTTCGCGTTTTGGGGTTTGTAATTAGGAACGCAAGACAATTTTCCAGTACCGATGTGATTCTAGAATTATATTTTGCTTTCGTGCGTTCCAAACTAGAGTATGCCTCCATTATTTGGTCTCCCGTTTATAAGGAACACATCGCTTTGCTTGAAAAAGTCCAACGTAGATTTCTTAAATATATTTATTTTAAGTGTAATGGTGTATATCCCCCACAAGGGTTTGATCATAATACTCTTTTGAGCATATGTCAAATTGAGTCACTAGATCTTCGTCGCAGGAGAACAGAAATTAAATTTTTATACGATATTCTTCATTTTAATGTGGATGCGCCGAAACTGCTAAATGATATACGATTTTTTATACCGCATCATCAAACACGTGTTCACAAAACGTTTTACTGCAGAGCAGCCAAAACGAACATGTTGAGATCTCCGCTCCATAGAATGTGTTCATATTATAACGTTATAGCAGACAACTCAATGGACATTAATTTTTCACCGTTGCCATATTTATTAAACAAATGTATTCTTTAACTGTCACTTTGCTAGAATAATTAGAACTAAGTACTGGATACTTTTTATTTTTATATTTAATTATTACTCTTTTGGTATGTATATATAATAATTGACTATGTTTCACACTATTGTCCTGTAATTGCATCGTTATCTGTTGGGCAATAAATACATTATTATTATTATTATTATTATTATTAAGTGTCATGGCTTACGGGTGATGTCATCGCATGGAGTCCTAATAGTTGTCTGTCTCGAGTGTTGAAAAAGGGGGTCGTTCGGAATTATCCGATGGGTTAGATGATCAATTCGTTAACAAACCTTCATAGTGAGGTAAAGATAGAATGTGGTTCGATTAGGTACGACGTGGGTGGTTGGTTCGATCTCGGGTTTCTTTTCCTCCGTGAACGGAGATGTACTGTAATACATCCCCTAATACAGGGTAATTACTATTTTCCACGAAAATACGATAAACGCTACGCGCACTTAAATTTTATCAGCCATAAGCTTCTCCGATATCGTCACCGAACCGTTCAAGTCGACCGCTTGATACCTTCCTTCTCTGCCAAAACTTAGATACTATCTGAAGCTAACATTCGCTTCGCTTCTCGTGATTAGACGAATTCGAAAAACTCAAGGACAACTAACACGCTGCGATGGGATGGGTTCAACGGTAATATCGTTACGCGATATTCGGAAATAAGTATTATGTGAAAGGAGTAAACTTTGAGCCTAATTTCTGATAAGTTAAATGAAATACGGAAACTGAACTAAATGAAATTTGTGCACGTAACAATACTTTTGTAACACGTTTTTCCTTCATTGTAGTATTTAATTTTTTGATGAAAAATAAATAAATAAATGATGGACCCTCCGGGTGATAAACCTTTTGCATTTTTGTGTTGGGTATTTGCTAGTAAAGTTAGAACACAAATACTCTATTTTTTTGTTACGTTTCTTGAAGGATCAAGAATGATTTGTCTGTCGGCTAAATTTACGGGTTTTTTGTTATACGGGATTACTGCTTCTACTTTACCATTATTAGAATGTATTGTGCTGTTAGTGTTTGTTTCGTCTACATTTTAATTAACTTGCAAATCTATGTTCTAATTCATTTGGATCTACTTCATCGTGGTCTATGTCAGCTTGATTTAACCCATCTTATTCCAGTAGTGCGCCAACGCACCGCATATTTTAGGACTTCTTTTTGTTAAGTTCAGTTAAGATTTTCAATATCCGTTTACAGGTGTGATTATTGTTAGGATTAGAAAACTCTATATACTCCAAACTGTTGATTTTCATTTCCAATCAAAATCCTGTGCCGCCCCAAAATTCAATACACACGCTGTGTAATTTTATGTCGAAACAATAATTTATTTTATTTTTATTATCATTTTCATTACTTCCATAATATGCAGTTTACATTTTTGAATAAACGCATTTGATTTATCGTATGTGTTATCTCTTATTTTACTTAAATATTTGTTTGTGCGTAAGCGCACCACTGGCTTTATATGTGGACCAATTACTGCAGGTTTCGACAAGTTATACAATAAAGCTCGCAGATACAGTATTTATTTGTCTCTTGTTCAGTGCGGCTGTCATTTGATTAGAGGTATTGAAACATGGCATTTTCGAGGTATTTAACTCAAAAGGAGTTAGAAGCTGCCCCGGAGGGGATTGTGACGGATAATAATGAAAATCGTAATTACTCATATTTACACATTTTTACATAGTATAAAAAATATTGAACTGTTAGGTTATTGTGTGATTAACCTAAAATATTTATTTACAGAAGATATTGACGCCGTTTATATTCCACCCGACGTGGGTTCTCTGACCGACGAGGATGGATATGGATGACGAGAGCAATCTACAAGAGGTTCAGAGTAGAGAGAGATGACCGATTCACCGTCCGCCGCTCCGCCGAACACCCGCTCAGCCTGTATACTGGAAGCTAGTCACAAGCCCGAGCGCGCGTGTATGGAAATGGGGGCCACAACCCCGGTTGGATGGTTAAAATAGACGGCAACCTCCTCCCCGGAAAATTCAAAACTACCGCCCCTCTGATCGGTAAGGTAGATACCTAGGGGTGCTGGTAATACAGGTGGCTGTATATAGTGTAGCTCTTGACCGGGAGGTGTCGCTGTTCGGTTGGGGCGCCTATGTAGTGTCGGTGGTACAGGTGGCTGTATGTAGTTAAAAGTAAAGTTAAAAGATTACATAATACCATGACGTCACAAACCGGTTTCAACAGTACACCATCCATGTACTGACCACGCTCGACGCTGTTTGACTTTGGTGAAAGAACGAGAGCAGCTGTAGTCAACTGCTATAACCGTCGCATTTTTAAACACACACACGGTACACCATCCAAGTACTGACCGCGCGCGTAGCTGTTTGAATTTTCTTTGCTCGAGTCAATAATAACGTGAGCACCAATCAGATCGCTGCATTCACAACGGGGCGGTGCTAACGATCGATAGGAAATCGTATAAAATAAAACATTCACCAAACAATCGCACTTCCGGGAAATCTAGGACCCCGGCGGGAGCAGCCCGCACGCCGAAGACACAGAAGAACCAGACCCCAAAACCTAATGAAATGGCTCAGGTTCTTTCGGCGCTCGGCGCAACGCCATACAGCAACTCGTGACCGTTGCGGAGTCGATTCAGGCCGTATTCTCACAAGTGAACACCCACAATTTCAATGGCTAATGCGGGTTTGCTCTCCCAATTTCCAGCGCTGAAGATCATCGCCTGGAATGCCAATGGACTGTCCGGCAGAATGGACGAGCTTTCAACTTTCCTCTCCGAGGAGACCGTCGATGCCGCCCTCGCAGGCGAGACGTGGCTGCGCCCTGGTGACCGATGTAGCTTAATAAACTTCAAGATATATCGAGCCGACCGTTTGACTGGCCGTGGTGGCGGCGTCTTAGTCGCCATCAGGACGCACATCGGTCACTCGCAGACGTTCGTGCCCCCTCTGCGCTCCCTCGAGGCGGTGGCGATCCAAGTCCACCAGCCCGGCTTCGACAGGCTGAAAATCGTCGCTGTGTACGTCCCACCCTGGTCCGGGTTTGATGTCGACGACGTGGATGCCCTGATGGCGGGGGATGATCCGGCCCTCATCGCCGGAGATCTTAACTCGAAGCACCCGTTCTGGGGATGCAACACAACGAACTCGTCTGGTCGGAGGCTGTACTCGTACCTCTCCGCCAGCGACATTTCGGTGCATTCCCCAGACGGACCTACGTACTTTCGAGCCGGCGTGGGGCCGGACATCCTGGACTTCGCCCTCACAAGAGGAATCCGGGAACTGCTGCCCGTTGCGTCCGTTCCGGAGATGTCGTCGGACCACAACCCCATCGTCATCGACCTGGGTGATAGATTTCGACGTCTGGATCCCCCCTCGACCGAGCGTGGACTGGGCTCGTTTTGCGGAGGCTGCGGAGCGTCGCACTGCGCTTCGGACACTACTAAAGGAGAAGAGAAGAGCAAACAAGAGGGCTCAACGAACGCTGGCCCCCGCTGATCGGGTCATCGCGAACCACCTGGCGACCCGACTCAGGGAGGAGCTTCGCCTGTTTCGACGAGACAATTAGTCTCAGTATGTGTCGTGCTTGACTCTCGCCGACGGATCGCTGTGGAAGCTTACCAGGACCCTGAAGCTTGGCGCTCCCGCCAAAACCATGGCGCCACTTCAGGGAGCGACAGGAATGGTATATAATGTCCCTGGTAAGGCCGAAGCGATAGCGGACCACCTTCAAACCATCTTCGAAGGCCCGCAGGAGTACGACTCCGATGAAGAACTGGAAGAGGAGGTCGAGGCAGCTCTCAAAAATCTACCATGTGCTCCTGCGGAGGCGATTCCGTCGGCGACCAGAGACGAGGTGGAGGCGTACATAAAGTCCATAGCAAGAAGGAAGGCTCCGGGAAGGAACGAAATCACGAACACCGCACTCAAGATGATGCCCCGTGCCCTAGTTGATAAATTGGTGCAGATTATCAACGGCATCCTTACGCTGGGCCAATTCCCGGCGACCTGGAAGGTCGCCGATGTAATAATGGTCTCCAAACCTGGAAAGGACTCTAAATTCCCCCAGAACTACCGCCCCATAAGCCTGCTGTCAGGACTATCGAAGACAGCAGAGGCGATAATCTTGAACCGTCTCCGCGAAGAGCTGGAAGGCAAAAATGTCTTGCAGAGCGAGCAGTTTGGCTTCCGGCACCGACTGTCTACCGATTTTCATCTATTTCGATTAACGGAGGCAGTCCGAGAGACCCCAGAAAGAAAAGAGACGGTCGGGGCGGTATTCTTCGACCTGGCCAATGCTTTCGACACCGTGTGGCATGCCGGCCTAGTCCTGAAAATGACTAGAGTCGGTATCAATAGCCAGTTGGTCAGGATCGTGCAATCATATCTTGGGGGAAGAAGCTTTCAGACCAAAATTGGGGACCATAGATCTACATCGAGGCACAGCGAGTGCGGAGTCCCTCAGGGCTCTTTGCTAGCCCCGGAGCTGTTCTTGGTTTACGCCTCCGACCTCCCGAAGACGATGGCTACGTCACTTGCAGTCTACGCGGACGACACTGCTGTATGGACCACCTCGAGGAGGGATGACCTCATATGTCGCAGACTACAAGAGGCCACGGATGGGATCCTGGAGTGGGCCAACAAATGGAGGGTCAGGATGAACGTGGACAAATGTGAGGCGATCCGCTTCACGAGGAGGAGGGGTATCCCCGCATATAACATCTTCGCGGAGAACCATAGACTCCCTTGGAAGCAGGAGATCGACTACCTCGGTGTGACCCTGGACCGAGGCCTGACCTTCGGAGCCCACGTGGATTCGGTCATGAGAAAGTACCAAAACGCGAGAAGGGCGTTACTGCCGCTCCTATGTACAAGCCCTGTTCTCAATCTGAGAGTGAAGGTTCTCCTATACACGGTTTTTCTGAGACCTATTCTTACATATGGAGCGCTGTCTTGGGCAGCCGCAGCGAAGACTCGGCTGCAGAAGTTGATGAATTGAAAACCAAATGCTAAGGATGATCGCCGGAGCGCCGTGGTTTGTCAGAAATCAACAGCTCCATACAGACCTGGGAGTCCCGCCTCTCAGCGAGTACATCACTCAGCTCGCGAGAGGCACGCTAGAGAGGATATCTAGATCTGACAACCCGGTGCTCCAACATATAGCAGAGCTCGACCAGGACAGACCCCCGCCTAAGACCCAAGTGCGGAAGGTGCAGTCTCTTCTCGACGTATGAAGACAGTGGTACTATAGAAGTCAACCCGCAAACTCCCTTTAAGAAGACCAATCCAGTGACCGGATCCCCAGGATCAAACCCATTCCAACTACCAGCGGCGTGAGAGTGGCCGCTTAGAAGAGGTCAAGGGGGCCAGTATTGGTTCTAGTGTCGGCCCCGTACAAGATAGATAGCTCGTAATCGCACTTCAACTCCAGGCTTCGAGCGTATAACATTATCCGGAAAAATGAATCGAGAAGAATTGCGATCAGCACTCGATCAGCACATAAACGGATTAAAACGATTACGATATCAAGTGAATCTTTACTGCATCACAAAAGATTTTCACCGAATAACGCTCAACAATGAAAGAGATATTAGACAAAAATACGAAGAACTATGGATTGAATAAAGCACGTTCTTATAAGCATTATGAATTTTATTTCTAGAATAAGTAATATTTACAATAAGCGTACAGCACTAAAATAATGTGATATTACTAATGGATAAGAACAGCGTAAGTATTACTACAACACACTATCTTTGTTTATCTAACCGTTGTGAAAGTTGTCGAATCCCAGCTACTTAACGTAAATTCAATCTCCTTTTCTACGTTAAACTTTTTCAACGAGGTATACGTTTTCATATTTGGCTCTTTGCAGTTCCTGTTCGTAGAAGCTGCCCAGAATCGGTCTTCCGCTTACGTCTTCGATTAAATATGTGTTGGGGTTACCCGCCTTCACTTTAACGTCTTTGAATAGCTCTGCGCTCCAGTTTGACGTATATGATTTGGCAAAAACAGTCTTATATTTACTATTTGGTTCAAACGCATCGATATTATTATAAGAGGTCGACATCAGATGGGCTTCGTTGACTGATGTAACATTACGAGGTTTCATCTTAATGTTTCGATGTTTCGTATCGTTGTACCCGTAACCTGGGATAAAATATCTATCCATTTATACGAGCCCCTCAAACTGAATTTCTTATACAATTTGCTCTTGATTGTTCGAATAACCCGCTTGGCAATGGAAGCCTTCTTAACACTGTACGTGGAATAGTGGTTTATGGAGTAGGTTTCCATCAACTCCTGGAACTGTCGGTTATAATACTCCTTCCCCGCATCAGTTTGCAATTTTTTGGGATCCGGTTTTGAAGTAGAATTTTACGCATCGCGTCCCTGACTTCAATAGCACCCTTGCTCTTTAAAGGCTCGCTCCACAGAAATTTCGAGAAACAGTCGATGACAATTAAAATATATTTATTTCCTTGCTATACGGCAAAAACTCCGCCAGGTCACTTTGCCATAAGTCATTGAGTCCTTTGATAATTATACGTCGCCTGATAAAGTTTCTTCTAGCCGCTCTGTGCAATTCGTCGACTACGGCTTTCTTAACTTTACTCATCTCAATTTTTTACAACGTTAACAGTTTTATCGATAGCGTTAATAATTTTATTTATAGCCACTCCCCGCGCATCCGCATCTACTATCACACGTTGCACGAGCGTATCCAACTGCATTATTTTAGATTCCATCCTTTTATTCATTTCCTTTATTTCCGCTAATATTTTATCCATACTATTTATCTATTTCGATAACATTTTTCTTATATTATCAACATATTTCGACATATAACTTTGATTAACACAATCCTGACTGTGGATGGGGTCTGCCACACGTTTTCCCCCTACATCTACATCTCCTTCGGGCGTTAAGGGTAGGCCTAGAGGTCGCTTCAGGTTAATGTGTTTAATCATCGAACCGCCGAAGCGGCTATAACGTCCAAATTTGTCGATTCTCATCGCGGAAATGAATATAATTGGGCAATGGTCGATTATTTATTCTATAACGCCCGCTGCACGGAGTTCTTCTATTATCGACACGATTTCGTTGTTATGACTCATATTACCCGCGGCCTGGGATGCCTTCAGAAGTCGCAATCGGTCCACTAATTCGTTTATATCGTTCCAATAAACATACTCGTAAGGTGCTTTCGATACAATCATGGACATGTGTCCTTTACCCTCGGTGTTCAATAAAGGTTTGATTATATTCGTATATTTATCGCTCTATTCGCTCTAATATTTTTTCCGGGTCGAAGTATCGGTATAGTACGTTCGTTTGTAGCAAGATATCGCGATAATTATTTTCATCGATGTCGCTAGGTCGTTTCTTAAATACTAATTCGTACAAACCAAGAGTTCCTTTATACAATTTGTTTTCCACTTTTATATCATCTCCTATAAAATCCAATGTACTATACCCCATTTTAAATCGATTTGCGAGCGGGTCTAAAGTAGGTCCAAAGGTGGTATCGTAGACGTTGCTCGTATCGCTGATGAGACCCCTTATGTAGGTTCGAGGTAAAACATTGGAAGCGTGCATATACTCGTACATTGGACTTTGCGGTTGCAGTAGCGATGGCTGAACTGTTTGCTGAGGTGTCTCGAGCGAGAAGCTAGTGGGTCCCCGGTTACAGAGGATTCCAATTCAGTTTCACCATCGTCCAACAGATGTTTCTTCACCTCCAGTAAAGGTTCTTTAACGGACCTTACCTCCCGTTTTACAACATCGAGACTTTTTAGCGGATCCGTAATGGGTTTAAACGTTTTTTGCAAGAGTTCGTCGGCTTTCAGGTACCCTAGTTTTAGTTGCAGATGCTTTCTTCTAATCGCCTTACCGGCTTTTATTATTTTTAATTTTAAATTACGCTCCGGTTTACTGGACATATTATCAGATAATCCGATGTACGTGTAGCAACAACAACAGCCGGTAAAGTACTGAACGTGGTGAACGAGCTTATACGTATTTATTCACGCAAAAGTCGCGAGAAGCAGCGCCAGATGAATTGCACCAGACATCCTGATTCGTTTACAAGTAGATATACCAATCAAAATTCTTCCTATACCGGCCCTTATTTAAATCTCTATCCTTGTCTATCATCAGGAAACCGTATCTCTCTTTCCAACACTCTGCGCACATCAACTTAAATTGATCGAAAGACATATCGGTTCCCACCTGGTCATCGTATACATGTCTTAAATTCATATCGTCCTGCTTGAAAAGTATTATTAAAAATTGACATTATCTCGTATCAGATGCTTCGGTATTCGCATATAAGTCTGTCATAAATGAAAGCTGTCGATGGCTTTGTGACGTCCCATCGAAAAATACATACGGATTTTATCCTGCTTGTCGCAGGCCACGTCGTCGAATATAAACACGGAATTTTGTCGAGCGTCTGAGGGGTCCATAACAGCTTCGCTATCATTAAAAGTATAGTACTTAATTTCTGTGACGCGTTTCATAATATTCTCTAGGAACTGATATTTCGGTTGATCCAGAGACTTCGAATATACGTACACGTTATAGAACTTCAGACCGTTCTCGTCAATCAACAAACTTAGCATAACGTTTGTCTTCCCACAGTTTGAGGGACCGCTAATAATGCAACGCACCGTATTCGGCAACAACTCGCCATGTTTTTGAGGACGAGAATCCTCAGAATCAAAATCAATCACCTGCAGGTGATGTTTCTGCTTGACGAGCCTCATACCGACTGCGGTATTATCATTCTCGTTCTCCTATAAGTAGCGGTCCTCCAGTTATCACAGTCATTTCAATGTCGCGCTTCAAAGAAGGAAGAGGTCTGGTCAATTCTTTAATTAATAATTTACCAGTGGAGCTACATATCCCCGGATATCAGTATTGCGGCCCGGCACAAAACTTCAAAAGCGGCTAGTGCGCGGTGATTCCGGCGTAAATTCGTTGGACGCGGCTTGTGAAGAACACGACATTGCGTACGCTCAGAGTAAAGATTTAGAACGCAGACACCGGTCAGGTAAAATACTTCAAGAACGTGCGTGGGCCAGAGTGAAATCTAAGGACACTAGTTTCGGCGAAAAAGCAGCGGCCGTAACTAACATCACGAAAGTGAAAAGGGGATTGGGTGCGGGTTTAAAGTTGAAAAAGAAATTATCACCGAAATTGAAACCGTTTCGTGAGATTATGAAAAGTAAAGATGTACTGAAACGACGTAAAGGTATAGATACTCGTAAGAGAGTAAAAGCACTCCTGGACGCCTCCAGAGCAGCCGTGAAGGAAGCTGGTGGACCTGAGAGTATACGCATTCCTCGCATCATACCCATACCGAAAACGGGCGGTATACTACTAACCAAAACAACTTGAAGAGGCGCACAGGCATTACAAAACAATGGAGTCCATCGCATTGGGCAAGAAAAGCGAGGGAGTGTTTCTCAAACCGTATCGTAAGGGAATGGGTCTGTTCTTGAAGCCGTCAAAAAACTATTAAAGCGACTACCGCGTAGAGCTCTGACTAACGTAGACATCAACAATATCGAGGCTCATATTCCATATTTCCGAGGCGTGTTTACGAGAGATCTTATGCCGAAACGCCCGCGAAAACTTGAATGCGCGGTAGTTAATTTGGATTCGATCAAAGGTTCGGGAACGCACTGGGTTGCATACTGTAAAGAAGGACTAATTGTAAACTACTTTGATTCCTTTGGTAACCTGAAACCGCCTCCCGAATTAATAGACTACTTCAACAAAAGCGGTCACGTGAGCATTCTATACAATCACGTTAGATTCCAAAACTACGATCAAGTCAATTGCGGTCATTTATGCTTAGAATTCCTAATAAATAGTCCGTAAGGCGGAACATCGTCATCAGTCATGTCTCACACGTTCACCTTAGTTGGTGTAGGCCACGAGCTCTCAGCAAATTACTATCCTCCGATCGATCTAGACCCACGCTACGATTATGCGCTCGGATTGATTAGCTTGCACACCTACAACACGATTCCAAACGTTGTTGCGGGAAATAACAAATTTTACTACGACGATAAAGTAGTAACCATCCCCGTGGGTTCTTATGAAATTACGGATATTGATGAGTACATAAAGACTTCCATGCCGAAGAATTCTATTTCGATTAGACCCAATAATAATACTTTAAAGGTAGAAATCGAGAGCAAATTCAAAATTCATTTCAATCGGGAAGATTCGATAGGGCGATTGCTCGGTGTTAGCGGACGCACGTTGGAGGCGAACCGGAAATACGAGTCCGACTTTCCAGTACAGATTATAAAAGTCCTAGCAATACGAATAGAGTGTAATATAACTACATCCGCGTACCACGACGCACGTCCATCGCACACGCTGTACGAATTCTCACCTCAGGTGGAACCCCGCTATAGTATATACATCGAACCGCAGCACGTCATTTATCTACCGGTGAATAAAACAAGTATAGACAACATAACCTTATCCTTGTTAGATCAGAACGGTGACCCCGTGGATTTTCGTGGGGAGCAAATCGCGATACGTCTAGAATTGAAAAAATTGTAATGCGGTTGGAGTTTATTACTCGAAAGAATAAAATAGGAGGTGCAGCATCGTCTCACGTCATTCCCGAACAGACCATTCAACAATTAACAAATGCCAACATCGCGGTCCTCGAGTCCATAGGTTTGAAAGTGATCAACAATGGAAAAGTTGGAGATATTCGAGGGCTTGAATTTCGTCGAAACTATAACCAAGGAGGAGTATCACACTTACTACCCCAGGACAAGCAATTTTAATTTAAATGATGAAGTACGCATCCGCATTCAGCATCAAGACATTTACACTTTACCATGTGAGAGTTACATTTATATCGAAGGAAGGTTTAATGTAGACGCAGCTGGAACCGGAGTCTGCGCTTTAGCCAATAATGCCTACGCATTCCTGTTCGAACATATCCGCTACGAGATTAATGGAGTCGAGGTCGATAGATGCACCAAGCCGGGTATTACTACAACCATAAAGTCTTTGATATCATACAACGACAGTGAAAGCAAGATGTTACAAATAGCTGGAGGGAATCCTTTCCCAGACAGTCAGTCGACGCTCTAAGATGGCAAGTTCAGCGCATGCATCTCACTAAAATTCTTCATGGGGGTTTTTGAAGACTATAAACGCGTATTGATAAACGTTAGTCAAGAGCTAGTATTGATTAGAAGCAAGACCGATGATAATTGCTACAGAAACACCGACGCTAACGGCACCAAGAAAGCGGGTTTGAATATTGAAAGAATTGAATGGCGCGTACTTCACATATCCGTAAATGACGAAACACGTCTAAAATTACTCGACGTCCTTAAGAACGATAAGTCCATATACATACCATTCCGTAAATGGGAATTGTACGAGCTGCCTTCTCTGCGTGCCACCATAACCGACATATGGCCCGTAAAATCTAGCACGAATATGGAAAGACCTCGATATCTAATCGTCGCCTTTCAACATGGTAAGAAAGACAATTTTAAAGCGAACGCATCGCTTTTCGACCATTCCAAAATCAGAAACGTTAAGCTATATCTGAATTCTGAAAATGATCCCTAGAACGATATGAACATTGATATGGAGGGTAGACGCTATGCCATCGCGTATCACATGTACGCCTCCTTCCGTCCAAGCTACTATGGGCAGCCTACCGAGCCGCTCATGAACTATAACAACTTTAGAGATTCCGCCCTCTATGTCATAGACTGCTCGAAACAAAATGAGTCGGTAAAGTCGAGCGCTGTAGACATTAAATTGGAAATGGAGTCTAAAGAGGTATTTAACAAGGAACCCGTCGCGTACTGCCTCATTATACACGACAACGTCGTTCAGTACGAACCTTTGAGCGGGACTATCAAGAAAATAATCTAAGTATGCACGTAACGTTCGTCGAGCCAATAGCGGTATATGAATGGGAGGACGATGAAGATAGAAGTTCGGAATGGTCACGTATGACCGTCAATCGTTTAAGATAAGCGTAGAAGAGCGTAAGAAGAGCGTAGAATTAAACAGCTCGAAAAATTCTAACGCCCGTTTTAACCCGCGAGCACAGAGAAATTTGTTCGTCCACGAGGATATTTGGTAATTGATGTGCAAGGGTTCAACATCCCCGAATTCGCAGTCAAGGAGATGAATATCAGCGACGGAAATCACAGCATACATTACCTGTTCAAGTCTTCAGTTCCTTTTCATTTACTTCCCGATGAAATCAAACGACAAGTTCGATGGTTGGCGCGTAATCACCTGAATATGAAATATTCGGACCGATTTGTGAATACAGAAGAGATCGCGAATATATTGGTTAATATGAGTAAAGATTACGATGTCATATATGTTAAAGGGCATCATAAAGAAATATTTTTAAGAAAATATGTAGATTTAGATATAGTTAATTTAGAATATAGTAGTGCACCCCGTTTACCTCAGTCTAATTTAACTTGTTTTTATCATAAAAAGGTTTCGGCGCGTGTACGCAATACAATATGAACATACTACTCGATTATTTAATAAAAAGTTATAAATAATTTCTTGTTTGTACTAAACATCCCTATGAACCGTGAAAAATGCTGCGTGGTGCTGACGTCACGATTCCTGTTCATTCTTGTTTATGCATCGAATGTTCACAGGTGTGCCGTACTGACGTCACGATGTCTGTTCTTCCATGCTTTATTTCCCCAGAGACTAGTGTTAAAGGTAGGTATTAAGATTTAAAAACGGTTTAACCTTTAACAATTTATTTAAATAAAGAAAATAATTATAACAAGGTTTAATACAAGTTGAAATAACTAAAATGTATAAATGGACAAGTTGATAAACATTTATAAAATATAATATAAAACTGAAAATATTCTTTTAACAATTCTTATAATGTATAATACAATATAAATATAAATGGTGATAAATATTTACAAAGCATATGATAAATTTAGAATAGTGCTCTTCTAATCGATGCCCAACTTTATGATTTCGTGATAGTAGAATACGGTGTTATAGGCGAAGTGACGCGCCTCCAGCATAAGCAGAGCGTTCATCGAATTCTCATGGCAGGTTAAAAGCGATTTTACGTTTTGGTATAGATCGCCGTCCATTTTAGTGCACATGTCCAAAACGGTGTTGTAGAATTTGGTAAAGTCGCCCCCTTTCAGTAGGGATATTTTCTGGTCAATTAGCTCCTTCAGAAAGTATTTGCTATTGTATGTCTCACGCGACAAAACCATTTGCTGATCGCGACTCGCCAGACGGATAACTTCGAAGTCTTTGTAGGTGCTAACTTCCATCTGATGATTAGAAGTGGTTCCCTCGTTCTTGCAAAACTCCTTCCATTTATCGTCTGTGAAGAATATGCAGACGTTGTGTGATTTCAGACGTACCAGGGGCACGTAACCTGCGGCAGAGCTGATTCCTACGTCTAACCATTTGAAGCAGCTTTTATTAAGAGCATATGTCGACTGTCCGAGCAATTCTCGTTCGTGCACGATTGCTTTCTCTTTCATTTTGAGAGCGTTGTCGATGAACTCATTGGCTGTAACAATACACGATTATTAATATTTTTCCAAAAATAAGAACAGTTGAAAATATCACCTTGCTCCATCGCGAAGTATTGATGTTGATGGTATGGGTGCTGACTAGATACTACAAGTGCAGTCGCGATGAGTTGTCTATTATTGAGGTAAACGTTGCAATTGATGATGCCACAGTTGGTGGGGATGGTAGTGGGGAAAATCTGTAACAAGACGACATTCAGTTTGTTTCTAGACGTTAATCACATTTGCATACACACCTTAAACTTGTCGGTCCTCGATGGCGTGGTGGCCCCAGGCATACGTATGGACGCCATCAGCACGGATGAATCGCTTGTCGTCCAGGGGTGATAGGGCCAAGTTCCTCTGCTCTACTTTATAGATGTTATGGAGAGCCGTTCTAAATACGTGTTGGGTTTTATATAGTAAGCTCCAGACTCTCCAGGTAGTCACCCATGCTGATGTCGTCCTGGACCATGCATTTTTGGACCCCTTTTACCCTCTTCACCTGCTCCCCACCAATTCGTAGACCATACATTTTTGATCGCAGGCCTACAAATTCTTCTACGGCTTTACCGCCAGCCTCATCCTTAAATTTACCCGGTATAGCTTTATTTAGTCGGGTGATGCCGTAAAGATTATCATCGTTATAATTCGATGTATCGAAATTGTGTGGATTTTGTATTATATACTCGTAGACATCGTTCGTTGGAATCTGTAGGATGAGGCTGCCCGTGTCAGTATAACATAAAATTATTTTGTCCTGATACGTTCTCTTCAATTTATCGTAGTAAAAGTTGTACATTAACAACTTTGACAACTCCAGCACGGCGAAACCGTGTAATGTAAATTGGTTTATTGTAAGTCACCTTCAACTTTCTCATTTGAATAGCAACAAAGTTTTCAGCGAATATGCTCACGCTCTTAAAGTTTTGTTTCGCTATTAACGACCGTGCTCCCGGCTTCGCCCAGGTCTTCCCAATGGGTTAACAGTTTAACGTCTTCCCGTTTGTCGACGTTCTCCATTGTTTTGCCGTATGCGGCGTTGTTCAGTAGCTTGAAGAAGCTCTTTTCAAACTCATTCGTTGCTTGTCGACGCAGAGAGGTATTCAATTCGATGTATCTTTTAGCCACGCCGACTGCTTGAATCTCAACATTCTATAGACGCGAATGAGCCCTAGTCCTTTAGATATGGCTTGTTTCAAGTTTCTGTGATGAACGACGTAGTGGTGTTTATCGCACAGGTTTGCTATCAATTTTCGATTGTGAAACTTTGATGTCGGAGGCACGATGCTTTCAGGAAGGAATGGCAAATCGTTGTGAGCATCGTGTAACTCTTTAGGGTATCTCACATCCACCTCCAAAAAGTACCCCGTTTCCTCATCCTCATCTAACTTGTGGATATCTAGACTTTCGATCACCCCCGGCTCATCCACTCGAATTTACCGTATGGGTTGGAACATGGCCCATCCATATAGATTGTTGGCGTCCAAGTCCATAAGGAACGTGGATGGAACGCTGCTGTCGTAACCGGGGACGTATTTATTATTAGCCTTCGCATAACGCAGGCTGACTTGCGACAGATCACATTGAATGCTTCTTTAACGAAGTGGTGCATTTCCACGTCTGTCAGAAGCTCCAATTCGACCCCGGTATACTTCAACATGGCGCCCCATGTCAGTCCCGGGCTGGTGTAATAATGCGCCGGATCAAGATCGTAGGAGCGCTGGCATACTTTTCGGAAATTCTCAAAAATGTCAGTGAGCAGGAGAACGTCTGTTTTTAAATATATATTCGAATATTCCAGCAAGCTGACGCAATGGAAAATATTCCATACGTTTACGGCATGCTCGTATTCCTGATTGGTTATATCTCTCCCCGTCAGACTGTTGCGAAAGCTGTGTTGGGGCGGCAATGCTGCTTCACTCAGCGTATCGTAGCTAGTGATATCGTCATACGGGAATACACCTTTTCTGATAACCAGCCTGAACTGTTCTTCGTTCTCAAAATGTGCTCTCACGTGCTCGAACTGATCTTCGCCGAGATTTTCCGCCAGCTTTTCGATGGACGAAGGCATAAATCTTAACGAATCTACAAACCTCATTTTAATACTTACAGTTCTAGATACACCGGCCTTATCCGTGTATCGATCCACCTCGATCTTCTTCGTGAAGCTGATATATTTTTCTTTATTAAGGGGTATGACGTCGATATCTTCACTGTCATCGGCCAGCTGACGTATGAGCAGATGACTGTCATACCCACTTAAATTGTGGAAGAAGATCGGTACCACGATTTTATAGTTTAGGTTGCAGCAGGAGTGCGCCGCACCTCGGAATAGACCGGTCAAATTGCAGTGATCGGCCACTTTGTCATCATTTAGGTCTTCGTCGCATATATGACATTTTGCGGCGTCGGTGTATGCCTTCAATTCATTACGTCGGGGCAATCCAACCCGGCATAGCTCACAAACTTATTATATTTGTTATCGAAGGAGCATACTATGTTGTACGCGAAGCTATACGCCTGATGTAAGTGTGTTTTACTCGTGTATGACGCTTGCGGCTCGGGTTGACAGGTTTGTACAGGTTTCAACATACATTCGAAGTCGGCGTATACGACGAAAGGTAGTGCCATTCTTCTATCGTAATTCACGAATTTTAGAATGTTTTGCGGTACCACCTCGCCCATTCTATTTTTTTATCCTCTGTTGTTGGCATGACGGTGAGGATCTCATTACATTCGCCTTCGCCTCAGAGCCCCGTTGGTTGTAAAGTAGTTGAGGCAAGCGTCGCAGAAATATTTTTATCTCCTAAACGGGATAGCGATGCCGACACCAACTGCGACAAATCCGTTATCAGCACATAGTGGGCTTTCTGTGCTTCTTCTACCAGCAGCAGATTGACGTGCGTGTCTCGTTTTGTCTCTGTTAGATACAGCGGTCCCACGATTTCATGTGCTTTCGTCTCACAATTCAATTCGAGGCCGTATACATTCATTGAGATGTTGTTTTGTATCTCGATGCGGGGTATATCTCTTAACTTCGTCGCGAAGTTGATGCCTTCTAGATTCAGGACGGTGGAATGGTGCGGATAGTTCGCCGTTCTCCATTTATTCTGATATGCAGGGCGAAGGGCTGCGGTGATGGATTTTAGTTCAGTCACTTGTCACTTGTTTTTCGTATACCAGGCGAATAGTTCTAACTGCAATTTCACTCCCTGATTCAATCTCCTTATATGATCATCCACCAGCCTGCAGATTTTCTGCTTAACGTCGAGTTGGGATGTCTACATCGACGGCCTCTACGACTTTGTATTTCCTTATGTTAGTCTTCATGCTTGTTTTTAGAATGAAAACTCCTTCTTCCAACATCGTAGCGTTATTTGCTAGATGCGCCTGCGATCGAAGGTGGCCGTTATGCAATGTAGCCGTCGGAAAGGTTTGGCCGCAGCATTGAGAAACTTGTTCCAGCTTGCTGGTGGATGGTATGGCCTTCTGTCTCTTATTAATCGGTTGGGCTTCTACAGAAACCTCTCGTTTCCTGCCCGCGGGCTCGATGCTGTGTCTTTTCTTCATGTGACGGGACAGACTGTCCTGCCTGGTGAATGTCTCCTCGCATACGGAGCACGTATAACGACTTCCTGTTTACACATGGATGTCTCTTCAAATTGTCTTTCCTGGCGAACGTTTTTTGCATATTTCGCACTCCGTCTTAACTATAATACGGTATCCTATTAGGAGAAGCATGCGGTAAAATTAAAATAACTTACCTGAAATATGCTGGTTCAACCGCACTAAATACTAAATACTAACACGATAAATATGGAATAAACACGATAAATACTAATAATCACGAACGACAAATATGGGATAAACACGATAAATACTAATAAACACGAACGATAAATATGAAATAAATAGATAACACTAAACACTAATGATAAATATGAAACAAACGGATAAATATAAACACTAAACACTAACGATAAACAGGTGATAAACGGAGAAAATGATGAGAGATGTGGATGTTCGCGAGCTAACGGCTGATGCTGAACTGTAAAGAAGCCTAAGATCTGCATCTCACACTCCGGAGCTGATACGCTAAGTGCCTTTAGCTCCGTTAGCTTCAATGTTGGCGGATTCGTCTGACCGCCGTGACTGGTGATGGTTGTTAAGGGTTGTTGGAAAAGCGCGACGCACGGAGCGTGGGTAGTCGGTCTTGTGGACTATCGGCGATTGTCCCCGGGCAAGCCCAGGACGTCCTCAAGCACCTCTCCGATGCGTCGAATCCTCACCAGGGGCGGCGAAGTCGAAGAAAACCGCCCCCGTCGTCTCTCTCCTGGCTAAGCCCTCCCGAACGGATTCCGTCAGTCTGAGGAGCTGTTAGTCGTTACTCAGACCAGCTCTGAATACGAATTGTGCTTTCGGGAGGGGGTCGATCTCTTGAATCCTCTCCCGGAGACGAGAGAGGATAATTCCTTCCACCAACTTCGCGATGTTCGAAATAAGGCTAATGGGGAGGTGATTCTGTGGGAGCGCCGAGTCCTTTCCCGGCTTCGGGAAGAAGATGACGTCCGCCTGCTTTCAGATGGTCGGGAAGTAGCCCTTGATGAGTATGGCGTTCGTAATAGAGAGGAGGAAATCCAGAGCACAGTCCGGCAGGCGCTTGATGGCCGCCTTCCCGATCTCATCCGGGCCGGGGGCTTTCTTCACGTCGAGTAGACGGATGAATGAAGTCAGTTCCGACTTAGTTGCCGGCTCTAGGGGAGGACCGGCATCCAGGAGAGGCAGGGCTATCATGTTGGCGCCTACCTCGTCATCGGTGTCGTCGTCCCCCGGTGTCGCGGTGTCTGCGTCGTTGATGTCCGCCAGATGCCGGGCAAAGACCGAGGCTTCGTCGGCATCGCAGTACGCCATACCCGTAGGACCCTGGAGTGGCTGGCTGCGTCCGTCGTTTTTCCCCTTCAATGCACTTGTAAGCTTCCACAGGGAACCGTCCTCGGTAGAAAGAGTAGAGATGAAATCTTCCCATCGGCGGTCCCTGTCTTCGGCCAGCGCCCGGCGAAGGCGACACTTTAGGGCGTTCGCCCGAGCAAAGTCGTTGGGCCTTCTTCACGGCTCTTCGTTTCTCGCGTATAAGCGCGAGGACGTCCGGCGACACGCGGTGTGTCCAACTTTGCCGAGTGTTCCAACTGGTCGACTCGGCAATGGCGACGAGATGTTATCGGTCAGGGCGACAGCGGAGGCCTCGATTCGCTGTTCATCCGACAGATCTGACATGGCCGAAGGGGCCATGAGTCCGAGCTTGGCGGCGAAAAGGTCCCAGTCGACCCGCCCCCGAAGAAGGCGCGGAAGCTCCAGGATACTACCCCCAACGACGTAGAGCAGGGGTTGTGATCCGAGGAGAGGTTCGGTAGGTTCTGGACGTCGACGTTCAGCGGAAGGTTCCTACTCAACGCGAAGTCCAGGATAAAAACGTTGGCTGGGTCTGGGAGTGGACGGCGATCGTCGCACTCCGAAGATAAGCGAGAAGGCTTGTTCCGAAGTTGTTGGTCGCCCTCGACCCCCAGAAAGGATGTTTCGCATTAAGGTCGTCGGCGGCCAGGGTTGGAAGGTGGGAGTCGAAGATCTCCTCGTAGTCTCGCACCACAAAAGCCCGGCTGGGGAGGGGGCGTAAACGGAAAAGATCCTCAGCGGACCGAGGCCCCGCATCGAAATCCGAATCGCCGCCGCCTCGAGGAGGCCAAACCGGGGACGCCAATCCACGAGTGACGGATGCTATGGCGCACCAACACTGCGGCGCCGCCGCTCCGGCCGGTCAGTCTGTCGGAGCGATGGGTGGCGTAGTTAGGGATGAGAAACCTGTCACCAGGCCTCAGCCACGTCTCACCCACCAGCAGGACGTCGATATTTTGCTCTGTTAGAAAGGCCTACACTTCTAGTCTCTTGTCGCCCAGACCATGTGCGTTCCAGGCAACAACCCTCAGTGAGGCGGAGAAGGTAGATGGATGATCCGCGCTCAACTGTAAAAAGAACGAGGAGCTGTCATTCATATGCCAAGGCCGGGTTTACAATTTGCCTTTCTGTCTCAAGAGTGGCCGGCCTCCATTCAGGCCGCGAGTGGTGGGAAGTTGGTCCGAGGGGACCCATCGCTGGCTGACGTCAGCAGTAGAACTAGACTGTGGCCATCATCGGGGTGACGCAGACATCGCCGAGGGAAGATGTTAGATGTACCTCTAACCCCTAAGGAGGTCCTGGACCCGTCTAACTATCGTTCTAGGCGGGGGTCTATCCGGGTCGAGCGCGGCCGTATAAGAAACCACCGGGTTGTCCGAACTCTGCATCCTCTCCATGGTGGCCTTGGCCAGTTGTTGCAGGTGGTCTTTCAGGCTGGGGATGCAGAGATCTCGTTGGAGTTGGATATTACGGACAAACCACGGGGCAGAGGCAATCACTCGCAGCATTTTTGACTGGCAAGCTGCGAGCCTACTCCAGATAACACTTCGCCACGGTCGACCAGGCAACCGCTCCATAAGTGATGATTGGCCTCAGGAACACCTTGTAGATAGGTAGCTTGGTCCTGAGGTTCAACAACGATCGACCACACAGGAGCGGCATCAGGACCCTCCTAGCGTCTCGGAACTTCCCGATGATGGCGTCAATGTGGGGCTTAAACGTCAGCTGCTGATCAAGGGTTACCCCAAGATACCTCACCGAGGGACTCCATGGAAGGCGTGTCTCCCCCACCCAGATGTGTTCGGGGGAGCAGTCGATCTTCGTGTGAAGCGGAGAGCTACGCATTTGGATGGATTAATGCGCAGCCTCCACCTCTCCGTCCATTCCATGAAGCCGTCAACCGCAGCCTGGAGGCGGTGGCACAATATCCTCTCGTCCCGGCACGTGGCGTAGACAGCAGTGTCGTCGGCATACATAGCAAGGCTGGACTCCTGCTGCCGTGGGAGGTCTGACATGTATATGTTGAAAAGCTCCGGGCCCAATAGAGACCCCTGGGGAACGCCAGTCACCATGGGCTTTGTGGATGATGTGTGGTCACCGATCTTCACAGAGAAGGGACGATCCGCGAGATAGGACTTCACGATCCTGGCCAACTAGATATTAAAACCGGCACGCTTCATTTTAAGAAGTAGTTCTTCGTGCCAAACAGAGTCGAACGCGTTGGCCAGGTCGAACTGTAAAAGAGTGGAAAAGCGCTCCCTTTTATACGATTCAGTGGGTGATCGTAGGTCTCGCCCGTCGTAAATGCTGCGCTCTGATTGGTGTTCACATTATTATTCCATCGAACAAAGAAAATTCTCGTCGAAACCTGTTCGTGACGTCATGCTATTGCGCAATATTAGGAAATGCCCTGACGTCCTGTGACGCAACGCGTTCTGATTGGTTACCGATGAAACCTATAAAGGTAAGCGCGCTCGCAGATCTTTCATTCAGACAGCTGCAGCACGAGCATACGTACCACCGATTCACCGCAACTTGATAACACGCATCAAGCGATTAACTTCGAAATGGAAGCAGCCTCCGAGGTTGGGGACGCAATTGTTAAAATAACCGAGAATCGAGGAAGCCTTAGCGAAATACAGAATGAAGTAATCCCTCACCTTCCCGTTCAAGTACTAAAAACAATGGTCAATCATTTATCGCTGGAGGAGCACTGGCGTCTTATACCCGATTACAGGAAGACAAAATTGCAAGGTTACCTGCCTTGCTATAAATATTACAACACATCCGACTCTACTACACATATCGACGGACCGCCGCCTTCAATACGTAAATGCTACGGTTGTATCAACCCTGAAACGCGCGAAGAACAAAACTTCGAGGATGGCGTCGTCACCGATGAACGTATTAAGGAGACTATAGCAACGATAAAGAGAAATCGCGGCTTAAAGGAATCAGCGATGAAATAATCCACCAGCTACCCGTAAACGTGTTTCGGATGTTCGTAAGTTCATCATGGATAGAGAGAAAATGGTTCTTAATGCCTATAAGCCTAAAGGCGAAGTTGCAGGACTATCTACCTTGTTATAAACATCATAACGACCATCCCTACGACGACTTCTTCGAAAGTCCACCAGATCCAAAACACCACTGTAGTGTTTGCGTGGTTCGTTCTTTCGGCTATAATGGAGAAAGCGGGGATGAAAGCAAGATGGAATTTCGTTATTGTGTACACGGAGGACATATGGGCCTCTCATCAGACAGCGAGGATGAAGATCAGAGAATTGTTAAAAGATTTTGAAAAATAAATCTATTATAAAAAAATAAATAAATATAGATAACCAATGTTCTAATGTCTTAATAAATAAATAAATAACGTTTCATTAGCTCGTATCCAAAATACGCGTCTAAACCTGTTTGTGACGTAATGGTTTTGCTTAGTATTACGTAATATATAGGAATGATCCGCAACAATCGGCACGTTGACTACAGTCGTTCTCGTCCTTTCACCAAAGTCAAACAGCGTCAAGCGTGGTCAGTACATGGATGGTGTACCGTTGAAACTGGTTTGTGACGTCATGGTATTACATAATCTTTCAACTTTACAAGCCTTCCGGCCAGTGCTTCCTGATCCTCCATCTTCTGGTGAAATGCCCAATTTCCTAATTAGGCCTGTTACCACCTACAGCTCCCTGTAATCCGAGCAACAGCGACTCCTTCCGGTCGAGAGCGATACTACATACAGCCACCTGTACTACCGGCACTACATAGGCGCCCTACCGAACAGCGACACGTCCCGGTCAAAAGCGGCACTATATACAGCCACCTGTATTACCAGCACCCCTAGGTATCTACCTTACCGACCAGAGGGGCGGTAGTTTTGAATTTTCCGGGGAGGGGATTGTCGCCCATTTTAACCCTCCAACCGGGGTTGTGGCCCCCATTTCCATACACGCGCGTTCGGGGTTGTGACTAGCTTCCAGTATACAGGCTCGGGGTTGTGGCTGAGCGGGTGAGCGGCGGACAGTGAATCGGTCATCTCTCTCTACTGTTCAGAAACCACCTGATATAATCGGAACTTTTGAGTTGCATGTACCAAAATATACAGAGTCAATCCAACACTTTATCTACTGCTGCACCTGCAACTGATTTTCACTCATCAGATGATGAAACATTACGATCCAAAAGAAGACGTCTATTGCCTGCAAACCACCACCTTGTTTCTGAAGTCAAATCGAAAAAGGGTCAGATTGAATATATTCACACACCTGTATCTGAAGAGTTTTCATCATTTGGGGAACTACAAAATAAGCTTTCGGGAATATCGCCCCTTGAAATATTTTTCTCGTTTTTCAATGACGAAGTGATTGACTTGATTGTAAATTTTTCACTAAAATATGCTCAAAACAATAACCGCCAGGCATTTTCATTATCAAGAAACGAACTTTTAAGTTTTATAGAAACTTTATTGTTTCCTGGTTATTTTCATTACCACATATTCAACATTATTGGTCTACTGATGAAGAATGTATATTATCAAGATATGTATGAGCCGAAATAGACTTCACTCTATCAAGCAGAACTTACATTTATCTGACAATCTGTTGGATAGAAATGATAAATATGCAAAAGTTAGACCCTTTTTCGATGTTATAAATAATAAGATAAATAAGAGATTACCAATTTATCCATAGATGAACAAATGATTCCCTACTTTGGACGACACTCGTGTAAAATGTTCGTAAAGGGTAAGCCAGTCCGTCTTGGGTTCAACGTTTGGCGCCTTTGTTCATCTGATAGGTACCTTTTTTATTTATTTCCATATGGTGGTTTAGGAAACCACGTTTATGCTGCCCTGTGGGTCTACTTTCTGTGATAGATAAATCAGTAAATCACCAATTATTTTTTTGATAATTTCTTTTCATCTTATAAACTTCTTGCACATTTGAAAAATGAAGGTTTTTGCCACCGGTACTATCCGAAAATTTGATAAAAAGGATCGCGGTTCTTATATTTCAACATATGAGTCTGACTCAAAAGTTTCTATTGTAAGATGGAAGGATAATTCCGTTGCAATAGTGGGAAGTAACGTTTATAGTGTAGATTTTATCAATAATGTAAAACGCTATAATAGAAAAGAACCAAGAGAGGTATATCTACCTCAACCTAATGTAATTTTTCAATACAATGAATATATGGGTGAGGTAGACTTACATAACAATGGAAAATTATAGGTGCCAAGTATTTGGGAAAAATGATGGTGGCCTTTATTTTGTAATACATTAAATTGCTTAGTAGTAAATGCTTGGAAAATTTATAATATTGTTACCAAAAATAAGATATCGCAGGTAGATTTTGGATCGTACACAGCACTGCGACTTTTAAAAACTGATGATATAATAACCATAAGAAACCATGCTCCAGCCATAGATGAACTCCGTTATGATAATGATGATTTCTCATACCAATAAAGCTCGACGAAGGTGTAGGACTTGCCATAGTCACACAATTTACATTTGGAAAAAGTGTAACGTGCGTTTGCATACGTCATGCTTCGTACAATATCATCAAAAATTAATCGCGATTTTTCCAGTGGTTCGTTCGTGCACCAACAATTATTGTACTATTTTTTGTATCAGATCAGGCGCGAGTTAAACAATAATTTGATTCTAATCTTTTTTGTAAGGTAACACGCTTTTGTAGTAGATGTTAGTTGAAATTGTTTATTATTTGTCAAGTGTTTGAAAATAACATTTCATGTTTCTTCCCAGGGGTTCGTTTACGTACCAGTGTTTTTTGGGGTACATTTCAAATTTTTAGTTGTTTTTACTAGTGAAGTTTATCCTTAGGGTTCCAAAATAAATATTTTCTAACTGTGGTGTTTGTTTTACTGATTTGTCTACTGGTAATCTATTTTCGAGGGCCAAAATTTAAAAAATGAAATGTAGAGGGCTCTCTATAAACGACTTAATAATAAAATTAGGTTCGTTGATGGGCAGTTAACAAGTAACCGTGGAAAAGTTTATAAACTGTACAATTTGCATATGGCAATAATCCTGTAGGAATTTTTGACTATGTCAATCGCAAGACGCAACTGCAGACCAATTAGTTTCGTCCTCATTAGAAATCGTTAGTACAGTATATCGTTCTGCGAGTGACACATTGCAAATTTCCAGGTGATATGTCGATATCTCGGTGAGATGCATATGGTCAAAACAATGACCCCATCTCCCGAGCAGGAGAAATATTGGCATACTCGGTTACATCGCGTTCAGCGACGAAAGAAAATAGTAATCTATCTTCGAGAGCCAAACTTTAATGAAATAAAATGTAGATGACTCTCTATAAACGTTAACTAGCCATTAACGAACCTGATTTTATTATTAGGTTGTTTATAGAGAGTTCTCTACATTTTATTTTATTAAAATTTTGGCTCTCGAAAATAGATTACCATTTTCTTTCGTCGCTGAACGCGATGTAACCGGGAATGCCGGTGTTTCTCCTGCTCTGGAGATGGGGTCATTATTTTGATCATATCTATCTCACCAAGATATGGACGTATAATCTGGAAATTTTCACTGTGCCACTCGAAGAACGATATGCTGTATTGACGAGTACTAATGAGGACGAAACTAATTAGTCTGCAGTTGCCTTGCAATTGACATACTCAAAATTTCCTACACGATTATTGGAATATACAGATTGTGCTTACTTTGTAAGCTTTTGCACGGTTACTTGTTAACTGCCCATTAACGAACCTAATTTTATTATAAGGTCGTTTATAGAGAGTCCTCTACATTTTATTTTATTATAATCTGTCTACTCTTGGAATAATATGAGTTAATGTGTTTACATAGTTTTCTGCCATTTTTAATTTGATGCGAAATAGGGGATCTGCTTGATTGTGTTTGCCTTTTTATATTTAATTTTGTAATCGAATTCGCTGAATTTAAGTCTCTATCAAGTTAAACGTGAATTTGGATCTTTTATTGAAAATAACCATTGTAGTGGCTTATGATATCTTTTGACAATGATTTTTTACCATATGTGTAGGTAGGGTTTGAAGTGTTTACACGCCCATAGAATTGGTAACATTTCGCTCTCAATAGGGGAGTAATTTATTTCGGTTGCGTTAAGGTTGCGGGCCGCATACGCAACAGGATGGTCGTTTTGTGAAAATATTGCTCCAATTGTAAATTGAAACGGTGTAATTCGAAAGGTTGATTAAAATCGGGATATTTTAATATTGGATTTACAAATTCGTAAGTTTGGTTATTTTGGCAAAACTATATATGAATTTTCTATTAAATCCTAAAAGTGTTATAAATGATTTTATTTCGCGTTGGGTTTTTGGAATTGGCAAATTTTTGAATTACTACAATTTTATTGGGGTTTGGCTTAATTCCTTGAGGTGTAATTATATGCCCAAGGTACTCGGTTTCTTTTCTAAGAAATTAATACTTATTAAGTTGTAGTTTTAAATTTGACTCTCTTAATTTTTGCAATACTGTTTTAATGTGTTTGAAATGTTCTTCTAATGAAGATGAAAAGATTATAATATCATCTAAATACACGAGGCAAAATTTATGTAAAACTTACTTTAGAACATCATTTATCTCACGTTGAAAAGTCGGGGATACATTTTTAATCCAAACTGAACTGAATTGATCCTGGATGGATCATTATCTGATAGTAGCCTTGGGCAAGGTCAAAGGCTGTGAAATATGCTGCCTAATCTGTTTAAAATGTCCTCAATATTTGGGATAAGATATCTGATACGGTCTCCTCTCTTGGAGAAAGCACTATGCGGTTACCCGCTTGCGTGTGGATATAGAAATTAAAACAAGCTTTTCTGTTTTATCCGGGTTTATTTGATAGACATGATTAGTAATACATTTACAATAAAAGAACATTTCATCAGACAGCTATAATTGACACACTTACTATATAACATTTTACACACAGATATGATTGACACTCACAATAAAAGAAATATATATATATATATATATATATATATATATATATATATAAACAAAAATATGTCTTAAATCTAAAACTAATGTCTTTAAGTCTTTAACAATATCTATCATTGTCTATTTTGCCATTTAGAGCACAATAATCTATGACTCAAGGAGATTCTCCCTTCCAGCCCCCATTAAAATTCTTGTTAACAAGATTTACAGGATACTCCATATATTTGAATTGGATTTTCTTATCTTTTCTTCTAATAATTTATCTACATGATCTCTAATTTGGTGTTTCATTGTATATGGGAAAAGTCGTGTCCTTTTAAATATTGGGACGCAATTCCTTTTAATTTCGTGTGCTACATTACGATTGCATACTAATTTATCATCCGCTTTTTTAAATATATCTACATAATTTTTACAAACATGTAAAATTTCATGTTTTGATGTTAAATTTTGTTCTGAGATTTAATATTGATAAATATAGTAATGTTCTAGTGGTGTAATATTTAATGTTTTGAGTTCAATTGGCTGTTCTCTTCCTGCTGAATTTTGTATTTCGATTGGTGTTTTGGCATTATGTACATTAGTTTATTCATTTCTTGATTACAAATTCTATCAATTAATACTTCAATTTCTGCATAGATTAGTGAAATATTTTATTCAACATGGAAGTTCTCCCAAGTACCTAGTATATTTTTTGTGATTATCTAAAATTTAGCAGTATTTTATAGCATTCTCTTACAATTTGATCTTTATTTAAATCGAACTTCAATTTCATTGATCTTAAATCATTTAATCCAATTATACCATTATAAAGGTTACATTATAATTTTCAAATTTCCTAACGATTTTAATTCCTTAAAACAATGTATCAACGCATATCTATTTAGGGTTAGTATACCTTGTGCGGTTCTAATTTCTAAATCTTCACTATATATAGTGTATACTATTGGGATAATATTTTTGCACAATTTTGGGGTCTAGCATTGAAATACAATACTGCTACTAGTGTCAATTACTAATTTCATAGGCTTTTTCTTGTTGCGTAGGGTAACTTATTAAGGGATAATTGATTGAATTCTCCAGCGAGGCAGGTATCATAAAACTTTCTTCGATTTCTTCATTCATTAATTCTTCGTTTGTTTCCAGGGTTGGTGGAACATCTAAGGTCATATACCATCTTCGATCTGTTTCATTATGAATAGGCGAGTTTTCAAATTAGTTCTCTTTTGTATTATATAGCCCATGTGTGTGTGTGCTTGTGGTGGACCAGCTTGACGAAATTTCTCGGTCCGTAGTTCGACGATCTGGCGACGGCTCTTGATACCACAGAGGCCCTGGTTTTGGAAAATTTGCCGTTTTCTTTGGTTTCCATACGTTTTGAGATATTGGATGATTATTTGAATAATAATGATGTTGTTGGTGTGAATTTGGTTTCAAAACTGTATTAACTCCGGGACGGTGAAATTGGTTCGTTTGGTTGTTTTGAAATGGTGGAAAGGAATTCTGTTGTCCAGGAATTTATTAGTGAAAGCGTAATTATTTTGGTATTACATATGACCTGTATGTTTAACCATTTGTGATGGTGCATTCCTAGTATTTAACTCATTACGTGAACGTATTAGTATTTTAACTTTTATCTTAGTTGCATATTTTCAACATATTCTATCGCAAGCACCATTAAATATTTTGGGTTTTGAATGAGAGATTCGTGTTTTTGTGGGCTCTAACTTTCATACTCAATTATTCTGTAAATAAAATTATGATTGGAAAGTAATAATAACTGATGTTTACCATCGTAAGATTCTTGATAGTTCTTCAGTCTTTCACCGGCTCTCACTGGACCATCATTGCCAATAAATAGGTCTAGGGATAATACTTTGCTGCATTTTGCTAAGCGCAACTTTAACATTACATTGTTCGCACCGACAAAGTTGGTAGCATTATCGGAGAGAACGATGTAGCGTATCCCTCAACGTCCAACAAAACTTCAAAACAACGCTTCAAAGCATTTAGAAATGAATTGGTGGTCAAATCGCCAACTAGCTCAATATGGGCTGCCCTGGTGGCCAAGCAAATAAAAATACAAAAATAAGCTTTAATCATATCTCGATTGTAAAGCTTCCCATCCTTTAGGAAGTATGGGCCAGCAAAATTACATCCGATCCTAGAAAATACGCTTGAGGCTTGACTCGCATTTCGGGTAGATTGACCATTTGTGGATAAAGGATTTTAGGGTTAATCTTATAACATGCAATGCATCGCATCAATACCCTCCTAACACCCTGTCCACAATTCAATGCCCAGAAGTGTTGTCTAACAGACGCTAAAATTACCAGAGATACGACGTGTAAATTGCTGTTGTGCTCGTGCAGGATAATCAGTTTAGTCAACGGATGCTTAGTGGGTAACACCATTGAGAATTTCTGATCAAAATTAAAATTGGAATGCATAAGTCTCCCCCACCCCTCCCGACTCTTATTATTATCCATTATCATTCAAAAAATGGTTCAGTGCTAATAGTTTGCTCTTACGTGATAATTGCCTTTTGTTTTGCAGCGAAAACATTTCGTGTTGAAAATCCAAACATTGTGCTAATTTAACCAATAACATTCGAGTTTCGTTCAACTCTGTATTTGATATTTGTTTAGGGAGACCGTATTTGCGTTTACATCTTAACTGTTTGATGAAAAGCATGCAGTTACACATTATCCGAAGTAGCTTAGAGCAACTGGAATACAAAGTAAGAATATTTAACTATTCTACTGCATGCAACATGATTGACTTTTTAATCCTTCGTTCAGAAGTATCGGAGCTGGTAACTACCCCTTGAGGCCAATACTCTGATTCTAGACCAAATAGCCCGTGCCACCATAGTGAGCAACTTAACAAAGACTTTGGTGATATAACCCTAGATAAGATATCTGCAGGATTGTCTTCACACCTAACATGTTTCCAATTATATTTATCCGTTAGTTGGTGAATATTCGCGATTCTATTGTATACAAACGTTTTCCATTCACTTGGATGTGCATTAATCCAAGACAAAACGACAGTCGATTCGGTCGAATAAAACGTATAGGCTGTGGTTGTTTTATGCATCAAATTTGCCAATAAAGCCCAACGCGTATTAGAGCGACGCGCAGAGCAGCGACCAGAATCAAATCCATGTATTCAAATGGGCTAACGCGCACTTGAGAGCCGCGCCGCGACCGGCAGCAACATCTCGGCAGGGAATTCTGGTCGCGGCGCTGCCCTGTTCTGCCCGTCGCCGCACTCAAATGCGCGTTGGGTAGCGCCAGCGAGCGACGATTTTTCGTTTTTAAAATAATTATCTCGATCAGTTCACATACGAATATTCTGGGCCGCGCTATCAAGCAATTAATCTGTCGCAAAATCGCGCAGAAAGTACATTGATGGTTACTGGGGGAACCGTGTTACAACGATGTACAGTCTTTAATAACCTACATACTTTTTTTTTCATGTTTGTGATATCGTGTGCCATTTTAATCCGCATGATTCAATTGAATTAATGTATCATATTTTTATGCGTGTTTTGTTTCGTGAAAATAGTTAACAACTTTTATAAAATTGAGTTACCAAATTGTAGCGGTTATTATAATTACCGACTTCAGGTTAAAGACTGACGTCAAATGTTGCCTTCCGGTCGCAAACGGTCGCTACAGTGCGCTCAGGCCTTAAAAGTGCTCCACATAATTCTAATATAGGCAAAGGTAATGATTTTATGGGTGCTGCACGTGTTTTTGAACAAACTAAGTGAACAGCAATTCGCCTCGTACTATCCATCGATCTCATAGAGAGACTGGCCCCGCAATCCCTGTCCGAAGCGTCGCAAAACCGATGTAATTGCAAACTGACGGCTGCTGAAAAGATTATGTATCTGAGTATATTTAATCAACGTAAGAAAACAAATTCCTGTCGTTATTGTAACTATAAGTGATACAGTTCAGTAGGAACAGGATCATCCCAACCTACGCCACATTTCCATAGTTGATGCATAAGACAGTTAGTATCACTGGACCGATAACTCCCAATGGATCAAATAATTTTGTTATAGTTGATAGCGATACCCTTTTTGTTAACATAGACTCTGAACTCTGAAATCACTGAATGTGAAAAGGAATGTATCGCTGTTTGCATTCCATATGTTTTGCAGCCCCGTCATCGGAAATAATATAATTTATATCACCCGATTGATGAATCGACTGGTTTAATATCTCTGGTTTATTGGAGATTTATTTTCTCAAGCTGAAGCCGGTGCTACTAAGGGCCATTTCCAGCTCGCTTTTCAATTTTATGGCGAAAACTTCGCCTTCTGTGCCCGAAAGCAAATCGTCCATATAAAAATCTGTACTGATTACTTTTCTGGCCGAGGAAAAAATTGAAGTACTTTCGATCGCGAGCTGTTTTAGACACGTAGTAACCAAATAAGACGCTGGCAAGGTCCATACGTGACTATCCGCAATTCAAAATGTCTTAAATGTTCAACAGGTTGTGTGCGCCAAACTATTCTATGAAATTTTTATTCTCCTCCTTCATCTTCATTTGCCTGTACGTTTTCTCAATATCAGCTATTAGTACTATATTATGTTTTCGAAATCTAACAATTATGGGGAATAAGTCACCTGTATATATGAAATCGTCATTAATATATCATTCAAGGACTTATTATTGCTTGTTTTCGCGCTTGCATTGAATACGTCGCGAACCTTTGTGGTTAAAAGTTGTTCTTTTCTTACTGCATGATGTAGCATATAATACCTTAATTCATTAGACCTGGCAGAATTTCCTCCATAAATTCGATATAATATTGCGAATTTATACAACTTTCTTTCGAGATGGTTGAATAATTTTAGAGTGTGATCTTGTGAACTTCTAAGAGCAACGTTACTATCTTTTAACGGTAAACTTACTACGAATCTACCATTTTGATCACGAAAGATGTTGTCAACAAACTGTTTCTTTTTGTATGTAACAATAATAATAACGAATTTTTGTGAAGTTGCCCTTGCCCGTGTTTCAATAGGTCCTAAAGTACACCTGGTCCTAGCAAAATATGAATTGGCCCAGGTTGGTAAAACATCGGGTCTGCTAAGACATAACCCGTAGGTAAATTTAGATTTTCAACTTTTAGTTGGATTTGTCGTACATTCTCTGTTAGATGATTTATAATTGAAAAAATATATATATATGTGCAGTTGCCACGCAGTAGAAGTGAAACCTTCAGAAAAGTAAACTGCGAGAGAATGAGACGCGAGACAGTATGTCGGTGCGTGTCTGAACTACCGACAAGTGAGGTTATGCGAAAGATAAAAATTGTTGCTCTCCCTGATAGTCGTGCGACCTCCGCCGGGTTGAGAAAAAATTGGCGGTAAAAAGTGACATAGTTGCATAGAAGTTTTTCCTGTCGTGGTAGCTCTTACGGTTCACGAGATATACACTCTTTCTCGTGGCGATACACAGAAGCGGCGGCATCTACTTGCGCGCACCCCTACCGCTCCCTACCTCAGCGGGCGGAACTACGATCTTATATGCTCGGAATCCATCCCACTCTTTCAGACAGAGTGGGATTGGCGAACCAACTTCCTTCTCCCACACCCCGGAGATCTCGCCGAACGATTGCCCGGTCGCCCGAATCTTTTGATGATTTAACTTTTAACCTTCCTATACTCACGCATACGGTCTGTGAGACCGATTTATATAGTATAGTATACGTCTTTCATTTTGACATGAGTATAGGAAGTTTAAGTATGGACGTCTATTTTTTCCAACACAAATTTGGACGTGCGGTCTCACAGACTCCTATATATGCGAGGTCACCTTGACAGCAAACATTAGTAAAATTTTGAAACTGTGACTATTATATGATTAAATAAATCGTAAATGAAACGATTAGAGGCAGAAATAACAAACTTTTATTGTAAGGAACCTTCTATTGAATATAGAAGTTGAAAGACATAGCGTCTTAGTTTCCTTCGACATGAGGTCACTTTTATTACTTTTTTTTTATTTTTTACTGACCAAGCGTCATGCTTTTCTTTTATTCTGTCCAGATTCTTGAGGTTGGAGATCTTCTGTGTATATATCGTCACCCAAAACACGCTCTAAAGTCAACTTCAGCTCTCTTGGCAACGTTTTTGATGAGTATCGTCTTTGCATATGAGGTAGAACTAGCGAACGTGCTAACATTTTCATAAAAAGTCCAGGCAATGATTATACAATATAAAAGCGTTGACACCATGTTACGTATTGCTGATTCCAATTTCGGAATCAGCTGGCATTGTCACGAAAAGAAAGCCGAAATACAAGAGCAACAAATAAAAAAATAACAAAAAGAAAACAAAAGTACAATCACTTGTCTCTTGGCGTATTACCCAAAATTAACTCGGTCCGAATACGTCTCCGGATAAAGTTCGTGCTCCACCTGCGGGAGGCCGTTAGCTCGCGGTGCCGTGGGTGCGGGTTCAATCAAACCTTCTGGTGAATAAAAAGAGACGACGCCACCTGCTCAAAATTTATCTTCCTTCGGAGCGTTCGGTAAGCAGGAACCTGGTTGACCGGTAAGGGAAGATATCGGAACCGAGAGGTTCTTCAAATAATCCCAATGAGAACACAAAGGTACGAGACGAGAATACGTATATTAACAAATAGATAAAGTGAAATGTTTACAGGATTTATATTTAAAAAAAGGTGATATTCAATTTTCTAAAATACTGCTCTGAACATTTCTAGCGTTTAGACGCCAAGAATGTTGCGTCGCGAACCAAAAGAAAAAAATATTGAGCTACTTACGTCGGACGAATGGCACCACGCGATCGAATGCGAAATAGTTCTGAAAAGGTAAAACTCTAATTTAAAAAAATTAATGAGGCGCGAACAGACTTTGGGTCTTTACAAAAAAGGAAAACCTAAATATTTGATCTCTGTAAGAACTATAAAAAATTATTTCGTTCTTGAAAATGACATGTAATTACACCCAAGAGAGGGGTGTCACGTAGATACGCATAAGAAATCTAAAGATTAATACAATGACAACCTCGGTACACACAATTAAATAAACCATAGAAATAAAAAAAACTACAAGTTCGTACTGACTTGAATTGCGCCCTCTCGAATTACGTGTAATTTTCCCAGAATTCCATACGCTCCGGGTTTGCTTCTGCGCATGTCCTCAATTCCAATACGGCGTTCCCTCGTGCTTCCGGTGGAAAAAATGTCTGCCTTAGTAAGAAGGTAACCACAAAAAAAGAGAAAGCACCAGAAATCTACCTCTCAGCGGGAAATCCACGTAAGTCGACGTATCTCCAATAAAACTCTCGACTGTATCCAAAAAAAATTACGTGTATCCAAAAGAAAATTACGTGTATCCAGAAAAAAAAATTACGTGTATCCAGAAAAAAGATTACGTGTATCCAGAAACTCTAAAATACAAAAGAAACACAACACTGAATAGGGGAAAGAGCAAATCGAACTTTACTTTACCATGCGTTCAACATGAGTTCCATTCAATATGATGGTAGAACGTAGAGGATAGGTATGAATCCGCAATATGCGTATAGCGAAACGACGTACTTCCAAACTACTCTAACTGACCAAAATTCCAACGAAAGTCGTTTACGATAGGTCAACTTAGACTTGCGAATCCGCCGAGACGACGTAACTAAAATCCAAAATCAATTCAAGTCTTGTCGACACCCACCTTCCTACTACTGGACCTTAAAAGAAGATCTTATCAACTCAACTGCACAATCGGATTGACTAATAAGCGACTGTCAAATTTTGGCGCATGGGCTTCACGAAAATTCGTAAGAAGAAGAAAAAACGTTCGATTGCTAGCATATGCGTTTAACAAATAAAGCTCGCTAACATGGAAATATACAGGGATCAGAATATACAGGGATCAAAAAACGTAACAACCACTCAAGTCAAGAACTTGAAAGAACAAGACCATAGGCCATCTTCTAGTACGTCGCCTGCTTGAATAAAGGTAACACTTTTTATCAGTTTCATGAACTCCTCCTTTAGTAGAATTATAATAAAATACAACTTTCGGTTTTTGAATCATCATCTATCCGGGTTTTATGATGTGATGAAGATATGAGGACTACAGATTTATTTGGTTTTGGAACGCACGGGCATAATGTATTTTGGCGAGTAAAGCCCAATAAGGTTGAGTCAACTTTTCGATTTTTGTGTGGAAGAAACTCATTGAGTATCTCCCGTTAATTTTTCTCCTACGTATGTTAGCTTCCTCTTAGAAAGTTCATCAACTAACTTTATAGAAGAAAACCAGTTGTCTGCTGTGATATTGCGGTTCTTCGGCTGTCATTCCAATACCGTCAGATTCTTTCCCGGCATATATGTAGCCATTGTAGAAGTAAAAAGTCTTGGCGTCACATGAGGCTGGAATAATCAGTCCATATTTTCCAGGTTTTTTTGGCATATAGGCAATGAAATGATTTCGCCCACAAAACTTCACCAGCATCTCATCAACAGTTACACACTCACTCAAATATATATGATATAGCAGCCACTTTATCATTTTTCTGCCTTTCAACGCTATCACCAGGATTATCCAAGCGTAAGCATGATTGTACAACAAGAAATCTACCCCGTGACATGCAGCATTTAAATATTTCGCAACCCGTACCATCCGTTGCAAATGTGTAAGTCGTATCTTCATGATTGGACTTCAAGACAGCTGAGTAAAACAGTAAGCCCAAAAAAGCATTCAACTCCATTAAATCTAGGTCTTTTAATTCGGGCCTGTCATTGCGAGCGAACTTATTTCTGAACTCAGATATTTTACTATTTGTCCACTTTAAAATTTCTTGCCTCATTTCCTCATCAAACAGTTTAGTCCATACACTGTAGGGAAAGTGAGCGTGAAGCTATGTTATGTAGAAGTGTCCGTACCCGGCTAGATGGATGTCTTTTGGCCCACTTGTAACGATTTTTTCCCATAATAATAACCTGTTCCCGCTAGCTCAGAAAGTGGAACGTTGTCATCAGAACTGCAATTCAAGCTTTCAGAGTCAATCACTCCAATCCTCATTTCATGAGCGTCTCTATCTTCATCACCCTCATGACGAAGATTTACACTTTCCTCATCTTCATATAAAACAGAGTTGTCTTCTTCCTCAGCGCCTGAAAAATCTGATTCTAGTAATATTTTCTTTTTGTGTTCCCCGAAATATTTTACTTGGCCGAGGGCCATTATTATTTAACGACATTATTTTTCCACCGGAGGAGCTTGGTTCGCTGTTTTCAGCCATTATAAATTACGTTATCTAAAAAAATAATAAACTTTGTGTTATATATTACCTGTATGAGGAATGTGGACATCGGGTCTCACAGACCCCATCAGAACTTTGAATAAGCATAACTTAGCTAATACAAATTCAACGGTGCAACTTCTTTCCAATCCGGCCGTTTGACAACTAAATGCGAAGCTATAGAAAAGCTGGGGTCCGCTGTAAAAGGGAGTATAATAATTATTGGAAGTTAAAAACCATGAAAGGTCTGTGAGACTCCATGTCCATACTTAAAGGTTGTTATCTAAATTAATGAAACATGGAACGACATTGTTCCATTACGGAGACAGAAGAAAAAAAGAAGGGAGGGGGTACAAAAGAAAAGAATCACTGATATAGGTATATCTGTGTATGAATCTATATATCCAACTATAACGTCGCTCAAATGATACAAATGAAACGGATCAAAATATACAATTGAATACCCGATGCCTATGTGAGCACCTTGCTTGATCACCTGTACAAAGACCACGCCGTGCCTCGGCTAAATGCTCGACTCTTTCTCAGAGGGCCACAATATTTTCAGCATGAACAGGCGGCCTTTAGATGTTATCCCTGTCAGGGAAATATTGAAACTTGACAGGCTATTGATGGAAAGTAGAATTGGCGACAAATTGCTCACATAAACCACAACAAAATATATACATATAAAGAAAGAAAACAAAAGAATCTTACTATTAAACGATAATTACTGAATTACCACTACGTTACTAAAGTTAATGCTGAAGGCTGGGAAGTAGAAAAGAAGAAATAAAGGAAAGTATTTATCTGAACGTGTCCTTGATCGGCGCCGGTGTAATGGCCGGGTGATGGTGGTGCCTGGTGTCGGTAGCGTGATCTACAAATTCGGAGCTTTCGTGTTGTCACTCCCCTTTTTCCTTCATGGATACATTATCCAAAATCCCACATGGGCTAAACAACTGGGGGATGACACGCGAGATAGGCCGCTAATCCTCGACAATCGAGAAATTACTTGAATTTTTGTCGGACCCACCTCGCTATCACTACTACTTTTCTTGATGCCGATCTCTTTCCTTTCCTTTTTACCGCCTTCCCAACACTTAATCCGCGAGTCCCTCTTGCTTCTGCGCACGTCACACTTTTCCCCTTTTGTATCATGGTTCCCAACTTCACTTACTACGTCTACAACTTTTAACATTAATCGATAAATCAAACAAAGTGACCGCTTTAAACCTATTATAAATTAAGTACTTTATAAACACTTCATACAGTTGTTTTTAATACGAATAGAAAGACAATAGGTAAGTAGGCAATTTTAACGTAGCGCCATCTGTAGAAGACTGGCACTTATTGAATGTAAATAACATAGAGCTTATAATTAAACACAGTACAGGATTATTATAGAAAACAAATTTAAAATAAAGGAAATAAAGGAAAGCAAAATAAGGTGCAACACATCCCCCTCAACTTCCAGAGGAAATGCTCGCAGAACATTTCCGGTGTGAACCAGAAACAAAAATACAGGCATAAACAATGATAACAAATAAGAAAGGGTGAACTGATTAGGTAACTCTAATTCTGAAAGGGGTTAGTTCTTCCTCGAATTCAACGTACGCAAGCACAGAAAAGTTTACTGGTTCCTACCACCAAACAGAATATACATCTCTTGGATGCGGACTTACTCCGAAGCTGCCCTCTGTCCCAAACTAAAATTTCCTGAAACCTACCCCACGAAATTATCGGCTGAACGGGGATAACAAAACTACTATAGGTAACAAATGTGAAAGTATTGGTCGGAAACTCATATGTCCATCGTTACTCAAAATAAAAGCTTTTCTATGAAAATCCTGAACACTGACTCCAGGAGTGGGAGTAGAGCAAAATACTGAAAGAACTAAAAAAACAACTCAAGGTACGAAGCCACGAGAACCCAAGTAAAATTCCATACCCAAAGACCCAACGAAAACCCTAATCTCAAAGATCAAAGCACAAATAGACCAATCACACATGCACACGTGACGGCTTGATCCAGCTACCACGGAATCCTTCGGCAAATCGGCCGGCAAACGAGGAGAATTAAGGAGCCAAAAGAAATAAATGGGATAAGGGAACGCTGCTAAAGTCAAGGGATGCAAGGGATAGGATACGGATAAATAAGGAAGGTGAAATGCCAATCACAAAATGTACAAATGCGCCCAATCCACCAGACCTCAAACGAAGAGAAAACGTAGGATACCCACCCTCAAAACAGAAAGAAACGCGAACGTAGAACTGCGGCCAAATAAAACGAATAAGTAACAAAGTTTAAAGTCCAGGGTGGCCCACGCCAAGAATGAAAAGCTGAAGGCTAATGGCAAAATAACAAACACATATTAACGTCAAATCCTATGTCCGGAACAAAAAGAAACGCGAATCGAAAACGGGGAATGCCGGACTCAAAACCTTGAAGACCCAAAGTGAAGCCGAACAGGCTTTATGGGACGACAACACAGCCTTCTGAAAAAGTCCAAAATCAGGAAAGATATCGGAACGTTAAAATCGGGAACGATACCGAAAGTCAAAAGTCCCGGTGAACACAGAGTAACTCAAACGGTTGATGGTGGGCGTTCACTAAAGATCTTCTGGCGTATTATGGCCCCAACCAGGCGGGCAAAACGGAGCAACTCAAGCGATGGATGGTGGGAACTCACTACTGATCTTCTGGCGTATTATCGCCCCAACCAGGTGGGCAGAACGATACGAACTTAATCGGGAGGATGAGTTTTTAGGTCCTTAATATGCCAGATGGAAGTTCTTCCATGCGGGTCTGTGAGTTCGTACGTCCAAGGTGAAACAACTCGACTTACTACAGAAGGTCCTACGAATTTAGGCGCGAGCTTCGCAGCGATGCTTCGCGACGCATCTGATAATACCTAGTTTCTTCTCCAGACTTCTTGGCCTAGCTGCTGTTTCTCGTCACGTCGACGTAGGTTATATCGTTGGGCGCTACGGACAGGAGCTTTCTTTATTCGGTTTTGTATGTCATTATAGAGTGCATCGAATGCTAGTTTCCGGTGATCCACGTCAAAGGTTGGTCGTGGAGCTTGGCTCGCTCTGAAGTCTTCTTCATTCCGTAGCAAGGTCACCTCTCTTCCAAAGTTTACAAAGTTCGGAGTCAATTTGGTTACTTCATGTTCGGAAGACCTGATGGCGAATCCTATCTTCGGCAGGTATCGATCCCAGGTTCGATGATCGTCCTTGACGTAAGTGGTCAGCATAGTCTTGATGACCCTATTAACCCTCTCCGTGGGATTCGACTGAGGATGGTAGTATGCTGTAAAAGCGATCTCAATATTATAATTGTTTGCCATAGTTTTAAATAGGTTGCTTTTGAACTGGACTCCATTATCGACGATTATGGTTTTGGGAGTTCCGAAAAGAAGTATGACATGTTCCTCGATAATCCGAGTCACACTCGCCACGGTAGCGGAACGTAACGGGAAGAGTAAGACCGCTTTACTAAATACATCACAAACCGCCAGGATATACGCATAACCTTTACTCGATCGGGGTAGAGGTCCCATTAAGTCAGCGCAAGTAATTTGCCATGGCCTGGTGGCTGTTGGAGTTTTGCTCAACAAATGTCCCGAAGGAGCTTTATTTTCAGGTTTTGTGCTGATACAAATGCAGCAGCGTCGCACATAATTGGCGACGTCATAAGCAAGTTTAGGACACATATAATTACGAGTGACGCGAGCTACAGTTTTTGCAACGCCACGTGCGGACACCCGCACGTGGGATCGTCATGACAAGCTCTAATAGTCTCTCCGCGCTGCGCCTTAGGTGGTACAAGTTTCCACTCCTGATTGAAATCATTCAAATCAGGATAACGAAGTGTCACAAATTTAAATAGTTGATTATTCTCAACGCGTCACAACGGGTAGCGCTGAGGACTCTTCCGTACTTCGGTTATCATTTTGGTAAGCCAACGGTCGATAGGTAAAGAATCCTTGGCAACATGGATCGTGTCAGCCAAGAGAGGTACACATCGTGATAAAAAATCGGGGACGGCGTTCTCCGAACCCTTTCGGTGTATCATCTCAAAGTCGTACGGTTGGAGGCGTAAAGACCAACGGGCTCACCGACCATGAGGATCTTTAAGATTGTGCAGCCACAACAAGGAGTGGCAATCGGTGATTACTTTAAAGTGGTATCCTTCGAGATAGTGACGCGTATGCTCAATTGCCCAAATGACCGCCAGACACTCACGTTCGGTGGCACTATATTTCCTTTCTTCATGAGTCAAGGAACGCGACAAATAGCAAATCACATTTTCAACGTCGTCACATTTCTGAGTTAGGACGGCCCCCAAACCATAGGCGAACGCGTCGGTCTGAAGGTAGAAAGTTTTTGAAAAATCAGGACCAACTAGTAGGGGCGAGGAGACAAGATATTCTTTGATTTTATTAAACGCAGAATTACATTCGGACGTCCAAGACCAAGTAACACTTTTCTTGGTCAAATGAGTAAGTGGTGCAAAGATACTTGAGAAATGTGGCACGAAACGACGGTACCACGAAGCAGTTCCAATAAATCTCCGTACCTCTCGGACGGTTTTCGGTGGTGGTATATCTCAGAGCCTGGAATTTGGCCGGATCAGGTCTCAATCCTAACTCATCGACGACATATCCCAAATAATTTAGCTGTGGCCGACAAAACTGGCTTTTACTAAAATTCACCGTAAGACCGGCGTCATGCAGACGATCAAAAACTATCCGCAAGGTGTCTAAATGCGACTGAAAATCTTGTGATACGACCACTATATCATCGAGGTAAGCTAGTACTGAAGGTTGGAGATCAGCACTTAACGCGGAATCTATTAGACGTTGCCAAGTTGCAGGGGCATTGGTAAGTCCAAACGGCATGACGTTAAAGCGATAAAGTCCATTTTGGACGCAGAAAGCTGTACAGTCTTTGGAATCTTCAGCTATTGGGATTTGCCAATAAGCGCTCTTAATGTCCAGCGAACTTAAATACTTGGCGTCCCGCAATTGATTCAAAATAGATAAAATATAAGGAAGGGGATAAGAATCTTTCAGCGTTACAGCATTGAGTTTCCTATAGTCTACACAAAAGCGATATGAGCTATCCTTCTTTTGTACCAGGCAGACTGGAGAAGCCCATGGGCTTTTACATGGTTCAGTAATACCTTCTTCTAACATCTTTGTCAGCTCCTGATTGATGACTTGTTGTTTAATAGGGGAGACAGGATAGTACCGTTGCTTGATGGGTCTAGTGCCAGGCAACAATTCGATTTCGTAATCAACCAAAGACGTACGACCCAAAGACTTACTCATCCTCTGTCTCTTTTCGTCTATTAGGTTATTCAAGGATGTATGCTCAGCTGGCGTCAATGTGGTAATACTCGAAATACTATTAACGCTTACAACAGGACTCGTCTCACTGAAATGCCAAATCTTTTGCCGAATATCGGGAACGATATCCATGGCGATCCAGAAATCCACACCTAGAATGAGGGTGTGCGACAGCTCAGGCATAAATAATACGTCGATCAGTCTGATTTTATTACACAAGCAAAGCGGAGTACTAACATATCCGGGACTACTGCACTTTTCTCCATTCGCGACAGTGCACTCAACGGAATCAACCTGTAGGGAAAGACCAATATGTCTCAAAATTTCTAAACCAGAGGGGCCAACCAACGTTCTGGAAGCTCCTGAGTCCAATAAACCTATAACACGATGCCCTAAAATGGTAACTTCTAGATACGGCCTTTGATCACCTGTCACTCGAGACATCACATAATCAAGGAAGATTCGATTTTTATCAGCAGCAACACTATCGGAAATAGTCGAGTTCGATGACATGGGAGAGCTTACTCGACTCTTCGGCTTCTCCCGTTCGAGTTTTCCGAACATTGGGGGCAATTTCGAATTGAAACATCAGGATGACCACATCGATAACAAAATCGTTTTCGGGGCATTGTACAAACAGAAAACCTATCACCGGGTCGATGACAATTAAAACAACTTGTCTGGTTAGATTGACTTTCTGAGGGTCGTGAAGCATGAACAGCTGCTGCGGACGCTCTGACTGAGCTCGGGTTGGGTTGGGAAGCTTCAACAAAAGCAAAGTCAGGTTCCACATATGTATTTCGCTTACGAGTTGGAGGACGGTAGCTATCAGCACGGAACTTTTTGTTTTCTAATTTTAGACATTCGTTTTCCAACTGCGACAAGAAACGTCTGGTAACTGCATAGTATAAAAAGGTGACAAATTACGCGAAATGATCTCCAGCTGCACATCTTCTGATATGCCGCCGTGACGACGAAACATAGAAACTACACATAAAAATAAATCGATACTATGTACTATGCTAATAGCGGTTTGCGTTCTTTCTGAGATGACACTTGTGAATCGTCCTCGCACGACGATCCCTGGGTCTCTTACGGTTTTTTCTGATCCCTGTATATTTGCGTTTTAGCGAGCTTTATTTGTTAAATGCATTTTATAGCAATCGAACGTTTTTTTTACAAATTGTCGCAGCACTGCGCGAGTATTTGATAGTCGCTTATCAATGAGTCTGATCGAGCAGTTGAGTTGGTAAAATCATCTTTTAAGGCTCAGTAGCAGGAAGGTGGGTGTCGACAAGACTTGAATCCATTTTGGATTTTAATTACGTCGTCTCGGCGGATTCGCAAATCTAAGTCGACCTAGCGTAAACGTCTTTCGTTGGAATTTTCGTTCGTTAGAGTAGTTTGGAAGCTCGTCGTTGCGCTATATGCATGGTTGCGTTGGTCCTCTACGTCCGACCGTCATATTGAATGGAACTCATGTTGAACGCATGGTAAAGTAAAGTTCGATTGGCATTTTCCTCTATTCAGTTTTGTGTTTCTTATGTATTTTAGAGTTCTTGGATACACGTAATTTTTTTTTTGAGATATAGTTGAAATACGTCGATTTACGTGGATTTCCCGCTGAGAGGTAGATTTCTGGTGCATCCCCTTTTCTTTTGTGGTTACCTCCTTACTAAGGCACACATTCAACTCACCGGAAGCACGAGGGGACGTCATATTGGAATTGTGGGCCATGCGCAGAAGCAAACCCGGAGCGTATGGAATTCTGGGAAAATTACACGTAATTCGAGAGGGCGTAATTCAAGTCAGTACGAATTTGTTGTTTCGGTTTTTATTTCTTGGATTATTCAAGTGTGTGTACCGAGGTTGTTATTGTATTAATCATTAGTTGTTTCATGCATAATTACGTGTCACTCCCCCCTTGGGTGTAATTACATGTCAATATCAATAACGAAATATATTTTTGTTCTTACATGGTTAAAAATATTTAGATCTTTTTTATTATGTAAAGACCCGGAGTCTGTTCGCGCCTCATAAATTTTTAAATTAGAGTTTTACCTTTTGAGAACTATTTCGCGTTCGCTCGCGTGGTGCCATTCGTCCGGCGTAAGTAGCTCAATAATTTTTTGGGTTCGCGACGCAACATTCTCGGCGTCTAAACGCTAATAGTGTCCAGATCAGTATTTTAGAAAATTTAATATTATTTTTTTAATTTAAATCCTGTAAATCCTTTATCTAATTGTTAATATACGTATTCTCGCCTCGTACCTTTGTTGTCTGATTGGGGTTATTTTAAGAACCTGTCGGCTCCGATACCTCCCCTTACCGGTCAGCTAGTTTCCTGCTTACCGTTCCGAATTCTTTTTCTTGAGCAGGTGGCGTCGGCCCTTTTTATTTTTTCACCGAAAGGTTTGATTGAACTCGTAGCCACAGCACAGCGAGCTAACGGCCTCCCGCAGGTGGAGCACGAACTTTAACCGGAGACATATTTGGACCGAGGTAATTTTGGATAAAACGCCAGGGGACAAATGAGGTACCCCACCTTCAAGAGTCTCGCTAAGGGACCTTTTATAGCCCTCCCAGTCCGTCTCCCTTGGGTTTGTGTGCCTCGTTTCCGTGAGGGAGGTGTCTAGATCGAACCTAATCTGCCTGTGGTCTAAGCACCAGGGCTAATTCGACATGTGCCAGTTGCAGATTAGGCCGCTTATTTTACTAGTGCAAAGTGTTAGGTCTAGGACTTCTTGCCGAGCCCTAGTGACAAACATAGTTTTTTTTCCGACGTTTGCCACCAGCAAGCCATGAGATACTATGGCTTGTAATAGGAAGTCACCTCGTTTGTTGGTGTTTGTACTTCCCCACACTGTGTGATGAGCGTTGGCATCACATCCGATGATGAGTTGTAGGCCCTTTTCCTCGCAATATGCAACTATGTCGCTTAGTATGCGAGGTGGACATCTCTCATCCCCTGGGAAGTAGGCAGAGCGGATTAGCCAGCTTCTCTCCCCTTCTTCCGTTTTTGCTGATAGTAAACCTACAACCACGTAATAGGTGCAGAGCAACGGTATGAGTGTATATTTTACCCTATTGCTATATAATATACAGGCTCTGGGCCTTATGGCCGTTCCCTTGTATATTACTTGCGGCGTCAGGCCTGCAACTTTCTCTTTGTACAGCCAGGGTTCTCGCAGGAGGGCCACATCTAGGCCTTCTGTTTCGAATCTCCTCACAAGCGTTACCGATGCGGCTTTTGCATGTTGGAGATTCACCTGCAAGGTCCTGATTCCCCCTTCACTCTATTGAAGAGGGGTCGGTCTCGGCCGAATCTTCCCCACTGAGCTCGTGCTCCCCATCGGAACAGCCAACCCCAGGATGGGAATCCGTTTACGTGGGCTAACTCCGGCTTCGCAGGACTAGTTCTTATGAAGAAGTGCTTCCGCTTCCCTTTGTGCCTCGCCTCTGGACCTACTTGTCTCTTGAGCCAAGGACAAGTCCGCTGCTTGATCGGTGGATTCGGAGGGTTTCTCCTTTCTCTCCTCTTGACCAGCTTTTTTGATAGATTCCTGGGCTGCCTTAAGCTTTGCCGGCTCCATTTGGGTGGCTGGATAATCGTGACAGACTACCGCGATCCTCTCCAGAGCAACGGCCTCCTTGAAGGTTAAACCTTCGATCTTCAGCCTCTTGCCCTTCGCAAGACCTCTGGGAGTACTGCCCTCCGACCTCTGTCCTTTTTGGACTTCGGTCCTTTGTTTACGCTGATTGGCCTCCGTCGTCTGTTGAGGCCTAGCTTCCTTATCTGGGCTAACCCGGCCCCTTAGTGCATGGCTAGTGAAGTTGGCCTTGATCACGGCCCTTTTGACCTGTACGTAATCTTGGCCTTGTTTCATCAGCTTCTGCACCTTAGCCTTGGATATCCCAGATATCTTAGGTGTGCAGATCTCCGCGTCGGACATCCGATCCACGTCCTCTGCCGCATTGGCCCTCACAGCTTTGTTCCTATCTCTTACGGTAGATGGTCCTGGCACAGCTTTGCCTTCCTGGCTTGTCTTCTGCATGGATGGTTCCTGCCCTACGGCTTTAGATCCTTTTCAATGCTCTTTCGTTGTTTGTTTTTTTATTTTACGTTTACCCATCTTGTTCCCACGAGTAGCTAGGGAAGTGTCTGTCAACCCGATCAGAGCCCCCAGGGAAGCGTTAACGATCGCACTCCCCTGCGCCCAGGCAACTCTCGGTACGTTACCTTGCACCTTAGTTTGGGTTTTAGCTCGGGACCCTCGGGAGCGCTAAATTCCCATACTCACTAGTTAATCCTGTTAACAATGAGCCCCTGAGGGTTGCAGCCTTTGTAAGAGTGCAAATTAATAAGCAAATGTAAGTCTTTATTAATCGTTTACTACGAAGACCATCTTCCTTTATTAGAAGTGGCCCAGCGAAGTCTACGCCAGTGGTATGAAACGGACGAGGTATGTCGTCAACTCGAAAAGATGGACGCTGGAGGTGCTCTAAAGCATAGAACACATTGCCTAATAACGTGTTTAATTCGATTTTTGACATGGAGTGGCCAATATTTAGCACTAAGCGATGCTAAAGTGCCTTGAGCTCCACTGTGAAAGTTGTACTATCACCAAGTCAGCAAAATGATGTCGACTCGGTCAGAAACTTTCTGATTATATTCTAAGTTTGAATTACGCAGTCGGCCTCCTATACGCAAAATTCAATTTTCATCGATAAAGAGATTGAAGCATAATAATTTACTTGACCTTGATATTGTCTACCTTGCTCTAATTCAGCAATTTCCTTTGCAAAATGTTCAGCTTGAGTTAGTTTAATTAATACATTTTCCACTCTAATAATTTCTTGAGTGATCAAATTACCGACTATTCTTTGCCCCTTTGGCCGTTTGCAATTGAAATAAAATCGTAAGCAAAATGCTACAGAATTTAATAGCCGTGTCAACGACGAAAATTTCGTAGACACATTAAAACAACTTGTACTTACAAAGTTTATATTGGCGGAGTTTTTGCTTACCTCTGGCATATCTAGAAGATCTGTAGGTACAATTACTGGATCGGGCCAGCACTCCTTACTGTGAGCTAACCAACGCGCTCCAGCAACCAAGCGAGGTTAAATCCGTAGGATTATCAGCTGATATAACATGACCCCAATTCGCTGTTGGATTTGTGATTTGAATTTCTGCTACGCGATGAGCAACAAAGGCTTTCCAGTTTGATAGATCTTGAGCGGGCCAGGCTAGTACTATTTTTGAATCAGTCCAATAAAATATGTTATTAATTTTTACTTTAAGTGCGTTCATCACCTTACTCGTTAATCTTGCCATTATCAGCGCTCCGCACAATTCTAACAGCGGTAATGTTACGGTCTTTAAAGGTGCTACACGTGACTTTGCATATAACAGTCGAATATGATTCGAACTGCGGATATCTGACGATCTGACATAAATGCACGCCCCATAAACGACCTGCGAAGCACCAGAAAATCCATGCAATTGTATTTCAGTGCATTCGAAAATCATTACATGTCTAGGTATAGTTAAATCATTAAGTGTAAAGCATTGAAAAATTGCATGAATTGGATATGCATCTCTTGCGGAATATTCCCATCCCAAGAAATTTGTAATTACCAGTCTCTGCAACAAAATTTTTGCCGTAATAATTATTGGACACAATAATCATAATGTATCAAAGATCTGAGCGATTACCGATAAGATAGTACGTTTCGTCAGATTTTTGTTGTTTAAATTTTATATCGACGGAATATTGAAATATAACAAGATTAGGATTCCACAGCATACCCAATGCCTTAACTGTGCCCTCTTTGGATATGCAAAAATTCTGAATTTTAGCTGCCTCACAGGGGTTTAAAGCATTAATATCATTCGACATTCATTGAGTTAGGATGAAACCCGCTGATTCTAAGATTTTGCTAACTTGATTCTTTAATTGCTTCGCGTTATTTAAATTATCACTTCCGGAAATAAGGTCGTGCATATAGAAAGCTGAACTTATAACGTCACTTGCGATTGCATATTGTTCTCTATTTTCTATTGCCAATTGATGTAAGCATATTACGGCTAAAAATGAGGCAGGTGCTGAACCGTAAGTCACGGTATCGAGTACATTATGTTTTAATGGCAGATCGGGGTGTTCACACCAAGCAATTCTTTGTAAATTCCTCTGCGATGGTGAAATGTTCACCTGAAGATACATTTTCGTTATATCGATCTTTATGACGTATTTATGTTTCCTGAAACGTAATACAACTGAAAAGAGATCTTGAATCATCGGCCGTATATGAGAGAGATCATTCAAGAATAAATTTGTTGAGCTCTTACAAGATGCATCAAAGACAACTCGTAATTTTGTAGTCGCACCATTATGAGGTGAATAATATGTAGCCTCGTTTGTTTCAATCTGTGATTCATCCAATAGAGACATATGATTCAGTTCCTCATATTCTCGCATGAATTTAGTATAAGGCTCTAATAAATTTGTTTCTACATAGTTTAGATTATAAATTGATAAATCTTTTTGTTGCAGTTTCTAAAGTGCTACCTTGGTCAACAGAATTTGGCTTTAGAAGTAGTGCTATTACAAATCTACCTGTTTCATTGCGATAATGTGTTTGCTTAAAGTGTTCTTCGCAATGATGAACATTTTTGGTTTTAAGGTAGATGTCACCTCCTCGATTAACCAAAACTTTTCTATTTGTGACCGAAGCTTATCATTTGCACTGTGAGCGATGTTATATGAAAAAGACATCTTTGTTTATTTTCAGTTCTGAGTTGCAAAGAACCTAAAATAATCCAACCGAGTTTCGATCTCTGCAACAGCGGTTGATGCGTTCCCAATTGTATTTGCCCTATAGATAAGAATTCAAAAAAGATTGATGCTCCTAGAAGGACGTCTACGTCTTGAGATTGACTGAAATATGGGTCAGCCAATTCTATATTTTGTGGAATGTCTAAGTGTACTGCCGAGAATGAATTGAGGGGATGTGACCAGTAATTATGTCCTAAATCAAAAATGTTAATTCTCTTGAAAATCCGTTGTATTTAGACTTAATTTTGGATTTTACACTATAGCAGACCCGTAATGATTCCTGGCTTATACCTACTATTGGCAAATTGATCTTATTGCGATCCAAATTAAGCTTGTTCGCTAATTTAGTACCAATGAAGTTACTTTGGGAACCCGAATCTAACGACACTCAACCAATTGATTGTTTTTGTCGTAAATATATATTAATGCTGTGGATAACAACACTATATTCTCTGTATATTGGCTGCAATGCGTATTAATACTTAAACCTTGTGCATTGTCTTTGTTGAATTCTTTTCAATGTGCAAGAGTGTACTGTGAGGTTTATTACAAATTCTACACCGAGATTCTGAGCAGCTGTGATCATTACTATTCGCTTGTAGACAATTGGTACACAAATTCAATTTTTTATTCTCTGATGATCTATCAGATGCAGAAAGTTTTAGAAACCTTTTACAATTACAATAATAAGTTACATGACTTTCTTTACAAAAGCGACATACGGGCCCTTATAAGGATGTACTTGCTGTGGAAACATTATTAAACGATTTCTTATTGGACTGTAATTGCTTATGAGTTGTTGCTTGGACTATAGTTATTCGAGATGTTTTGATTTAAATACACTGATTCTAGCATAACACACCTAGCATTTAAGAATTCAGATAAATCTTGAATGCTGGGTAGTAAACCGGGCTTTAAGGAAGATTCCCATTGACGCTTGCTAAATGGATCTAATTTGTTACACAATAAATATATTAATATAGAGTCCCAATATTCGATCTTTTATCCCAAATTTTTAAAGCTCTTATTTTACTTTGAAAACTGTCCGATAATTTACGTAAACTAACCGCATTCTCTTTACCGATTACCGGGAAACCAAACAGTGCTTTTAAATGATTATTGATAATGATACGCTTATTTTCATAACGCTTACGAATTAATTCTAAAGCATCATCGTAATTCGCGTCAGTAATCTTTAATGATTCTATTACTTTAGCCGCTTCTCATTCAAGACATGATTTTAAAAAACTAAATTTTTCAAATTTGAATAACGAGGTGTTCTTATCGATGAAGGCGCTTAAGGCACTGTGAAAATGCATGTATTCGTGATATCCACCTCTAAATTTAGGTAGATTTATACCGGGTAAATTCCATTTTTGTATACGTTTTGGATCGACCCGCAGTCGGCATTCATAATGCTGGTAGGATTAACATTTGGCGCTAGAATCGTGTTTTTATACTTTACTATCAATTAAATCTTGAGAACGACTAATCAATGAAAAGTATGTATCTTCGAATACGCATCATGGATCTTCCTCCACACCTTCTGTATCATCTAACAGTTCAACTTGTGTTTGACATTTGTCGAATAAACCTGATAACGGTTCAATGGTTGATACCCTCTTTTTTAATTCTGATACACCGTTTGATATATTGAATTTGTCTAAAAATGTATTGAATCTTGTGAGTTTACGTTTAATTTGACCTCTCTCTAATTTAAGTAATTTGAGTTTGTTCTACTGTCGCCATTGTTAGCGTGAATGTATGTATGCAATCTTGAATAGACTTGAATATTAATCAGCAATCTACACGAAATGGTAACCTAACGGACTTGTTCACATAAACCTTATTGAAGGAGATGATATATGAATTGAAAAGGATGGACTTACCGGAAGTTTTTTACGTCTAACCTCTAAAACCACATTTCTGGATTTGTCGGGCACAAGACATGGGTTTCTTATATTCTTGTTGTTTCTTCGGCCGGTATTTGTCCCCAACGTAAATATTTGTTGGAGAAAGTGTAAAAATAAAAAAGAAAGTTGAAAAAACTAAAAAGAGACGCCCGCGCCGGAAGTACCCGCGGGTCACTTTTGTCGCTGTCAACAGCGCCGCCGTACTTCGTTGGAGGCTCGAAGAGAATACACTGCTTGCCAGAGGTACCGGTGACGAAAGCCATGGTCCATGACGACGAAATGGAGACCTAGAAGCGCACGAAGCACGAGCGAGACAGAGCGCTTCTGATGGGGGAATCGGGAAGCATCCCCCGCTCCCAAGCAATTTAGACCGCATTGAGACGGTGACGAAGAAGGACATCAGCGTTTCTCGCCCCCAGGCCGGGGCCGCGAGCCAGTCCTTATTCTTCCCATCCTTTGAGGATCAGCATCAGGATCTGGCCCTTCGCCGAGACCCATTGATGACGTCACGAGTCCCGCCGATTATCTTGCGGGACGCGACGAAGTTTTGCCAAGTCAGCGCGCAGATCAAGCGCGCTGGCTTCAACTTCTCCAAGGTGACGACTACGAGGGAAGGCATTCGGTTCTTTCCCAGTTCCGAGGCGGAATTCCGGGGCACAACACGGATGGTTGTGTTGCGCGGCGTGCCGATGGGTGTTCCAATCAAGGACGTTGGGGTTTTCCACTTGAGTTCAGTGTTCGCATGAAGAAATTCCGCGGGGTACAGACAATCTTGTCTCTGTTGTACAATACATCAATTTGAAAGTATCTGGAGCACCTGGAAGATTCTGGTCAGGTTGATTTGTCTGCTTTTCTTCAATTCTATACACCACGGAATATCTCTCTATATAGAAATGGATCGTGGTTTGTACGGATGCTTAAAACTTGAAAATGCGTAGACCAAATTGAATACTTCTTTTTGCGGGTTTGTTCGTAATTGCTACGCGAAGGTATAGGAAAACGGAAAAGTAGAAAAAATCCGGGCAAAACGAAGTTTGCCGGGTTATCTAGTTATTAATAAAGCTTGGTACACTTGGAACAGACACCGAATGCTTTAAACTTATTGTATTATGTCTTACTAATCGATTAAATAATATTCATTATAAGTGTTCCTGCTCACTCAAATTTGTTTCTATTTCTGGTGTCCCCCAAAAGCTCAACTTAAGCCCTTTGCCTTGTTTGTTCTGCAGTAATGACAAATTATCTTCACTAGGACTTTATATGCCATATGCTTATAATCAGATTCATTCTCTTCTACTTGGCCTGCGGATGATGTTGCATCTTGTTCCTCGCTTTATTTTATACAAAGACCTAACGTGAAGATTGTACGATAAACGACACATCAGTTTCTATATTCACTGTCTTCAATTATCTTGGAATACCTTCTAACGCTAAACTTAGATTTGTGTCATGCTCAGAGAATTTGCCATGTCCTGTTGGATGTATTTCAACATTCCTGATTAACTCAAATCTTTATACTTGGTTTCGTTGTTAGCAACTTGGAATGTTCGTCTGTTGTTTAGTCATATTAGTATATTTATCAACCTCTATCTATTGGACGGGTACAATGCAAATTCTTTCAATAAAAGTGAGAGTCGATGTCCAAGGCATAAGACGTAGATAAGAGTATAATCAGTAACAATTAGGATACATTTCTCTGGGAACAATTTATACCAATCTTTAGACACATTTCCCTCTGTTGTATTACTATAATGTTCGACAATTGCCGCTCTCATATAATACAAGGACTATCTAGAATCTAACTTACGTTTTGGGCTGACGTGACTAGGAGTGGGGCTACCGGCGTAAACTTGGTATCTGGAGGTTTCTTCACTAAGTGGGCATCAAGCTGCGGTAGCGTGAGGCTCGTGTTGCTTACCACGCCTGGAAGCAGGCGATTCCGTATCTCCGGCGACGATGGCAGAACTGAAGACGATCATCCGGGGCCTTAACCCCAAGAAGTCCACTGGTCTAAACGGTGTCGGAAACGAGGCACTCAAGAGGATGCATGATGGGTCCCTGGAGCGTCTATTGGGTGTCGTCAACGCAGTGTCCCTCCATGGCTATTTTCCGGAGGTATGGAGGAGAGCCGAGGTGGTCATGGTGAAAAAAAGCGGGGAAAGATCCATCCTTTTCGCAGGACTACCGCCCCATCAGCCTTCTATCAACTGTAGGCAGGATGGTCGAGAGCGTCATTCTCTCAAAATTGAGAGAGAGAATCTGGGAGGTGAACCCCTTCCCGGAGGAACAGTTCGGCTTTCGAGCCGGACTTAGCACATAGTTCCAAGTTTGGCGCATAACTGATGGCATCCGGGAGGGATTAGCGAAGAGAGAGATCAATGGGACGGTGTTCTGTGACTTTGGCAACGCTTTCGACCGAATCTGGCGTGACTGGCTCATATTCAAAATGGTCCGACTGGAATTCGCGGGAGCACAGGTGCGACTAATCGCATCTTACCTCTCCGGCCGCACACTCCAAGTGCGAATTGGGAACGCCGACGGCCCTTTACACCCCGATGGCGGGTGTTCCTCAAGGCTCACTGCTAGCTCCGGATCTATTTACGTTACTCACTTATGATATTTCCAGGGGATGGAGCTAGCAGTAGATTGTAGTATAATAATACACAAATGGTTAATTACCATTAGAAAATTCATTTATTACAATTCAAGTTATCAAAATCACAGTTAAGGTGGGCGTTATGGTCGTCGTCATTTGACATTTGACGTAGCTTTGGGGTTCTATTTATACCTTTTCGACGCCACGCCCACCACTTTTTAAATATTTTATTCCCCTACGAGAATTATCTCATTAATTTAACTCCAGCCAGAGACGTTGAATGGGAGAAATAAATGTCACCAAAAATATAAATTTGTTAAATATTTTGTAAAAGCATAATTTAATGGATAAAAAAGACCTTTGTTCACATTTAAAACACATTTCATACAACAATTATACATTACAAGAATTCACATAAATCTACTGAAAATAACCAAGGATACATCGACGTACAGTACAAGTTTCTATAAGAGCAATATATTTGAATGGACTGAAGTCAAGGTGAATTAAAGTTTCGTTTCGGGGACAACGGAGAAATACAGGAGTGTAGTCCTGGTTTCGAGAAGAAATAAAAGTTTGTTTGGTTAACGACGATTAAATTGACAATATATAAAAGTCAATAAATAAGTTTGAAAATATATTTCACAAAATAAAGAGTTTTAAGAAGAGGTATTAGTAAGAAAAGAACCTTACCATACAGAAGAAGAAAGAATTGATAAAGGGAAGAATCCATAAAGCTGTGCCAAAAGAATTAATAAGAGTGAAGAATCCATAAAGCTGCGCCGAGAAAGGAAGTGAAAAGAGGGGATACAGGAAGAATCGTTAACGGAAAAGAAATTACATTTATACATTCGCACACTAAATAGGTAAATATTTCGATTTTATGTTCAATATTTCCAAAAATTTATAAATATAAATTGTTATAATTTACCCATGCTTTTATATTATTATCTACGAGCTAGACCGGTGCAATTTACTTTAAAAAAATTAACTAAACTCTCAGTGCAATATGCAGACGACACTGCCTATTTTACCATCTCAAGAGCCGAAAATCCGATCTGCGACCGCCTGCAAACCGCAGCGGAGCAGTTGGAAGACTGGGCTTCCACGTGGAGGATGGTGTTGAACGAGGATAAATGCGTAACCACCAGATCCACAAAGCGCTTACGCCCCATCCACTATACTATCACAGTGGGCGGGACCAGACCCCCTTTTGAACCCAAGTACAAGGGGAACTGTCGCTCTTAACGGCTACTCCGACGCATATCGCCACTCTGGACACTCTTCAGAATACGACCCTTCGAATGATGACCGGCGCCCCATGGTACATCAGAAACAACCGTCTACAGGCAGATGTCGAGGTCCCTCAGGGACCGTTCCTGTTCTCTGAGTATGTGCGTACCGGGATCGAGTGGTCCGAGAGATTCCGATGTTAGATCCCGACCGTCCGCTGCCTCGCTTGTGTGGCGTTAGGCAACGAGTGACAGAAAGGAAATATAAATGTCAATGTGTATTTAGTTGTATGAATGTATAATAGTAAATGTAATATATAGTGACTATAGGGAAGCACGAGTTTTCTTTAACGAATAACATCGCATGGTGACAGCGGTAAAGTACAACTATAGATAGAATAAAGTGACAGCGGTAAGCTACTAATAAAGAAAGAATAAGTAGAATCGACGCAGTAGGAGGTTAAGGAGGAAAATGGACAAGATAGTAGTCGTACACCCAAGCGCATTGAATTTTTCTGTGCCAGCCAGCTGACCGCAATAGAAAAAGAGGTTCGAACGTTATATGTCAGTGAGTGGATTCACCAGCAAGACAGATGCCGAAAAAATAGATCTATTGCTATATACGATGGGTGAAGAAGCTGAAGAAATAATGTTACAGTTTGAGTCTGGACAAACTAGCTATGGGAAGGTATTAGAAAATTTTGATAACCATTTCATTCCAAAACGCAATATTATATTCTAAAGATTTAAATTTAATTAGCGAGTACAGAAACCAGGTGAAAGTGTCGGCTATTTTATAGCGTCCTTGCATGCCTTAGCAGAATACTGTAACTACGGTACATTGAAAGATGAATTAATAAGGGGTAGAATTGTGGTAGGAATTACTGATGTGAAATTAAGTGAAAGGATACAGTTGCAAAATAATTTAACATTAGCAGACGCCATCGTTGCTGCAAAACAGGCGGAATTACAAAATTTTCAAAACCAACTAATTAGACAGGAGAAAATGTAGAGCGTAGGAGCGGTGAAACATATACAGAGAGTTAAACACAATTCAAGAATAAGGGAAAAAATGGAGGAGGAAGAAGCAAGTGTAGATACTGTGGTCGATGGAACTGCAAATGGGGATGTTGTCCAGCAAGAGAAAGTTCATGCAGAATGTGTAGAAAGAAAGGGTATTGGGCAAGTGTGCGCAGGGAAAGGAAGAACATACATTCGTTGAATTGGGAGGAAGAAGAAGAATCAGAATTCGAACAAGGGGAGGTGAAAATTAATCATTATTTAGGACACATTTACTCAAATAGAACCGGTTAGTGGGTTATAGATTTAGTAGTTGCCAATAAGTTCGAGATGTCATTCTTGGTAGGCCCCGGAGCTGATGTAACATGCCTGCCCTGCAAAAGGTTGCCAGTAAAGTATTGTAGATTTATAGAAATATGTAAAGGGTCCATAGGTGGACCAGATAGTTCCAAGTCAAATGTCGTGGGCAAAATCAGATTAGATTTAAGATATAAGCAAGACACTACGAACGAGTATGTATATCTAATTCAAAATTTAAAGTTGCCTATTCTTGGTGGTGTAGGTATTACTAGATGAATCTTTTGAATTTCCCACCCAGTAAAGTTTGTTACATAAACGAACAAACGTTAAGGCCAAGTCAATTGTGCATAGAAAGTATCTCACCCAAATTCCCGGGTATATTTGATGATATTGGTGAATTTAAAAATGAAATGACCATTAATATTAAACAGGATGCTAAACCTTTTATTCAGTCTGTCCCGCGGACGGTTCCCTTACCACTATTGTCCAAATTAAAACTAGAACTGGAGCGTTTAGTAAGATTAAACATTATTGAACAGATCGACGTTCATACTGAGTGGGTGAGCCCAATCGTGTGCGTTCCCAAAGGAAACACAGTAAGACTATGTTGTGACTATACTCGACTAAATCAAAATGTTATGCGAGCACATTATCCTTTGCCAAAGATTGAGCATACACTGGCTCAATTGAAGGGATCTAATACAACTATTCTAAATTAGATGCTACCAGCGGATTTTATCAAAGTAAACTAACTAAGGAAAGTCAATTGCTCGCAACATTTATTACACCCTTTGGTAGATATTACTTCAAAAGATTACCATTCGGAATTTCGTGTGCGCCAGAATACTTTACTACGAACTTTTCCAGAATTTTTGCTGGTATGGAAGGAGTAGTTTTCCATATGGACGATATTTTGATTCATGCGGAAACAATAGAAAAACACGATGAAATTTTAACTACAGTCCTAACCAAGTTACATCGTGAAGGGATTACGTTGAATAAAAATAAGTGTATCATAGGTTCAAGTTCGGGCATATTATCACAAGTAAGAGAATAGAGATAGATCCGGAACGAGCAAGAGCAATTCGAGAATTTCCAATGCCAGAAAATAAGACGCAGTTATTACGAGTATTGGGAATGACTAATTTTGCGGGGAAATACGTAAGAAATAAAAGCGAGATATTAGAGCCATTGACGGCCCTGCTGAGCAGCGATGTTGAATTTTTATGGGGACCATCGCAGGAGAAAGCTTTTGAGCTAATAAAAAATTGTTTAGAACAGGCTCCAAATTTTGCATTTTTGATTGTAATAAAACGATAATTGTTAGCTCAGATGCAAGCTCATATGGCTTGGGCGGGTGTTTGATGCAACTGGCCAAAGACAATAAAAGAGAAATGGTTGCATTTGCGTCGAGATTATTAACTCCAGTAGAAATCCGGTATGCCCAAATCGAGAAGGAGGCTTTAGCGGTGACATGGGCGGCAGAAAACTTTCAGAATATATAACTCGAGTTAACGACCTAATCTTCGAAGTAGATCATAAGCCCCTCTTGCAGATGTTACAAAAGAAAAGCTTAGATAATTTAACGCCACGACTTCAGCAATTTCGGATGAGACTTATCAGATATAAATACCAAATTATATATACACCAGGTAAGGAACTGACGATAAAAGATTCGGTACCCAACAATGAAGAATTAACAGATGCGGAGGTAGATGCATATGTTCATTCAATAATAAAACATTTACCTGTTAAAGATTATTTTCTCAAAGAAATTATAAAAGAACAGAATAGTGATTCGGTCTTACAAAAAATAAAGCAGTACAGTTTAACAGAATGGCCGAATAAATCAAAATTACCGATAGAAATATTATCGTATTATCAATATAAACATGATATTTCATTTAGTGAAGACTTGATTCTCAAAAGTTCTAGAATAATTATACCAAAGACTTTACAATTGAAATGTCTAGAATTCGTGCATACCGGTCATTTAGGGATTGTTAAATGTCGCAAAAGAGCAAAAACGTGCATTTGGTGGATAGGTTTATCAAGCCAATTAGAAAATCTAATAAAAAACTGTCCTGAATGCATAGAGAATCGTATTAACAGTAAAGTGACTTTTGTAAAGATGAACGACCAATAAGACCCTGGCAAAAGATAGCAGTAGACTTATTTAAATTAGACAAATGGTTTCTCATAGTTGTAGATTATTACTCCTAATTTTTTGAAATTTTTGATATTTCTAGTATGAACGAAGATAATATTATCTCAAAATTAAAAGAACTATTTTCGAGGTACGGGTAACGGACTCCAATTTTCAAGGAAATTTTAAAACTTTGCAAATGAATATAATTTCATTCACATTACGAGCAGTCCTTATTATCCCCAAAGTAACGGATTAATGGAGAGGACAGTACAGACCGCAAGAAACCTCATCAAAAAGAACCGAAACGATATTTCTCTTGCACTTCTGGCATACAGGACAACACCTTTAGAATCAGGATTCTCGCCAGCGGAATTGTTAATGTCAAGAAAACTGAGGTCGAACATGCCACAAGTACCTAGTAAACTAGCTAGAACTATAAATCACCAGTCTTCCGTGTTAAGGAAGGAAGCGAAGAGTAAATAGAAACAAGCAAAAATTATAATGTAAGACACAAATCCGAGGATATGCAGCCCTTCAGAGTAGGTGACCCAGTATGGATAACTGACATCCGACAGTACGATAAAATTGTAGAGGTTTGTCGGGAACCGCGATCGTATGTAATCGAAACGGATTATGGCCGATTTAGGAGAAATCGTTGACATATAATTTATGCGCCATATAATTTTCAAAAGAATGATCGATGTCAAACCCATACCTCACCAACACTTCTTCTTCTTAATCATGTTCCTATCTACCTTTCGGTGTAAGGCTTGGATGGGGTCAAGTTTCCTATTTTCTATATAATTCTCTCCACCCTTTTCTGTGTCCGGTCTGATCCTTTATTCCCTCCCACTCAATTCCCCTCTCTGCCGCTACTTCCCTGATATCGTCATTCCATCATCTTCTTGGCCGTCCTTCTTTGTTTTTTTCCTATCACTCGCGTCTCATACACCCTCCTTGTCAGTCTATCATCACTCATACGACACACATGGCCGAACCATCTCAGCTGATCCTCCTCCACTATTCTCCATATGGGTTCTATTCCTAGGTTTTGCCAATAATTCTCGTTTCTTGTGTGTCTTTCTTGGTCTTGTTTTCTATTCGTCTTAGGAATCTCATATCCATGGCGTTCACCCGCGATTTTACCGATGTCATTTTACCTTGTCCAGGACTCACTACTATATGTTATTGTTGGTCTTATCACTTTTTTCACAATTTCCGTTTTAATCCGTTTTAATCCATTTTTAGTGGTTTCATTTGTTTTTTATCACTTTTTATGGCCTCATCTAGTACCATAGAAAACAACAATGGACTAAGCACATACTGCTTTACCCCAATCTTTGTTGTAGACTCTTTAGATTCTTCGTTGTTGGTTCTTACTATATTTGTGTTATACCTATACATCTCCTTTATTAACTCGATTGTTCGTTTGTCTATATTTCTCTTTTCTAGGGAATTCCATATGTCTTCCCTTCTTATCCGGTCGAACGCTTTTTCTAAGTCTATAAAACATATATGTATTTCTTTTTTCCTGTTAATTATCTTTTCACTTGCTTGTCTTATCGCAAATATTAAATCTTGTGTACTTCTTTCTTTTCTAAATCCACATTGAGTGTCTTCTATGCTCTCCTCAGTTATTTTTCTTATTCTTTTTTCTATAATACTCGCTAATATTCTACCTGGGACGCTTGTTAGTGTAATTCCCCTGTAGTTATTGCAACCCCTCTTGTCCCCCTTCTTATAAATGGGCAATAATATTCCCGGTTCCACTCCTTCGGTATTTTACCTTCTTGTATAATCGTATTCATTAGCTTGGTGATTTGTCTTATCCCTTTTTCTCCCATATATTTGATCATTTCTGGTGTTATGTTGTCTCTTCCTGCAGCCTTTCCTATTTTCAGCTTACTCCATTATTTCTTCTTCTTGAATTGGCTCTATATTTTGTATTTCCTCTGTCTCCTCTTCTTTTTCCCTTGTCACGACATTAGTTTCTGTCAGCTCTTGGAAGTGTTGCCGCCATCTTTCCATTATTTGGTCTTCCTCTGTAATTATACGACCATACTTATCTTTTATGTTTACCATGTTATATTCTTTTTTCTGTCTTAATTGTTTGAGGGTGCCATAGAATAATTTTTGATTTTCTCTATAATTATTAGTCATTTTCTCTCCAAATTTTATCCAAAACCTCTCTTTCTTAATTTCATTTTTGACCTTTCTGCGTTTCCCCTTATATTCTTCCAAATCGTCCAGGTTTCTTGTTTCAAGATATCTTTTCCAACTGGTTTTCTTCTGTTTTACAATGTTTTATTTCAGTGGTCTACCACTCTGTTCTTTTTCCGGTCTTGTTTGATATTTCTTTAATTCCACAGCTCTCTTTTGCTGCTTCCAATAAGCTGTTTTTGAAATGATTCCATTTTCCTTCAATTCCGCTTCCTTCCGGGTCATCAAATCTTTTAGCTAATATTTGTTGGTATTTTTCATGATATTTTCTTTCTTTCAATATGTAACTCTTAATTTTTTCTTGTATCCTCTTTCTTCTTTTGTCCTCTCTTTTCTCTTCTCTTTTCTCTTTGCCTTCTATATCCATTTTTACCAAGTAGTGGTCACTTCCTATCTCTGCACTGCGTGTTACTTTAATATCTTGTATCATTTCCTCTTTGTGTTTGCTTACTAAGAAATAGTCTATAATTGATTTTTCTCTCCTGCTTTCTTCGACTCGCGTGAACTTGTAAATGTCCTTGTATCTGAACTTCGAGTTTTCTATGACTAGATTGTTTTCTATACAAATTTCTATTATTCTGCTTCCATTGTTATTTTTTGTTTGTTCTGCCTCTTTTCCCATAATATCCTCGATTCCTTCGTTCAGATTTCCTACTCTGCCATTGAGGTCTCCCAATACTATAATATCCCCCTAGTCTATTGTTTTCTGGAGTCTTTCAAAAACTCGTCTTTTTCTTTTTTACAAACGTCCTCACTTACTCCATACGCCACTATTAGTGTCCAAGTCTCGTCCAATATACTAATTTCTACCTTCAACAATCTCTCATTTATATATTCTTCTTTCATCATGTCTTTCAATCTAGTTGGCGTTATTAACAATCCAACCCCGCCTCTTGCTCTTTCTGTCTCTTTAACTCCAGACCAGAACATCCAGTATCCCTTGTGAATTCTCTTCATGCCACTCCCTTCCTTTTTCGTTTCCGTAATTCCCATTATTTCTATCTTATGCTTCTCCATTTCCATCACCAACTCCTCCTCCTTCCCATTCACACTTCTCACATTCCACGCACCCACTCTCAGTGTACTATACTGCTTTCCTTTTACTTTTATCTTGTTCTTCTTGCCGTCTTCATTAAACCCCTTGTTTTCCGCTCCTCTTGTTTTGTTTAAGTTTTGCGTTGCCTTCTTGGGCCGAGTTACCCCCAGTGCGAATGTATTTTCGCTTTCCACTTTCCAGCGCTGCTCCCCAAGGTTCTTCCCTTTTTCACCTACACTAAAGACTGAAAATCAAATGTCAACTAAGAATATAGTTATTAAAGAAACTCAGAATACAGAAGGCGTGGTATCCGAACAGGGTAGTATGGTTGTGGAAACAGTTGGAGAACCTGGAAGTCAAACGGAAACGATGGGTTCTCCAGGTGTTTCTAGTAGACCTAAAAGAAGTGTAATCAAACCTGCATGTCTGTCTGATTACATATGTAGCTGGACGCATTAGCCTTCTTTTAAAGAAAGGGGGATGTGGCGTTAGGCAACGAATGACAAAGGAAATATAAATGTCAGTGTGTATTTAGTTGTATGAATGTATAATAGTAAATGTAATATATAGTGACTATAGGGAAGCACGAGTTTTCTTTAACGAATAACATCACAGCTTGAGTATCCGGGGCATCGGAGACGTTCTTCGTGAATCCTAATTCAGGACCCAGGACTAGCCATAGCACCGTGCTGATTCACATTTCGCTCGCTGTGCCGTGATGTTTACCAACACTTCTTTACCATCCTATAATTGATTGACAATTTGAGCACGGGGAGCATCCCGCTTCAGCTCGAGAAAAGGATGCCGCTCATAGAGAATGAGACGAATGCAGTATCAGGAGTAGCATGATTGTACGGTATATTTATTATAATATTGTTACCTTCGTAATACGCAGGCACACACACATGACACACTCACTAACACAGGTACAAACAAACACACAGTACGCTTTGACCAAAGCAAGTAGTGATGAGAAGAATCGTTATTTTAAATAATTTTTATTTATTTAAAGTAACAGGTTCGATCGTTATTGTTATTTTGAAATAACGGTTACAACATAACAGGTTATCGTTATTTCGTAGTCAACAGTTCTACATGATAACAACATTGTCGTTTTTGAAGATTAATTCATATTATAGACTGAGCTTTATTTCTATTTATTTATATTAGAATGATGTTATTTTGTTCCATATTATATAATGGTTTTTTCTAGTTTTTACAAATAATTTCTTTTATACAACATTGTTTTTTATTTTACATTTGATAATTGCAATGCATACAACTATTTAAAAAAAGTACACCGGTAATGATTTGAATGCGCAACACCAGACTAGCAGTAGTGAACACGTATATATAAGGTACTTTACAATCGATTTTCTCAAAAACTAGCGGCCGTCACATGAAAAGGCCAGCAGCCGGACACTAAGAACAAGTCCCTCTACAATATATCTCAGACCCATCGAAATCCGTGATTAACAAGTCTGATAGTCCCCTAGGCACTACACGATGCTTTTCCTCTCAGCGCAGCTCGGAAATACGCATACAAGCACACATATATACAACGCTTGGTAGACAAGAGTGGGGAGGCTATTCTATCTCATTCTCTCGCAGGATAAATCATATAGATATATTTGTTTCTTTTTAGTGTCGCTTTTTTTTTCGTTTTTCGTTTCATCGAGTTTCAAATCACTCACAACGGTGCAAAAGAAGTTTTCACTTAAAAACTAAGTTGTCTTGTAAAATTATAATCATGAAGCGAATGGTGCATTGTGTTCTCTTAGTTATCGTTGTTGGTTAAATTGACTCGGGCCTATTGGCATATTAATATCTGTAGAGCGTAAGTTTAGTCAGTCGAAAAGAATGCTTGGTAATGAAGTTAGATTGGCTTCCACTATCAAGGAGTGCTCTACATTTAATAGGATTGCCTTGAGCATCCAGGACCTAAACATTTGCTGTTGACAGTCAAATCTAATTATTATATTGACTAAAGTGGTTTAGTGATACGCTAAACGAATTTGTGGTGAATGCACTCGTACTGACGACATTTTGATTCACCGTGTGATTTGGACTGCGATGGGATTTGCTGGGATCTACATCGTGGTTGTTCGACGGATAATCATGTTGTGTATTACATGTTTATCTTATCTTATAGTTTTTAGAACAGGTTCTGCAATTGCTGGCTCTACGGACAGCGCTGGTGTGCCCTGATCTTAGACAATTAATGCACCAATTTAATTTTCTTACTTGCTCAAGTCGGCTTCTTGTAGGCAGACTAATTAATTTCATGCATGCAAATAATGAATGCGATGTCTTACATAAATTGCAGGTGTTGTTTGTTGTGGTTATGTGAGGAAGTTTATTTTAAGATATTTTATGAACGCCTATTTCTGTTTTCTATCGTTCTGAGCAAATTACATTTATCACATAAAAGCTTGTAAATTTCGTAATATGAGAACACAAATAAATTTTCGAGTACCCTTGCCGTTCTTTATTTGTGAAAATTAAGATTAGCAGTTAGCTGATCTTCAGTGTCTGCTAGATTATTTAAAGCTGGACTATGCAACAAAAAATCATCGGAAGCATGTGATTCACGGGTTGTATGATTCAATGCAAGATGTATTCTATATGAGTGAATAATCATATTATCATTATTATGGCGCTCGCGTAAGAGACCACGCTTCGTTATAATTCAATTCGGTGATTTCAAATTTATCCCTTATGCGCGCTGCATCACCTTTAAATGCAGCTTGCAAATAATACAATTTCTGAATTTGAGATAAATCACAGTTTCTGTCAATTAAAGCGCTGAAACTATCTGATCCACTTGTAATCTCCATTAAATAATGGTAAATTTAAATCTGGCAATTTAACATTGATTTTATTAGTATTGCTAGAATTTGCGACTGTATTATTCTACGATTCCAAGATTTTAGCTTTAGTTAATGGAATTATTATTAAAATAAAAAGAATGAATTGTAAAAATTCCTAGACTCACTCTCTGAATCCTGCTCTGTGTCCACGCTCTCTATTTCGAACTGAATGGCATCAAATTCGTTAACGATATTTTGGATCATATGTATACGTTCTTTTAATTGTACCAACAGTGTCGGCCGATAGGTGCCCAAAAGCTGGTTGAATGTAGTCAATTTTACCTTTACTCTACCTCTTTGTGCTATTAAATGAATTATTCAAAAGGGTTCCCAACCCGCACACACCGATTTGAATGAAATTTGGTAATTAATAATGTAGAGCTGATAGGAATATGTAAGACGCCGTTTCTGTTCCAATCTCTCAAATTCGGAACGCAGTAAAAAGCTTTAAGCAGACATCTGTTAGCTATTCCAAATTACTAGATAAGTACCTATACACCAGTGGCGGTTCCTGACATTTCAAGGTGGGTGGTCTGCATAAACCACCACCTGTTTAAAGTAATAATAGTAATAACAACCCAATAATAAACATATGTATAATATGTATAACCAAATTTAAAATAATATGGAAAATTTCAGTGTTTTCAGTGTTTTTTGGAGGCAAACATTTTAATTACTTTCTCGTTGAAATTGACATTTAATTGAAGAGACAATTTTTTTCTAGTGAAAGCGTCGATAAAGCAGGTAGACTATCTTCACACATTGAATTTCTAAGAAAAGCTTTTATGTGCTTCAAGGTGGTAAAATTACGTTCGGCTTCAGCAGTGGTCATAGGAGTAGTCGTCAGAATTTGCAACAACTTTCTAGTTTCTGCCATTGTTTCCTTCCAAATTGTTAGAAATGATAAATTTTAACAAAGGCGCTGCATCCATCAATGTCCTGCACTGAAAATGTGAATACAAAACTGACATCTCTGTTCGCAGACGTTGTTTTTTCAAAAAATTATATTATGTTATATATGGATTGTTATTGGAGTGTCGAAGCGTTCACACGTGTTTTCGCTCGCTGTATAAAAGTGTCTCATCTTGTGTTTCATTTTATGTTTGATTATGTGCATTAGTAGTGCCTAACTTTCAAAATGCCAAGGAGGAGACCGATCTCTGAAGAAAGCCCGGAAAAGTCGGATGAAGTCGTAAATTTTTTAAATAGTGAAGTTTTCACTGAAATTGTTGCTGGAATCGTAAAAACTGCGACAGCATGTTTACAAACATCAATGGATGAATTAAGGAATGAAGTTGTTATATTGAAGGAGAGCAATATTCAACTTATTAATTTATTAGCTAGCAATAATCGTGAAATTAATTCCTTTGCGAATAGCTCAAGCATCCGAGAATCGGAGCCTGCGAGAGGAAAAAATCAGAAACAACTTCTTTCGCTGAAGCCGTAAAAACTCACAGTTGTGATAACAAAAATATCAATATTACACCGTCTATGAATAAAAATATTATAAACAACGGCAATAACACTAAAAAGGTGTTTCAACAATCAATATTAAGTAAGGAACCGCCCACTAATACAAGTGCGATAACCAAAGATAAGAGAAAGTTTTTGAAGTTGAATGTTATCAGGGGTAATAATACGAATACCTGTGAAATAAAAGGCGTTATTAAATATGCACACCTACATGTTCATCGCCTGGATCCAAATATGAGAACTGATCAATTAATAAATTATATAAAATCTAAGGATGTTCCTAATGTGAACAGCTTAAAAGCAGGTAGCCAGATGTCTACTCGTCATTTAAAGTGTCGCTTCCCGAGAAATGTTTGGAGGCTATCATGAAACCAGAAGTATGGCCGGAGGAGGTTTGCTTGAACCGTTTTTAGCACATCTAGCAGAGGGAAAACGAGTGACCTAAATTTCGTACAAATAATGCATCAAAATGTGAGGTGTCTAGGTAATAAGATGCAGCAACTTGAAGTAATTCTGCTGAGTGAAAATATTGACATTTTGTTAATCAGTTAACATTGGCAGAGTGAATCTCAATTGAGGGAGTTATCCTTCAGTGCGCTTTCTTTAAAATCTTACTACTGTCGACTTCAAAACAAACACGGAGGTGTTGCCATTTATTGTAAACAAGGTGTTAATGCAAAAGCTCGTAATGATATTACTAGTCTTTCTGTCACTAACAATACTGAAATTTGTGTAATCGAGCTAATCTCGACTGTAAATATTGTAATTATTGCATTGTACCATTCACCTGATTCTAATTTTAATGCTTTTATAGAGGTGCTGTCTGACATTTTTGACATTCTAATCAAAGAGAATGGATTTGTAATTATAGTTGGGGACTTTAATATTGATTTGTCTGTGCCCACTAACTCACTTAAAACTTGGCTCGATTTATGTAATAGTTATAATTTTTATGGCACTATTGACGGTCCCACACGCATTACTCCGACGTCAGCCTCAAGTCTTGATAATTTTATTGTAAATCTTCCTCAGGATGAGTGCACCTTGTTCTGTCGAGGGTATGGTATTTCTGACCATATGTCACAATTTATCAGAGTTCCATACAAATTGACACTTACTAATAATAATACTGTGCTCAAAAGAAAATATTGCTTTAATAGTTTGCAACTATTTAACGACTTTTAAGTAAGGAATTTTGGCTTTCAGTTTATGAGTGTACTTGTCCTGATGAGGCTTCTGACAAGTTTGCTGATGTTTTCAAATACTATTTAGATCTGTGCTTCCCTATTGTCCGATCTAGTAATTCTTTCCCTGAGAACTCTTGGATTACTCCTGATGTCCTTCAAATGAGGAACCATCTTAACTTTTTGAGCGAGGCCAGTAAAGTTAACCCTACACTTAAACAATTTTATCTAAAATATACAAAATTTTATAAACAAACTATTTCTTTAAAACAAAAACAGTTTAATGATAATTACATCATTTGCTCGAAAAATAAGACCAAAGCTGTTTGGTCACTTATACATAAAAATAGGAAAAATCATGTTGTCGATTACAAACTACCTGAAAATTTTTCCAACTATGCGAATTTATGTAATTCATTTAACTTGCACTTCGTAAATCTTGCTAATGATCTTGTGAAATGAGACAGTAGTATTAATAACCCTATCGACTTTCACACTCTGAACAATAATGTTCCACGGGTACAGCATTCATTTTACTGTGCGCCCGTAGTAATACGTGATATATCTGAAATTATTAATAAGTTACAGTCATCACATTGCGCTGGAGATGACAACATTTCTTCTTTTATTATTAAGAGACGTACTAATAGTATTTTAGAACCCCTAACCTGTTTAATTAATTTTTCGTTTAATAAAGGTAACCTTGAAATTAGCATGTGTGAGACCTATTTTTAAGAAGGGTAATGTCAATAATTTTCAGAATTATCGTCCTATAAGTATCCTGCCAACATTTTCCAAGATTTACGAAGCAGCAATGAATAATAATTTATTGAAATATTTCTTCAAATTTAAACATGGTTTTATTCCAGCCCGTTCAACCAATACCGCTCTGTTTAATTTCGTTAACAAATTGCATGAGTATCTTGATAGTGGCTGTCCTTGTATGGCAATGTTAATAGATCTGTCAAAAGCTTTTGTCTGTGTGCATCACTCTATTTTATTATATAAATTGGAAAAATACTGAATTAAAGGTAACTCACTAAAATGGTTGAGTCCTATTTGCTCAACCGCCTTCAAAAAGTAGTTTGTAACAATGCCGAATCTAGTGATGCATACATTACTATTGGTGTGCCTCAAGGGTCTGTCCTGGAGCCAACAGTTTTTTTAATTTACTTAAATGATTTACCAGCCACTCTTCAGTCGATTGTCTGTCTGACTTCGTATGCCGATGATATCAACATAATCTTAACCTCTGATGATTTAAACAATACTTTTATAAAGGCCAACTCTGTCTTTAATCAAGTACAGGCTTGGATGCACACTAACAGGCTTATACTCAATCCTAGTAAGAGTCAATATATGCTGTTCGGCAACGGAGCAAGACGTGTTTCTGCGGGTTTCCTGTTGAATAGCGAAATTGTCACTTTTACTCCGACAACTAAAATCTTAGGACTCTATCTACATGAGAACTTAAAATGGTCATCCCATGTTGATGAATTATGTAAAGAACTATCGCGAACTTGTTATGCTTTAAGTAGCTTGAAGAGGTCCTGTAATTCCACTGTATTGAGAGCCTTCTATTTTCTAATTTTTATTCCAGAATGATATATGGCGTCATACACTGGGGAATATCGCGTTTTTAAATTGCAAAAGCGAGCGGTTAGGATAATGAATAATCGTGGCTGGCGTGATTCTTGCAGGGATATCTTCCGATCTCAGCGTATATTGACTTTTTATGATGCCTTTATTTGTGAGGTGGTGTGTTTTGTTTACAACAATGTCTCGGCATTCTCAGTTAATAATGTCCAGCATATCTATGCTACCATAAATACAAAATATTTGCTTCCGCCTCGTCATAGGACTTTTACCTTTCAGAAGAGTTTATTTTTCATGCGTTGCAAATTATTCAACAATTTGCCTCGTAGTATTATGGAAATAAATAGTTTTAGATTGTTTAAGAAATGTGTTAAAGATTTTTTGTTGGCCATTAGTTGTTATTCATTGGAGGATTACTTTAATGTATGCCATAGTATTTGAATTTACATGTTTTTTTCTGATTTCTTGACTTGTTTCAAACATGTTTTGCTGTTTTGTACACATGTTTCGAAATAAACGTATATTATTATTATTATTATTATTATTATTATGGTTATGTTCAGGAAGTGAGTGGACAATTTTAAAATTGTAAGTGGTTTGTGAAAGCAAAACTTTTTTGCATTATTTATAATATCACAAACTTCTATACATCCAAAACGGTGGTCTTCTTTCCTATTATTTAATACTGTACTCAAATTTGAAGCTTGCTGTATGATAGATTCTATTTAATTTCGAACGTTATTAATGCTTTTCTCAAAATTATTTACCAGGTTTCGTGCATTTATTGGATTCATGTCCCTTTTTGTGCGGTTGGTTATAGAAAACTTCAACATGAGGCATAATATAATGAAAAACAGTCAGCCAAATAATAAAATTTGGATCTTCCAGAATACGTCGAATACCTCTCCCTTGTTTGCACGTCAATGCATTTAAATCTTCTTCCAGATAGTTCATATATTCTATAATAGAATCTCTGTGTTCGTAAATCACATTAATCGTACGAATATTGAAATTTCGGTGCGTAGGTGCAGAATGGAGTACAATTTCCTATGAATTGCTTCAGAACCGCGAATCTTTGCGGCGAATGGCTAAAAAAATCCAGGTATGTCATGTAAATCTCCAAAAGAGACGCGTATCTGAGAATTAATTAAACATGGTCGTGCCATTACCAAATTTAATTGATGAGCGAAGCAGTGTACGAAATATGCATTTTCGTATTTTTCGTTGACTATTGCCTGAACTCCGCCATGTATTCCACTCATTACAACTGTCCCATCACAGCGTTGAGCAATGAGCTTCTTCTTATCATTTTTAAAAATAGGGTCAATAACATTAAAAATATTGTTATCTAATGACACAGAATAGCAATATATTCCCGAGAGCCAAATTTTAATAAAATAAAACATAGAGGACTCTCTATAAACAACCTAATAATAAAATTAGGTTCGTTAATGGGCAGTTAACAAGTAACCGTGCAATAGGTTACAAAATAAGCACAATTTGCATATGCCGATAATTCTGTAGGAATTTTTGACTATGTCAATGGCAAAACCCAACTGCGGACTAATTAGTTTCGTCCTTATTAGGACTCGTCAGTATAGTATATCGTTCTGCGAGTGATACAGTGAAAAACTCCAGGTGATATGCCGATATCTCGGTCGGATGGATATGGTCAACATAATGACCCCATCTCCCGAGCAGGAGAAATATTGGCATACCCGCTTACATCGCGTTCACCGACGAAGGAAAATAGCAATGTATTTTAGAGAGCCAAATTTTAATAAAATAAAACAAAGGGGATGTAACTGGGTATGGCAATATTTTTCCTGCTCGGGAGATGGGGTCATTATTTTGACTATTTCCATCCGACCGAGATATCGGCGTATCACCTGGAATTTTTCACTGTATCACTCGGAGAACGATATACTGTACTGAGGAGTCCTAATAAGGACGGAACTAATTAGTCTGCAGTGGCGTTCTGCGATTGTCATAGTCAAAATTCCTACAGGATTATTGGCATATGCAAATTGTGCTTACTCTATAAGCTTTTGCACTGTTGCTTGTTAACTGCCCATTAACGAACTTAATTTTTGTTATTAGGTCGTTTATAGAGAGTCCTCTATGTTTTATTTTATTAATGACACAGCATTATGATTTTTGGGAAGCAAGAGTCCAGAACCTTTCTACCGCGTGTCCCTCCTTGGTAACGTAACGAAGAACAATTGCCATTTGAAATTTAGAGGAAATGTCTGTAGTTTCATCAGCCATCACTGCTAAAAACATGGTTTTATTTATTTCACAAAGAATTTCTTCAAAATATACTTCCAGCATGTAATCTAAAATCTCATTTTGTATCATTTCTGAGGTGCCTTGGAAAACCGTTGCACTAAGTGTTTTATCAATTTCTGACGTAAAATTCACCAAATCCCGAAAAAATAGAGGGATTTTCGGACTCACTTTCATCATGTCCTCTTAAGGCTGCCTCGAAAGCCTCACAAAACTTTATGCAGTCAATAAATTTTGATAACACATTCCTATTCTTCGTTACTTCCTCGTTGTGCTTTTTGTATCCAATAAACAGAATCAAGTTGAGCTTGAATATTCACTTTCCCAAATAATGCAAATTTCATTTGATCACTAATATGCGCACCGCTTGTTTAATGTTTTCTCACTGTTTCGCTTAAATGTATTAAATCACGTACGCCTTTTTCCCGCCAAATTTTTTCTTCGTATTCAGTTCCGAAAAGTGCACACCGAAAACATAAAAGCGTTTTTCCGCCACAGCCACAAATCCAATTATTACGAAGATATACATCTTTATAAGTTTTCCACGACTTTTACCGGTCACTTCAATATTGAGTACAGGAATAGGACGTCCACGCTCTTTTACTACCTGTTGTTGTTGAAAGTTATGGTTTTGAAACTTAGTTTCGCCGAGTTTAAAAACAGTATCCATTTTTACATCACATTGACACGTAATTGCAATTTCAAAGCTCCACGATGCGATTAACATTGACCGACTCCCACTGACCACTCGCGCCCGTGTACCAAAGACCGTAGGATATCCTCGATTTATTTTTTGTATGAATTTATCTGTATTACAAAGAGCTGCGCTGCAGAGACGGCTTTCTCAGAAATTATGAGTTCGTTGCGCCTGCTATTGTATAATTACACAGTTGTGGCATTTTTCGTAGGATCGAATAATTATTAAAATGTCAGTTACCCACGATGAAATTATAGAAATTTGATAGTTTTAATGAAATACTCAGTAAATGTTAATGTTAATATTTAATGCTTAATGCATAAATTGAGGGTTTAATCTGGCGGTTCAGCAGTTCAGCAACACTAATAGAGGAGCCGCTCCTGAAAGGCTTCTCCAAGGATTGGACCGTTTCTTGTCAATTACTCTGCAATTCTTGCACGAAGAAAATATAAAAAATATGGACACATAGCGCATCAAGAGGGCTATTAAAACATGTTTCAATTAATAACCCTAAATAAATATTTAGTCATACCGATGTGTGAACTTCAACAGGACTCTAGAAACATATCCCATATGAATCCGTTATACTTGTGCTAATTATATACAAATTCTCTGTACAATAAAGAAAAGATGTAAATTCGTTTAAAATGTCATTATGTTACAACAAATCAAATACAAAGAATAGGAATCATAAGTTTCTGAAGTTAGAGCAGGAAGAATATTTGTTCCTAAGGAAGTATTAAATCACACAGTATAATCATATGCTGTATGCACGGTATATACGTATTTTGTGCCATTCTTGATGAAAATGATAGTTTTCGTAAAAATGTTGGAAACATAGATATTGACTACACCGTGGTCATCTAATAAAGGCATGTTTTCCGCATATGGAACACACAGTGGAAAAGGCAGTATCATCAGCAGTGAAGGCAACTTTTTTACCAAGCATACGCACATAACTTCTGAAACCTCGGTGCAGACAATTGATTGTGAACTAGGGATTGCATTTCAACTACGTGATTGCGTTGGTTCAAATCCACGTCATAATTTTCGAGGATAACTAGATCACAATTTTTTCTAACAAACGCTTTCTATATCCGAGACCCATACACATCTAAGGGCTGAACCTGTCGTTCTTTTAGGGACAGTAAGTATTTGGACTTCATACAATAGGTACATATGTTTCCTGAGAAGCCGGGCAATGTCCGGTCCAGGAATCTAATAACGGAAGACTTCGTGCACCAGTATTTTGAAAATATATGGTTGTGAACCAATGAGTAAACAGGTTCGTACTTAATTTTCCTGAAGTATAAGCTTTAGCTTTCACGTTTGGTGCCTAAAAATATAGAATTTGTATCAATAGATTGCTTTCTTCGCATTTACAATGGTTTATATAATATTAAAAGCGAAGGGATATTACCTGGAATAAGCTATTCTTTACTCTGGGGTCAAACTCTCTGCCTGTTTTCTTTAAGACAATAAACAAGTGAGATGCTAGTTTACCTGCCGCCGATATCAGTGGCAGTACTGTGTAACTGTGGGTTGTAGCCGAAACTGACTATACAATACATTCAATTTTCTTCGTTCCTACCAAGGCAAGTGTACGACCTAAATGTATTTCCAAGTTAAATCCGCTTTTATCAGTACTAAATACACTCTAGCACCGCAGTTTTCTAAATGCGGCTTAACTAACTCCATAAAACTGGCTGCCGCAGCTTGCAGCATATTGTTGTGCATGCTATATGAACGGCTAACAAACTTTGTAATTTTCCGTGATACGATCCTATGTGCCTGTCTAAAGTTCAGTTTCTTGAGGCTCTAAAATTTTCAAGTTCAATTTCTGCATTAGCCTGTAGAACCCAACTTCTTATATCCATATCGTGAGCGATGAGATTTGCATTCAAACTGGCAGCAAAACGTTGAGGTGTATGTTGAGAAGTGTGCATTAACTTTTCACGTTTTGTGCCACCCTTCTACAGTGACTGCTTCCATGTACATAGTTGTTGTAGACTTTTATTGAATTTTGTTAACATTATCAATACTTGTTTTGTGCCAAAATTTTACTGCTTTCTTTTTGTATTTCAGTGAAACCACCTACATCATAACTGGTACAAGTTTCTTCCAATTCTTCTTGTATAACATCTCTGAAGTCTTCTCGTGAAGGTGGCTCTTCTTCCATCACGACATCAGCAGCAATTGGACTATATTCGTCGAAAGATTCCAATTCATAACTTGTCTGGAACTCAAAGGAACTGTTTTGTACACTCCTGTCTATTATATTGTTTATAGCATCAAGCAGTTCTTGTTCTTTAGCATTTGGATGTCTTGTTTCTTCCCGATATTCATAAGTAATAATTAACAAATTACATTTTGTGGGGGTTTGTACACCACACTGCACTACAAAAACATGGTACAATTTACAGTATCGTTGAAGACTATATTAATCATACCGGGAAATGTATAGTTTTTATACGTACACATTATCAGGTGTGCAGAAATAGAAAACGATAAGCATTTTATTCAACATAGAAACACATTTATACAATAACATACTGTTTAGATATTTATGTCTGTTAAAATGCAAACAGGTAGGTTTTAACATTTGCTAAAATTCATTGTCGGCCATTTCAATCTGATAAATCTAGGAAACGTTCTAACAAAATAAGTTTACGCTGCTGGTTTCTCGGTTAAATATAGGTATTAAATATAACTCTATTTTAAACAACTGGCAACTTACGTCTACCATATGTTTCAGATTAAGCTTAGTTTGCTGACTGATTCTATCAGCCTCTCCAGGTTGTTTATTTTATTTTCACCAATTAAAGGTGGGGGATTTTACTTGAAAATCTTCCAATAAAAGGATTTTTTCAATCACCGAAAATTGACTACGATAGTCGACGTGATTCGTATTGGTAAAGTTACTAAGGAATAAGTACTCATTTTACTTCTGGGTTGGCAAATTGTTTGTTACGTCGTGTATTGGCAACAAACAAGCAACCATGAGAGTTGGCGAGTCTTTAATAAATATTGTTGAGGGCAATACAACATTTTTATTTAGCCTTTTATGTATATATGTAATTTTATTCTAAATTTCGTTTTAACTTCATTTTAAGGCCAAAACTATTTAAAAGACATTAAGTCGTCTGAGTCATTGCATCGGTATTTAAAAATTCTATTATTTATGACTCATGACGTTGCTATTTCGAAACTCACTTTCATATTCTATTGTGTGCTTCTGGAAATAGTCATCCCTGTGATTATTGACGTCACACTCTAAGAACAACCACCGAGTTTACCTTGGTGATAACATCTTCATTAACAGTCAGTTCTAAGCGAGCTCTTCAAGCATCAGCACAATCCTTATTCGCAACTGTTTGCATCTCATACTCGGCTATCTTTGGTATTAAATTTAATTATAATAAAGTAATATAAGTTTAACGTCGTGTTTTACTAAAATCACCGAAAAAGTTAACAAACGCGCTATACAACATAACCTGTGGCCGGTGAACGTGAAGAAGTTACTTTCACACAGCAGCATCAAAAACGACGAAAGCAGCTACGTCTTCAACAAATATTGAATCGAAGCAAGAAAATTATGAAGAAAAAAACTGGAAAAGCAAAGGAAGAAATGTTTCCAGGTATTTTAGGTATACTAATGAATTTCTACCGATCACCTTGGACAACGTTATCGTTTACAGCGGTTTCAATTAAACATTCAGATAACAAATTTACTTATTTAAGATGTGTGAACTTTAAATATTGACTCGAAATTTACAGTGGTTTCAATTCAACTTTAAGTTAATAAATCTAGTTAGTTAAGTTGTTGGATACGTGAAATACGTGACTCAAAATTTACAATTGTTTTGATTATAATAAAATAGGAAAAGAAAACTAATCAAAAGTTGTTAAATAGTGCGACTTAGCTGTATGTTCCCTCGGAGCTGTGGGGCGAAGTGGCATCGTAACTCCAGCAGTCGGCCAAATGACGGCGTTCTTCCAATAAAAATTTAACGATCCAGACGGATACCAAACGGATCAGACGAAAACCGGCCAGTATTAAAACGGCTAAGGCCAGAACAGCCAAAACTAAAACGGCCCAGTATAAAAACCCCTAAAGAAACAGAAAATTCTAAGAACACGATTACCAAAAGGAAAAAGGATAAAGTGAACCTCTTACTGTTAGAACGGGTAAAAAACTTTGCTACGGATGTCACACGTGCTCCAACTAATCCGAAATTAATCAGTTCTTCCGATCTTCCATCAATAACATATGCCGGTTTGGCGATCCAAAAATAATAATGAGGCAACGGCAAGTGCCGAGATTTCAAATGATCAAATCTCTTTGAAGAAAATCACTTCGCAAAACCAGGTGTGTATTCTACCAAGGTCTACGATAATGTCCCCTCGAATAATACGTCAAACGGAAAACGTATATAAATTTTTCCTCGAAAACGGGCATGTAGGTTTCTTCTATCTGTGAAAATCGATAATCTATCGATACATACGTTGGGTTGTCAACCGCATAAAGTGCGTCCCGAATTAATTAAAATTAATTAAAAGCAATAAACATATCATGTTTTCGTTTATTCCTTCCTTCGTTGTCCTCCTGGATGACGACGAAATGTTTTAAGAGTGTAAGTTTAGCATTATGACAAATGGTCCCCCTCAGAACAAAAATTAGAGTGTCTTTGTATTTTTTTAATAATTTTATTAGTGTCGGGTGTAGGCCGCCTGGGAGATCTTCTAATGAACATACTGTATAGAGGCTTTCTTTGCTCCGCGTCCAGCATTGTTTGTTGAATTAAATTTTCAGTGACTTCACTTTTGTTCTATTGACTTTTGAAAGGAATAGATACTTTGACATGTAATATAATGTAATAGAGTGGGGTCTGGCCCACAGTGGCCCTTTGCACTGCGACCACGTTGATCTATTGTGCTTCCCCTTGTTTTTTATTTATTTAATACGTCTAGGAACAGGATGAGCTCCTTCAAAGTGAGTGTTAATAGATCCTCTTCACTCAGCGTAATGCATGTGGTATTCTGTATCTCCTGTGGCCTAGTGCCCCACAGTTAGTGGTCAAGTGTTCCATTGACTCCTCTTCTTCACCGCAGAATCTGCAAGTGTCCGTGTTGGATAAGCCCATTTTGTGTAGGTGCTTGCTGCAGGTATAGTGACCTGTGAGTGCCCCTGTCAGTGTCTTTAAGTTACTTCTGTCCAGTTTTAGGGCGAAGTCCGTCCTCCTAGCGTTGTAGCTCAGAAACATTTGGAATGTTTCAGCCACTGGTATCATTCCAGTGTTTTCTTGTGATGGATACTGCCCATTTCTTTATCTCCTCTTTAAGGAGACCTTTATTAAACCCAAAAGATGGGTTAGGTCCAGTAAAGTTCCTCTCAGCCCCTTTTTTGCGTAGATGTCTGCCATCTCATTTCTTCCGTGCCCCTCATGTCCTGGCATCCAGACCAGAGTAATCTGGTTCTGAGTAGCCAGGCCGTTAAGCGTGTTGTGACATTCCAATAATATTTTGGACGTAATTGTACAACTGCTCAGGGCCTTAAGAACTGATTGGCTATCCGAAAATATTTTGATTCGTATTCCCCTGTGTCCCCTTTCAGATAGGATTCCTACAGTTTCCAAGATTGCGTATACTTCCGCTTGGAAGCTTGTGGTATTCTTGCTCAAAGTTATTGAACTGCGTGTTCTGGGCCCCACTATTCCTGCCCCACTCCTTGGAGCATTTTGGATCCATGTGTGTACCATTTTTGCGATCCATCCCGCAACCATCTTGGGTTTGCGCACCACTCGTCCCTTATCGGGAAGACGACCCCGTACTTCCTATCGAAGCAAAACAGAGGATGCATGTGGTCGCTTGCTAGGGACATACTAAGTATATCTTCGATTTCCTTCAGGATTGTAAGATGACCAGTATGGTTGCCTGCCTTAAGTTTTTCCCTTCTGTAGATGGAGATTGCTTGCGTAGCTGCCTCCTCTTGCACAGCCACATTTGGCGGTGTCAGGCTCAAAAGAACTTCGATGCCCGTCGTTGGGGTTGATTTTATAGCCCCTGTGATACATGGCCACGCAAATCTCTGCCCCCTGCATAGCCTCGATATGACTGTTTTCTGTTTGGTTTTACCCCTCCATACCAGAGCGCCGTACAGTATTGTGGGTTTGACCATTTGGGTATATATCCAGTAGGTCATTTTGGGGCTCAGACCTCAAGATCTACCAAGTAGTTGTCTAGCAGTCCAAAGGTTTTTGTGGCCTCGAGGTGCAGTTCCCAGGTGAGTATTTATCCAGGATAATTCCCAGATATTTTACCTTATCACTGGAGACGACTTCGATGCCGTTTACTTTTAAGGTGGGGATATCTATCACCCTTTTCCTAGTGAATGATACGATGGTTGTCTTCCCTGGGTTAATTGATAACCCCTCCAGTCTGCACCATTCCCATGTTGTGTTCAGGGCATCCTGCATCCGATCAGCAATCGTCCCTATGTGATTACCCCTGATTATTACAGAGATGTCATCCGCATAATCAATGGTTCTGTGTCCCTTCCGGTTAAGGGCCCTAATCAGGTCATCCACTAATACCGACCATAAAAGGGGAGATAATACCCAACCCTGTGGGCATCCCCTAACCGCAGTGACACTGATATCCGCAGATCCAAGTGAGGCTCTAGTCAGCCTTTGATTCAGCATGCAGCTGAGCCATTTTACTATCGCTGAATCAGCTCCTCTATTAGAGAGTGCAGTTTCCATTGCGGGGAAGTTCGCGTTATCGAAGGCGCCTTCAATGTCCATAAATGCACATAAGACTATCTCCTTGGAGCTCAAGGCGTTTTCGATATCTAGAACCAGTTTATGTAATGCCGTAGTAGTTGACTTGCCCTTCTGGTAGGCAAATTGAACTCCGCGCAATGGACTCAGATAGAGTACCTCCACCCTGAGGTATTAGTCCAGTAGCTTCTCAATTGTCTTCAACATAAAAGAGGATAGACTAATTGGTCTGTAGGACTTGGGAGATTCCGGGGGTTTGTTCCCTCCCTTGGGTATGAAAATAACTCGTACTTCCCCCAAGTCCTTGGAACATATCCCAGTGCTAGACTTGATCGGAAGATGTCGACCATCACCCGAAAGAGGGTAGCACTTCCCCTTGACAGTAATGCCGGAAAGATGCCATCCGATTTGATTTGTAGGGTCTGAAAAAATTTACACCCCATTCTATCTTTTCAAAGGTTACTATGTTCCTAATGACCTGGTTCGTCGTCCCGCGCTGACCATATGGCGATGCCACCCGAGTATCAGCACCCGACGCTCTAAACCTACAGTCTGATGTCGCATCTAATTTCTTGTTAATTAAATGTATATATATATATATTTCGTGACCTTTTTATACTTATCTTATATGATAGAGATCTACCACTAATAGGTCAATAAAACAAGGCTGGTTTGAGCGATAGTTATATTTTCAGAACGTTTACAAACGTTTTCGGAACACCTTCGTCAGTGAAAATATAACTAGATAAATATATACGAAGGTGTTCCGAAAACGTTTGTAAACGTTCTGAAAATATAACTATCGCTCAAACCAGCCTTGTTTTATTGACCTATTAGTGGTAGATCTCTATCATATATTTCTTGTTAATTAAATTTACAGAGGAACCGCGTAGACTTACGCTGGGTCTGATTATGATTTCATCTAATAAATGTCGTACTCTTATGTATTGGGTCGCAATTCGTTTGAATTTCGAGCCTTACATTACTATTGCATGTTAATTTTTCATCCGGTTCTTAAATACATCTATATAATATTTAAATGTAAAATTTCGTGTTTTTCTGTTGCATTTAAATGGTCAGTTCATATCGCATTTAGGTTTTCTAATGAATTTTGTTCCGGGATTTGAAATTGATAAATGTAGTCATTTGCTAGAGGTGTTATGTTTATCGTTTTAAGTTCACTTACTTGTTCTTTTTTGTAAAATTTTGTACTTCGGTTATTGTTTCGCCATTATCTACTTTAGTAATATAACTTGGTATATTCATTTATTACTTACAAAGTCCATCATCATCATCAAAGTCATTTATTAACACTTCACCTTCTACATAGTTTACTTCAATATTTTTTAACATTGAAGTTTTTCCGGTTACTATAATTTTTTAGTGTATTTTATAGTTTCCTCTTACAAGTTGACCTTTATTCAAATCTAAGTTAAATTTATTGCTCCTATGTCATTTAATCCAAGCTTTAGCAGGCCCAAGGCTTGATCGGTTACTGCCCTCCACTTCGTCCTGTTTTCAGCCTTTTCTTCCCAGTCTCCAAAGCCCATTTCTCTCAGGTACTCTGGAACCGCATCCAGCCATCTTACCGTTGGCCGCCCTCTTCTCTTCTTTCCACTCACCCCTTTCCGCAGCATTGTCTTCGTCGTTCTTCCTTCAGGGAGCCTCACGACATGACTCAATCATCGAATACGTTGGGACTTCGCCATAGATGTTTTGCTGGGTTGCACATACATGTTACCTCACTGTTGGATCTTCTCTCCCACTACTCGCCCTTTTTCTTACCACCGTAGATCCATCTTAGGATTTTTCTTTTCCACACTTCCAAGCGATCCTTGTCCTTTTCTTTCAAAACCCACACATCACATCCATACATAACAACCGGTCTTATTACTGTTTGATATCACTTCGCGACACATTTTTCGACTTTAATGTTCTTAACAATCCGCTTGCACACCTATTTCTCTTTGTAAGTCTTTCACTTATTTCGCCACTTTCGTCTACATTATTTGTAAGAGTAACACCAAGATAACTAAAACTCTGTACAGTATTATACATGTAACTTGTTCCGTCTACGGTACCCTCTATTGCAAGCCCTTTTCCACTAGTTCCCCTCATTATCATATACTTTGTTTAATCCTCATTTATAGCCAGCCCCACTCTTCTTCCCGCAGCTTCTATACGTTTTGCTATTTCTTGTCGTTCTTAAATTGTACCTTGGGTATGTATTCTTGCATATCTCAATACTTTTTCTAAAACGTGGTAAAAAGTGGTCGGAAGAGGATCCCCTGTCTTAGTCCTCGGTCAACTTCGAATTTCCCCGCCTTGTCTCCATTAGCCATAACTCTATATTCTGTACTGCTCAGTGTCATCTGCATTAGTGATATAAATTTTCTCGGTATTTTAAATTCCGTCATTATCTCGTATAGTTTGTTCCTGTTTATCCTATCGTATGTCTGTTTAAAATCTATAAAGAGGATGTGAATGGTAAATATCTGATCAGTTACTGATCTACCTCCTCTAAAACCGCATTGGTACTCATCTACTATTTTTTTCTGAATATGAGTTAACCTATTCTTTATACAACAAGCCATTATTTTATATACAACATCTAGCAGTGCAATACCTCCGTAGTTTTTGCATAATGTTATGTCACCCTTTCTATGTATCGGCAGTAACACCGCTTCCCGCCATTTCGTCGGTATCATTTCATATTTCCATACTTCTTTAATGACCTCGTGTATAACCATATGCAGCATTTCTCCTCTTTTTTAATGAGCTCCGTTATAATTCCATTTTGCCCTGGACTTTTGTTGTTCTTTTGTTGCTTAATTATGAATATCACTTCATCTAGGTTTGGTGCTGTCTCTTGATTTTAATCATACTCCGTTACCAGTTCTTCTAAAATTTCGTTCTGTGTGTTTTTCATTCCTTCTTCGTTCAGAACGCCCTGAAAATACCTGGTCCAAGTAACCCTTCTTCTCTGTCGCTTGCTAGTTCTTCTCTTTCATTTCTGCAATATATTAGCCCTTCCTTATATCCTCTCTTTTCTTTTCTTACTCCTTTATAAAATTTTCTTATGTTCTTATTTGCAAAACTGTTCAATCATAGCAAGTTCATTTTCGAGATAATGCCTTTTTGTGTCTACATAACCTTTTTGCTTCTCTTTTCATTTGTTGATACATATTTCTATTTTCGTCTCAATTTTCATTTCATTATCAGTTTAGCTCTATTTCTATTGTTTAATGCAACCTTGCAAAACTCGTCATACCATTCATTGCGGCATTGCTTCCCAGTTTCTTGCAGTAAACCGTTTGCAACTTCTAGTATCATATTTTCCAGCTCATCCCACTTCTTTTCCAAATTTTCGTCGTAATTTTTCCGCTCTTCCAATTTCTCCTGTAGTTTGTCTCTGTATGATTGCATGCTTTCGTTATTCCCGATCTGTTGCTTGTCATATATATTCCTTTCCTTTCTTTCATCTTCCTTACTAATCGGTTTACTTTCTTTTAAAAGTATTCCTACCAGAAAGTGGTCGCTGTCACAGTCAGCACCTCTATAGCTCCTCACGTTTTGCACGCTATGTCTCTATCAAAACGTGATCTGTTTGGTTTACTGTGTTTCAACTCGGAGACACCCATATTCCTTGGTGAATACCGTTGTGCTGAAAACATGTGCTCATTATTTTCATGCTTCTTACCGTTGCAAACTCTATTAGTTTTTGACCGTTCTCATTACTTTCTTTGTGTCTGCTATATTACCTTATGACTGGTTTATATTTCTCCTCCCGTCCAAATTTAGCATTAAAATATCCTATTAAAATTTTTGTATTATACTTTGGTAGTGCATCGTACAATTTTTCGAGTTCTTCGTAATACTTAATTTTAATCTCCTCCTCCTTCCTCCTCTTCCGATGGTGCACGTGCATTTACAATAGTAATTTTTCTATACTTCCTCTTTATTCTTATACTGCAGAGCCTATCTAAGATTGGCCTGAAATCCACAACTGCTGATTTAAAATTCTTACTAACCATAAATCCCACCTCATATATTCTTTTGCTACTACCACTATTAAAAAGAAAACATATTTATCTAACTCCATTATGTAAACATGTTTTTCTTTGTTTCTTGTAGTACAACAATATCTATATTATATTTTTTGAATTCTAATATTAAATTCTTCAATGCACCCTCTGTAAACGTGCCCCTCACATTCCAGGTGCCTAATTCTATTTCACTTTCTTTACATTTTACTATTTTCTTAGATTTTTTCTGTTATTTGTTTATGTTTTTGTGTTATTCGTCTTTTTCTATTCTTTTCCAATTTTCATATCCATTGCTGTTGCCGTTGTCATCCCTTTCGCTCCATCCTTCTCTAATGTTATTCGTTTTTTTAAACTGATCGGTTCTTACTACTCCTTTCTCCCTTTAATTCCTTTTTCTGTATCCTATTTTGACTTCGACTTTCTGTAGTTTCTTTACTGTCTACGTTTTTTAATTCAGTGCCTTTAATTACTATATTATCTCTCCTTTTCTCGTTTTCTTGCTTTTCAGTTCTTTGCTCCACCTCACTATTCTATCCATCAGATGTAGTTTTCCTGCTTCCCATTTTCCTTCCTTGCACCTCATCTCTCGTTTTAATTCTCTTATTTCCTTTGTGTTACTTTTGAGTTCTTTTTACATTTCCTGCATTGTTTCATTTATTTTTTTAAAATTTTCCATTTCTCTTGCGCTGCTTGTTTCTTTCTTAAGCTCTTCCCTTATTGACGTTTCTTTTACTTCCCCCTTTTTGTTTACCTGTCTTTGCTTTTGTTGCCCTGGAAACCTGATTACTTTGCGACTTCTCTTAAAAACATGAGCTTCCCCACTACTGTTTAAAGCTCTGTCTCTTTTTTACCAGTACTCATTTCCTTGCCACAATATCCTCAACGAGTAAGCCGCCATGTTTTAAATACTACGAAAGTGTTATATTTGGCTAGCTTCATTAATGTTATTATTCTGGGATGGTCTGTACATATTAAAATTAAAATATATGGTTATTGTTGTGTATCACTGATTTAACTTTTTAGCAAATACTATTCTTTTCACATATCCAAAACTCTAATATTGTTCAATTAAGACGAACACATGTGCGTCTTTCGTATTTTCAAAATGGGGTTAGCTAACTTCTGAGCTATTTCGAGGACATTCAAACCGACCAAATGAACATCAAAGCTGTCGACACGCCTTGACGCTACTCTCTATTCTGTGATTCAGTGGATCCCTTTGTCCCCACTTTCAATACTTTTGCCTCACCGTCACCGTGCGGTACAACTAGGCCGGGGAATCTAAGAACTATTAAAACGGTATCTCCTCATGCCCTCTACGGTGGCCGTCTCAAATACTGACAAGCGCGCGACGTTTGAAATAGTCTATATGTAGGTATGGAAATTACTCTTCTGTTTAGTGGTTTTCTAACATGTAATTTACATAAAATTTCAGCTATTATATTATACTACTACTATACTAATTGCTGAAATTTTATATAAACTAATTTCTAGAGAACCAATAAACATGATACATTTAATGATAACAAAATGACAAAATATATTTAAGACAAATAGAAACCGGAAATAGTGAAAATAAAGGTATTTATTACACAATAATAATAGCATATCTAATAACAATAGAAGATAATTAAAGCAAAAAGAATTTGTATCGCTCGGTGTAATATTGAAATTGAACTTTAGATACATGAAATACAACAACTAAATATCTATAAATAAAAGTAGTAAAATCCACAAATTGAAAAATAAAATATCAGTTATAGTAAACGTGCAGTATTATATCATGGATTTGGCTTAGCACAGTTTATCGATGTTGCAGACTCGCTAAAGAATTGTAGGTAGTGTGTCCAAGAACTACGCTCTAGCCGCCCATTATTACAACAGAAAATTAAACACAGGAACTCATTTTTACAAATTGAGTGTGTAGAGCGTGCAAAATGTCCCGCATCAACTGCATGGACTCAGATGTACGTATATACAAAAATTGAATTAAACATATAAATATAGAAGAAAAACAACAAGATATAGTTACAAATACACGTAAAAATAAACAAGTATATAAAAAATAAATACATATGTACAAATTATTGGACAGAAGAGACTTCTTCGGAAATCATTGTTTGAATATGTTATGGATTCCTTGTCAGCAATTATTTTATTACAAAGCAAATATAATTTTAATGAGCAAATTTGTGAATTTGTTCATTAAAAATTTTGGACTTCTGGCAAGTATTCGTAATCTACAAAATCACCAAAAACATCTAACAAATTTAGCCGATGCATCAAATTATCCTCTAAAAATCATTTATGACAATGTTTAGGTAAACACTGCAGAATGTAGGTATGCAGTTTACTCAACTACATCCAAATTGTCTCATTTGACTGAATATTGTTCTCAATTAGAAAACTACTTTCACTATTCGCAGACGCGCGTTACGCGGTCATACCGCTCATCAGTGCGACTGTGTGAAGTAGTTTTCATTTCTATAGAAGCTCTATATAATCCCGGGTGTTAGATGTTCGTATATATGAGAGTTCAATTACGAAATTCGGCCATAATGTACTAATTGCGCATTTTTGCAGCTATTCTGATTCTACAGAAGTAGACAACTTGTTTTGCCACAAACTCCTGTAGTAGCTACAATCGCGCACTCGGCTAGCCCGCCGTGGGAAAATTGTGCTCAATTAGAAAACTACTTTCACTATTCGCATATTTATTGAATATTGTTGTTTGTCCTGGAGTAGTTGGCAACTCCGAATGAAAAGCAAGACACCTGTCCTTAATAAAATAATAACTTGATTCAGTTGTTATTAAGCTAATAGTTAGAAACAAATTACCAGCTAAATATAATATGGGCACTGCTACTCTTGAATGGCTATTGTTTCTAATTAAATACTTAGGATTATAATGGCTTTGCCAATATGGAAGTTCTTGCGTTTCTCCTTGTCCACGTTGAACAAGTTTGGGTCCCACATGCTTTTACACATAGTGCTGCTCTTTTTAGGGAAATTGATGCACAATACTGTTTTCAAACGTGCAATTCAATACACCACATTTCATTACGTGTACACTTCCTCATCTTCCTTCCTACAAATAATTTTATTTTATGTAATGTGGTACATAACATAAAACAAATTATATTAACTTACCTTGTGTAATTATTGAATATTATATTCACTGTTATACAATGTATTTCCAAATTATTATTGTTGTTAAATGTGTTTAATGGTTAAATAGACGTGAAAAAAATTGAACAAAACTAACTTACCAAATAACAGTAAAAACAAAAATGGCCGATATCCGATAATGGTCGATATTTATAAGTAGATATCTACAACCTTAACTATAGCGACATGTACGGCTGCCATCTGATTTAAATTCAACGTTCAAACCATTAGATTTAACATCCCCCCCCTCCCGGGGGTACAACCTCTATCGCCTAGTTTGACCGGCTCGCTTCTCTTCTTTTACATTCCAACAATAAATGCGTTTCATTTATTTGATAATCTTACAAAATCTCACTTACTTTCAGCTCCATTTCAACAGTTTTTTGAACTATCACTTTGTACACCATTTATAGAATTAAACATTTAAATCGCCGTTTGTGATAAACACGTACCTTCGATCGGAAAACTCGGACAGAACTCAAATTATACCATTACAAAAATTATGGAATTTATGCATGATCATTTTCAATTTACCTAGAGATTTCAATTCTTTAAAACAATAACATTTTTATACTGTCAGTTCGGCAATAAAAGATCTCTCCAGATTAAGAAACATAATTGGGGGTTGCAATTTAAAAAAATGGTGTTATTACTTAAAAGCAGCTGATGGTTGAAAATCAATCTTAAACGGAAATGTGTATTTTTTTTTATTCCATATTGTAGGTACGGATTGTATATGGTCTTTCATAAATATCAAATTATCGATAAGGTGGGGTTAGATATAGAACTTTCTTAATAGATACATGTAATTTAGAAAAGATTGTCGTCTTACATATTTATTTTCTATTTCTGAAATGTACTTCCATACTTGAAAATAAAATTTTAAAATCTTTTTTAAACATAAATCGCTTTACCCGCAATAAGAGATACGAGATATAAAGTCTCTAGAAGGGTTTTGATGGACAGAAAAAAATAAAAGTAAAAGGGTTTATGTTTTAATCTTAAGCGAATTTGTGTTGATCCTTCACTTTTCAATTTTAAAAAGAAAAATGTAAAAGTACAGGGTACAGGGTAGTATGAATGTCGACAGCGCCATCTATCGTAAAGTGGTATTGGTAAAGTGTACGTAAACATTATATTTAAATTGTTTGCAAAATGTGTAACTGAATGTCAATACCGTACCCGAATCCATCAACTTTGAGTTTATATTTATTCTGTAACAAAATAAAGAATAAAAGTCTCAACATATTAAATTATCTAACTACCTTAAAACATATAAAATTAATAGGAAGGCCATATTTAGATTTTAAGAAAGAATAGAAAATGTATGTATGATATATTTATTTGTGATATAGGTACAAATAAATGTTTGATTGCTAAATAATAACTTACGAACTTTTATTTAGAGAATATCATAACAAATTAAATTAGCACATACAACGTGGGATTAATCAAAAAGTAAGAGATAACAATTAGTACGCTCAAGGGAGGTGTATATTGCAAGAGATTTCACTGTATATTTATACCGTGTGGAAACAGTGGGTAAGGTCAAACGCTCCATTCTGCATAGAGACCGATCCTTCTCGCGTACGATCATACACGTTTCGATACATTTAAATCGAATTATCAATCAACGTACGCCCGACGCGCCGGGCTGTATGCGCAACAACAATGTTGTGCTCACCCAAGACCTTACCCACTGTTCCCAATCGGTATATATTTCGTGTTTTTGTTTTATCGTAATCTGGTTTGTATGCACAGGTTGTATCACTTTAAATTTCATACACTTTTATTAGAAAATTCTTAGATTGTTTTCAGTATTTGTCACTGGTTATAATTGCAGGTTTGTTAGTTTGAGACGAAAGCGGTCCATACTTTATTGATCGATTGTGAGAGTACAACATATGATAGACATGCAAAACGTAACATGCGACGAAAATATTAAGTGAATTAACAATACAGCGATTGATATTTAAGTATCAGACACTGACCAACAACGGAAAAATAATTAGAAACACTGATTCTGATAGAATCCGTAAAGCGTCTAACCATCAGCAGAATTAAGCGATTTTTTGTTGTTAGCAATTAATTTCTTGGTATTCAAATACAAACAACTTATTAAAAATAGGGCAAAGTTTATGAAAAACGACTTCAAAGTCCTTGTGAATAAAGTGGACGAACGGAGTAGAGGGTCTCGATGTAATAAACCTCTGCTATAAATAAACACACGCTATAGCTACACCAACGGCGGATTGCGTGCCGGAGATTCTAGCGTAGATGACAGCGGAGGGTACAAATCAAAGAAAACGCATGGAAGTAGCTACACATTACGTAGACATATATTCCACGGGATTAACGTGCATAAGTAATTTTGAAATGAATTATGTTGAGTCTATTAGGAAAGCTTCCAATAGGACACCAATTTGTGTTTTATAAAGTGCGAAACGAGGTTTTACAGAATTCAATAGTATTAAATAATGAGTTTTAATTGTTTCATTTATTAGTTTTAAATAAGCGATAGTATAAATTAATTCCTTGCATAAGTTACTTCACTTCTATTTAGGGCTTGGTCTCCGGAGTGGTTCTAAAATTCCTACACATACAATATACATAGACCGTGAGTTCCTCTATTGTTACTTACAATTAGTACCGGGAATCGGTACTCTGCTGTTTGAAACGTTCTACTTTGGCAAGCAGTTCTCAAATATGAATAGGTAGTGGATATTATCAATAACTGTAATTGCGCAATTCACCCAGCAAATAGCATTTGTTCTACGCATTGGTATTTTTGCTATTTGGCATGTGATCATCTCAATAAGCCGGTGTATACCAGGTCGCTACATTCTCAATATGTGATGTACACGCCGTTAGATACATACTCAACGTTAAGCCCATATTACCACCGTTCTCAATATATAATAATAATGATGTACATACCTATCATTATCCTACTATTGGCGCTTTTACTGAGTTGAGAATGTTACCTTCGATAAAATTCTCCACCACTGTTATAGATCAAACAGATGAAACAAAATCTGTGATATAAGGCCCATATTTCGATACGTTAATTAATAGCGTCTCAGTCCGTGAAATACAACTGTATGTACAAACAAACAATTGGTTCTGTTTAGGTGCTATTAACATAATAACTAACGACTAGAACTTCTTGGTATCCGGCATCTGAAATAAATTTATAAATCTATTTTTATTTTTATGTGCCGCTCCGCACATATGCAAGCCACAGTTTCAAAATAAATCTCTATATCAAAAGATCTTGGTTGAAACCTTAACAATTCTGTTCAAGAACTAGGAGATGCACATACTTCTTCTAAGTGTTCATTTTCTGTACTTCCTGTTTTCTTTTCTGATTCTGTGTTGATGTGATCGTCCTAGCTATTCATTTATTGGTCTGTTGGTCTATTAATTTAAATGATTGTTTCATGTTCGATTTTCTTCCTTGGCTTGATTTTAACTGGGTTTTTTCTATATTTGCGCTATTAACAGGTGATGATCGATCCCTATTTCTGCACCTCTTAGTACTTTTACCTCTTTAATCATTCTTTTATTTTCTTTCTTTACTAGATGTGCTTCCACCACCTCCGCAATATATCGTTGTGCTGTCATATTGCCTCGAATAAACACCAAGGGAGGCCTGCCACCGTAAGTAATCGCACCCCAAACCATGAAACCCACGGCACGGTGTACGTCTCTCTCAACTGTAAATTGAAGATTCCGTCGTTCACCCCGTCTTTTTCTGACTCTCTTACGACCGTCGTGCATGCCTAAACAAAATCTAGATTCGTCACTAAAGACAACATCATGCCATTCAATATTCCAATGAGATCTTTCATTGCACCATTATAACCGTTGCTGACTATGTTCTGCAGACAAAGAAAGCACAAGTTGCGGAAGATATGATCTTAACCCAAAACTTCGGATTCGGCAATAAACTTCCTTAAGGATTACATGGCGTTCTTCTTCGCCAAACCATTGGTCACTAATTGCCCGAGTAGAGAAAAATCGATCCCTAAATGATAGTTGCTTAAGCGACGATCTTGATGCTCATTAGTTTTTCTGGAAGCACCGGTTCCTCTTTTACGACGTTGCTGACCATCTTCAAACCATGCACGACACACTCGTATTACAGTAGACCGGTTTCGATTTACACGGTTAGCAATCTCCCCAAATGAAAAACCAGCTTCGCGCAAACCAATAATTCGACCTCTATCATAATTCGCTTAATTGATGGTAATTGACTCGTTACCGTACTTTAGACATGATCAAACAAATAAAACACGTAAACAACTGAATAACAATCGAAATAATGTTAATTAACAATCAAAAAAGAAAACAAAAATCGAACGATAAATACAGATCGAAAGAGCTAGCAAAAACAGTAATAATAACTGTCAAGTGTGACGTTATTACATTACCACTTGATCTCAAAAGATAATCAATTATTATTTAATGGTAGCCCAACAAATCTACCACGTTTAAACAAAAATATCCTTGATATTGCAATTTCTATGTCACTCAGTATATAACCAATTATAGATTTTTCTGTTCTGCTTAGGGCTATTCTTATTATTTTGTTTATATCCTTATGTTTATAGAAGCGATTTGTTATTACGAGATTATTCAGTTGGCAAAAGTCTAACAGACTTTGTTCAATATTATTCCGTGTGTTATCTCCAAATTTACCTAGCACTATTCTATATATTTCGCTTCTTTTTCCAACTCTCCCATTAAAATCCCTTATTATATAGATTTTACCCTGATATTGTTTGACTACTATCGTGAACTCTTCCCAGAATTTCTCTTTAGTTTCAGCCTTCTTATTCTCGTTTGGACCGTATACTATTACAAATGTGACTGGACCTTCTCGTTTTATTTTTAGCTCGATAGTTAATATTCTTTCTGAGGGCCGGTCTTTTCACCTCTCTATAAAGTTTCCTTTAACTATTGGAAAGATAAATATATTGAGAGGTCTTATAGAGAGGATATATTTTTCCGTCTTTTTACTGCCATATAAGTGGACAATTACTATTGAGAAGATATTTTGTTAGTAGTAGTACTTGGCAGAACTGCTTGGCGCGTAGCGACTTCAAGCGATTATGTACGAGTGAATAAGAGATATGGAAGTATGTGCACATGCAACGGAAATAGCAAATATAGCAAGAATAACTTCATTATAACCCATTTATAACCTATCATTCTGTTTATATTTGTGCAGAAACACGTTTCGCATTTGTATGTATATATATTAACTTATTCATTTTATTGTTTGAATAATGGATATCGAAACAAAAAAACGGAAAAGAATTTTACCGCGTTGGAAATTAGATTTTTAGTGGATATTGTTATACGATACATAAAAGGAATTGAAAATAAAAAGACAACTTAGGTAGTTCCAATTTAAAAGCCAAAGTAGACTGCTACTAGCATAATCTACTCCTTAATAACACTATACTCGCCTCTGTGTAGGAGGAGTAATATCTGCTTCTATTCTGTTTAAAACATTTTGAACAGTTACTTTAGATATCCTGAATCTCTGAATAAATTCTTTCTGATCCCACATTTCCCAGTTATTTACTCTAGGTCTCAAGGTATATCGTTTTCGATCGCGATTTACAACGTTAACGATGTTATACAGATCTTGATCTATCATGACATCAAGTTCTTCGTTAAATATATTTTCCAGCATCGTGATTTGGTCGCTAAACGCAACAGACTTGCCAATAAGGAGTTATTAGCTGGCTGAAGTAGCCTTTAAGTTATAGATCACATAAAAGTGTTAAGAAGTGTTAGAAAGGATGTGTTATTGGACGACGAAAAGACAGTTTTTTAATTTATGGACTACTTAATCTTAAAAGACCGGCCCTGAGTGTCTTTACCATTTTTGTAGTTTCTCAATTCTTGAGTTAGTAATTATACATCCTGTTACAGTTCGCCTACTGAAAGAAAATAGCATTTATATTAAGTCTATTGCTGTTGCATACGTTTTCGCTCAAAACTTTTTTCCTTTTAGTAGGTAAAAAACGAACTGCATTCAAAAACTTTCTAAATTAGGCAATAAAAACCATTTAGTCTTAAAAATGAGAAAAACTTTTATGAACAGTAATTTCGCTTGACATTCCTTTACGACTTAAAAATCGTCTTTTCGTCAATCACACAATTGCTCATATTTTGTTTTACAGCATGTGTTCAGGCGGTAATCTTTATTCGAAAAGGTCGGGCACCGAACAATCATATTATTTGGTACAGTTTATTATAGTCTAATTTAGAATAACACGTTACAAATTCGGCGGTAACTGTGTAATAACGTAACTATTCATATTTTCGACCGTCTCAAATAGTTTTTATGATAGCAATAGTTTCACAGCTGCTACTACGCGGGATCTTTACAATGTTGTCATTTTCTTCATAGGATAGTCGTGGGTCTAAACCAGGTATGGGCAACCTCCGACCCGCGGGCCACATGCGGCCCTCGCGTAAGATTTGCCCGGCCCGCTACTGAATTCTTTCGTTGCATATTAGCACGGCCCGCCTAACTTAATTCATAATGAATCATAAGGATACTACAAAAATGTATATTTTTCAAGATTACTCGCAGCATAAAACTTCTACAAAAAAGGTTGCCCATGCCTGGTCTAAACCTTATCATACGCATACCTACGCATACCTGAGCCGTGTGTATGTACTTTGTAAGGACTTGTACATAAGCTTTTGTTAAATATTAGATCCACCCCTATTGTCGCCATCAATCAAGTTAAACAGTCAATACGAGATAACCATTATTATTAGCTGGATATACAAAATTTCACAGACTGCTTTGTTCGCCAAAGTGGGCGGCGTTACCGGAGCGGAAGTTGCTGTGTGCTGTGTGTGTGTTGCTGTTCGTGAAAAGTACGTTACTATTTTCACTGTAAAGAGAATATATATTTGTGCTTTAGATATTGTAATGAATAGAAGTTTAACTGTTCTATTTTAGAAGAAAAGAAAATAGTGAAGAGAAAAGATGTGGGAATATATATGTAAATTTCTGCGAAGTCATGAATATTTGCCTAAATATATCTTCTTTGTAATTACTAAATACTATTTATATGATATAATATTAATATTAATACTAAATTATTCATCAGGAAGAAGAATTGGAAAAGAAATTTCATAAATCCAACGTCTAACATTTTCGCATTCTGATTATCATAAATATAATCTTGTAATAAGTTTGATGGATAAAATTCATTGCAGTAAATCTTGGAATCACCTACACTAAATTTAAATGTCTGCGTCTTTAAGTAGTGCTTTTGCATCTTCATGTAATTCAAAAACTTTGTTAGGCAATTGTCTGATTGTAAGATTTGAAATAAAAGGATGAGATGACAATAAAAGCATATGAACAATATCCCCTTTTGTTGTTAGACGGCTTATTATTCATGAATGATGCAACCTATACTTCTTATAATTCTTATTTTGGGCTTCTTGGACTTCTTCCGATAATAGCCTATAGGTAGAGCCGCCTTTTCTATGATAACCTCGCCTACATCAGAACCTTGTGAACAGTTGCTGGCATGTGAACCAATTGTATTTTTGCACATACAATTCAGCAGTTTTGCGTGCGTATATTCCAAATTTGCCGGCGTGAATTGGTGCACTGCTAGTAATCACCTGCAGGATTATACTAAACCTTTCAATTAATGTTACATCAATTCCTGTTATATCTGCAGCGACTTGAGGTTGTGAGAAGAATTTTCTAACAGTGTTGCCGTCATTACTAGTGCCCACACCTTGCTTCCCAAAATCTACCCGAATACCCAATCTGTTCCCGAACTCCTCTTGAATTCTCTTTCTTGCATTATCTGTCACTTGTTTTTCTTCTAAGGTAGCAGACGCTCATTTTTGAAATGGTATTCTGGAGGCAATATGTAAAAGACATTCCATAAATTTTATACGCACGTGTAATGTCGAAAGACCTAGCTGGAAACTTTGTTCCAATAGAGGTTTTTGGCTAATGTTATTCAAATTGTTCATTTCTTTCGGTGTAGCTGCACATGCATATGTAACATCTTGATGCCGAAGATGTGCCAGTTACAGCTTGTGCAACTTTCGCATCATGCACTAATTGCAAATTCATTACATAAGTGTAGACAATGTTTATTTAGATACTATTATTAGGTTAAATTAGAAATTTGGTACAACTAATTATAATCTCATCAGCAGTTGTATACATCAATAAACAATTGATATCATGTTTATATTAAGCAAATGCAAACTCATTACCCCCACTAATTTTTAATAACCTATTACGCTTTTTCCTGGCAAACTAACAATTTAATTTTTTTCCAAGTAGGTTTATTAATTTGATTACAATAAGTAAATATCGTAATAATAATATCCACGATCTCAAATTTTCGGTTGAATATAACTCATTTATAAATCCTACGAATGCCCATACGTTATCGTAGTATTGCGCTACGTTCGCATTCAAACACGTTTTTCTCAGGCAAACGCAGAAAAACGCAGCTGAAATTAAGAGGGTTATTTATGGAACATTTAAAGATGTCCTTGGTACCATTCTCAGATCGTAGCACCCCGTAGCTCTCTACAAAACCCCTTACTGAAGTTCGGTTTGTAGCAAGGAGTACACCTGTTCAAATTGTTTATGATATTACAAAATATATGTGATATTTAGCAATAGTTTCTTCGGTTACATACAGTCTGATTACTATTACACCTAATATAATAATAACATTAAGAATTGAATAATAATTTACAGAACGGGGGTACTTTAAATGCTTGACAATAAAATAGACGAAATTTTCTGTTTGCGATTAGTCCGACTTTAGAGGACGATATTTCATGTTACATTGGCCGCAGTCAGGGACTGACCCTATTTCTCAGGCAGATGAACTATTTAACTGCCTAATAAGATCACAAATGTTAATGGATTCGATACGTTCCCAAAATATTTTTTCCGCACCTGAACCACTGTGCGCCGTTCAGATTACTAAACTGTCTAGTGTCTAGTGTCTAACCGCCTGGCGGCCAACCGCTAGTGCGTATGTACACTTACGCTTAACATTCAAAATTCGGCAATTTCGGTACTTCACCATCCGTACGCGATATTCGACCCGTTCTATTAGCTAATTCAAACTATCCCTTTCGATTAACTCCGTTCAGTAGTAGAATACGAGTTTCGTACGATACATGTGTGATACAGTGCGTACTCCGACTGCAGTCTTTCAGCGCGTCCGTTGAGTCCGTGTACAGCTCCATTGCTCGAGATCAATGCCACAAGACTCAAAGTTTACTTGTATTACTCATACTTTCTGTCACCAGATTGCTGTTCCTTCCGAATTTCACCGACGGTGGTTCGACCGCTTATTTAAACACATATCGAAAGCATTTTTAAAATTTCTTTTTATTGCTCTATTAATCGTAAACGCGGTAATCTAAGCTTTAAGGATAAGTTGCTGCGTTTTTCCTAACCAATTATTGCAGCTTCTAATAAAGTGTTTACGAATGGTTTCTGTTTTTCTTTTCCTAACCAATTACAAGGAGAACTAGTCGGGGCAATCTAAAACTTCAATAACCAACCCCCTGGTTTTTAATAATCCTACTTCGGCGTCAGCTCTTTTTTCTTCTCTTACACCACTATAAATCAATAATTGCCTATGTTCCAAGGTATTTCTTTTTGGTTTTTGTTATTCCCATTATTTTCAAGTTGCACCTAGTACATCTGTCGTTAATTTCTACCTCTTTCCCACCAATCCCTCTTGTTTTTCCCATTTTTTTAAAAGGCCGGGTGGTAACTTTAATACGTATTGCCTTTTCTCTTCCCAGTTTCCTTCTTCAGTTCCAATTTCACCGCCTGGTCCGTATCCTGTCCTTACCGTATCTATCTTTATCAATTTCTTCTTGTATACGTTCCGGTAACTTTCCTCATTCGTTGCTCTATAGCAAGACCCAATAGCGACCCTTTTAGTGCTGTCCTCTTCTAAGCGAGACTTCATGTTCTTCTTTTTTTCGGATAATTTTCGTCGATCCATATTTCCGGGATTGAGATATTTCGCTTTCTTTAGCGCCACTGTTCTTATGTTTTCCTTTGTGCAGCTTTAGCAGTATAGACCTTTTCGTATCTGTCTTCTATCTACCTGTTCTACCCACTTCATCCATATCCATCCTTCCATTATAGTTCACTCCTATTGCCTGCATTACTTCTTGAATCTTATTTTTGTAATTCCGTTTTATCCTCATTCTTCCTATCGTTAATTCCTTTTATACTAATACTTTTCCTTCTAATCCCTTGTTGCAAGATTAATATTTTCTGATCCTTAATTGATTAAAATAAACGTTTGCTCCATTAAACGCTTTCTTAAAGACATTATCATTATTGTTATCTTTAGTTTTATAATTCATCGAAATGCTAACCAACCTATGCCCTAAGGTGGATTCTAAGCTTTCTTCCAAATTAAATGATATTTTCCACACTATAAATAAAAATCATCAATAGGTAGGGTAACCCAGTTCTACGATTTAGCGAAACTGGCGCTACGATTGCACATGTAAATAGTTGATGCACTACAGTACTGTTTATGTGTTTATTGGCAGTGCTGCTCGTAGCTTATATTTTAGATTTTATTTTCTTAATACTGTAAGCAAAGACTGAATCAGACTATTTATATATATATATAACTTTTATATATAGTAAGCAATTTTGTAAAATATATGAAAGCAGGGGCTCTAGCGGAATGTTATTATAACTGTATAAGTCAGGATAGGACTGCTGTATGCTTCACCTCTTTATTTGAAGGCCGCCACATTGTGTCTCTCAATATAAGTTGGCGAAGGGTGGGAGTGAGTTCGTGCAGATAGACGAGGGATAGATTGCCTATCATTAGTCCTGCAACGTAATGGTAATTCCTACGCATTATCTGAATCAGACAGGTGGGAGGTACGTGTCCTAAATACGTTTACGGCGCACTCCCACCGCTCGCCAACTTATATTGCGAGAGCTGTACTGTATAACAGCATTTGGGATAAAATGCCAGCTTAACGTCAGGATAAAATGGATATTACATATCAGGACAGTGACAGCAATATGAGCTAAAGGTAAGTGTCCACTTGAGACAAAATAGTCTCGAGAGTAGTCTCGAGACTCCACTTGCAAATGGATATGGGCCTAAGATCAGTCTCGGAGACAAGTCCAAACACGTGTCAGCGAGCACAGAGATCACAAATGGACATATCTATTCCGGCTTTCGAGACTCAGTCGCAAGTCTTTCGTCACTGTTGGAAGACTTTTTTAACTCTCAGAGACTTTTGTGTTCAAATTTATTTTTAAAAATTCTAAAACGTTTTTTTCAAAATGAGTAATGATAAAAGAGAATGGACTGATGATGAAGTAACAAATTTAATTCAATTATATGAAGAACACGAGTTTTTATGGAATGTTAAACATACGTTGTATAGGAATCGCGATAAAAAATGAGTATGTTTGACGAATTTGCAACAAAATTTAAGAACTGTGATGGTGCTGAAGTTCAGCGGAAGATCCATAACTTGCGAAACCAGGTATGTACCTATACATATTGAATTAAATTAAACACAAATAATATAATTATATAAATATAATTATGTTGATAGTATCAGTTATAAATGTACAGACACTGACAATGTTTCATCAGGTATCTCACGAAATGCAAAAAATTAAGAAACTGAAGAGTGGAGATGGTGAAGAGGACAGACACCAGAGCAAATGGAAGTTTTTCTTTGCACTACAGTTCATTATACAAAGCTTCACCCCAACAAAAACTTGTGAGTTTAATTCTGAATTTCAATTATCTTCCTTTCCTAAGTATAATTATGTTTATCGTAATAGGAAATAAATTTACTAATTAATTAACATCATAATTGTGAGTTTATTTTTGGTGTAGGGGAGAGTTGGAAGCGTTTCTTATTTCACATGAAATCAAAGCTACATTTATTCAGGATATAAATCGATACTGCCACTGAACTTCACCAACAGTTGACATGAAATATTCTCTAAATTCATCCCTCACATCTTTTTGGGAGACTGTATAATTTCGGTGTTGGCCCCTCTGTAATGGAAACAATGCTCCTTCCAGTAGAGGTTCATTTCGCCATTCGCCATCTATAGTTTCATGAGTACTGTGATGTTCATAATCAACTGAGCCATGGCACAGATAATAAGTTGATGTAGAAATTAAAAAGTTATGCAAAGCACATATTGCCAGAGTAACATTTCTTACTTTATGAGGTTCTAAATTCATTGGTTTTCGGAGAACTCTGAATTTACTAGTCATAATGCCAAATACATTTTCTATAATACGTCGAGCCCTGCTTAGTCGGTAATTGAATATTCTGTTTGGTGCAGGTTGATTTCGGTACCCGTAAGGCTTTAATATGTATGATGTCATAGCAAAGGCATCGTCACCTACCATTATGGACGGAACTGGTAAAAGTCTTTGCGGCAGTTCTTCGGGTTCCGGAAGCGGTAACTCCTGGCTTTCCAAAGCATTGTGTAGGGAGCAGTTAGAAAAGACACCTCCATCGGAAATTCTACCGTTACATCCAGCATCGACATAAATTAGTTTATAATTGGCATCTGCAACTGCCATCAAAACGATACTGTGTGTTTGCTTATAGTTGTAGTAGAGGCTTCCACAGTTCGCAGGTGCAATCATTGTAATATGCTTGCCGTCAATAGCTCCGAAGCAATGTGGAAATTGCCATTTTAGTGCAAACTGACGTGCATATTCTTTCAATTCTTACGCAGTTGAAGGTGCTTGAAAAAATTTACAATTTTCATCTATGATTTTTAGGCACGACCGTAAAGGGAGTGACTTATTAAATATACGGTTACTCGCATGTGCTATATTAGTTTGTTATTTTGCAGCATAACACAGAGGATATCTCGGATGAGCAAACAGCTGAGCCGAGAACAATGAAAAGAAAAATCACTTCCAAAAAACAACCACAAACCCAAGAAGATGACGTGATAAAAGACGAAAGATGATTATGATCGCTTTGGAGAATATGTAGCAATGGAATTGAGGAATTTAAAATCACATTATTACAGGGGACAATTAAAGAGTGTTATTCGTAAAGCAATAGTAGAATATTCTGATCTGGATGAAAGAGCCTACTGGTCCGGTGTGCCACCCTCTTCAAATTCAAGTGCTATACCTTCTCCAAGTGCAACACCAAGCCCTGTTGACAACAACTTTCCTCCGCCATCTTCTGCTAATAGCCAGACGCAAACAGCCCAAGATTTTTACAGTTCGTTTCACTTATCAAATTTGTAGAATGTATATGTTTTTCAGATTCTTTTTTATAAATAAATATCAACCAATTTTTGATTTTGAATTTGCTTTACATACCTTACAATATTCTTCTTTTAAATTATCATAAATGGCTTGACATACTTGGGGAACTATTCTTCCAACTGTACATGGTGGTAAACGGAAAAGGTACTGCAGACTGCAGTAAGAATCTCCTGAAAATTTATAGCTATGTATATTAAAAAGTACAATTTTCAAGAGATTTGCACAGGAGAATACAGTATTCAGATTAAAAAGTTATTATAATAATCAATGCATACCTGCAGCCAGAAAACGGAGTGTGACCATTAACCTGTCATGAACAGAAATTGCATCACGCAATTTTGTATTTTGCTTAACAATCCGGTGTTTCACCAAATCTAGAACCTGTTCTAATTGCACTGCAGACATCCGAATAAAATTTCGAAACTATTGTGCGTCTTCCAACCTCAACTCATTTATAAGTGTGGAACAAGCTCCAAATTGATTTCGCCGATCCACCCATTTCCTCACCCAACACTCCCTTTTCTTCACTTTTCGCTTTTTGGCAATTTTGTATGCCACAATGAAAGCTAGCGCCTGACGCGAATCCATTTAGGAAAAAAGATATAATTACCAACTCGCGATCAAATCACAACTACACCTAATTCTTAATATACTTCACCTGCATTTTCTCTATTTCCTCAATTTCTTTCAGACCCCATACGTCCGCCCTATACAACAAAATATTCTTAACACATGTTTCCCAAATAATCATATTTGCTTTAAAACTATCTTCGAACCATTCATTCCATTTTCTTCTTTTTACACACATACCTCACATGCTCCTTATTAGAATTATTACAGCTAAACACAAAACCTAAATATTTACACATTCTCGCCCTTTCTATCAGTAATCCCTTCCACTCACACCTTCCCTTTTCCTTTTACTATTTCACATTTTATTTATTTATTAAGTCTGAGTTTGAGAGTGCGAGCGTGCGGACGTTTGATTTGTGCTCCGTAGTGAGTCTCGATTCGGCGGAAAACTACGAATATTGAAGTCAAACAGCGATCGTAAAGAGAGTGAATAGTGGTGTAAATAGTGAACCTAGCGATAACAAAATAGCAGCGTACAAACCGATAAACGCCAAGGTCGGACGGGACGACGGGCCGGCAACTTTTTACGCGGTGTCACAACGAACCTTAGCGAAAAGCGGAAGCGCAAGTGAGATAATAATAATAATAATAATAATATTTATTTATTACCCAACAGAATAATCCAATAAGGGGCAATACAAAAAAGAAATATGGATAATACGGATAATACGGAAAATTAATACAGTGCAAAAATATAATGTATAATAAGGTGGTGATAGTATCAATTGCAAATCAATATCAAAAATAGAATACAATGAAAAAATAAAACATCTCAAAACAGAGATTACAGGATATGTATATTGAGTATTGAAGTTCTTAGCGGAATGAAATAAAGGAGCTTTAAGAAGAATATTTGTTCTTGGCGTAGGAACCATGATTAAGTCACCCGATCTTGATTCAAGGCGTGGCACCAGAAAGTTGACCTTTGACAGTAATTCCGGGGCATCCAGCTTACCATAAATCAACTTCACCATAAAGGAGGCACTGATGTGGATTCTACGCTGAGCCAGTGATTGAAAACCGTGTCTTTCTAATAGATCATTATAATCAGTATTTTGAATCGGGTAAAAACCGTCCTGCTTGTACGACGGATACTTCAAAAATCGTCTCTGTATTCGTTCTATTGCTTCGGAATGAACACTGTATATCGGAAACCAGACCGTAGACGCATATTCCAATCTGCTGATAATCAGAGCGTAGAACAGTGAACGTATTGTATTCAAATTGGTAAAATCTTTACATGTTCGAATAATGAAACCCAGTGTTTTATAGGCAGAAACAGTAACGGCAGATATATGCTCAGAAAATGTCAACGCCGAATTAAAAGTGACACCCAAATCTCTGACGGATGACAAGAGATAGGTATATTGTCGATATGGTAAGCTGAGTTTATTATACTTAATTTCCTAGTATATCTAACGAAGCAACATTTTTAGATATTTAGAGTGAGCTTGTTATCAGAACACCAAGAAAAAATTAAGTTTAAATTTTGCTGTAGAAGATCAACATCCGAATAAGAAAGTATGTTATGATAGATTTTGAGATCGTCGGCGTAAGCCAAGACAAGACATTGAATCGATATAATGAGATCATTGATGAACAGGTTAAACAAAAGTGAACCAAGGTTCGAACCCTGAGGGACTCCTGAGGCTGATACGTAATATTTAGATTTGAATCCATTGTAATAAACGTAATTCTGGCGGTTTGTTAGGTATGATTCAAACAAGGCTAACAATGCGTTATCGAAGTTAAACGAGCTTAGTTTGTGAAGTAATATTTTGTGGTCAATACTGTCAAAAGCTCTAGAGAAGTCAGTATATATTACGTCCAGTTGCCCACCCAAATCCAATGTCTCAGCTATAACCTGCGATATGGTGCACAAATTGGTGACGGTTGATCTACGTGAGGTAAATCCATGCTGACAGAAGGACATAGAGGATTTAGTGAGAAATGCGACTTGTTCATAAATCAACGATTCGAATACCTTAGCAAATGCAGAAATGATTGCGATGGGACGGTAGTTTTTAGGATTGCTGGCATCACCTCTCTTAAACACCGGACAAATTCTTGCTATCTTCCAGGCATCTGGAAAGACGCACGTGTGGAAAGCTTTGTTGAAAATCACGCATAACGGTTCAGCGAAAATCAAGGCACAATCTCTCACCAGAAAACAAGGTATGTTGTCATGACCAGCAGAGAATTTATTTTTCAGTCTCTTAATATGGCGTATTACATCGTCAATGGTGATGGAGCGGATGTGCACCAATGGATGGTTAGATGGCACGTCAGATAAACCATTAATTGTGTCACTCTGCAAAAGGCATTCGATAAAACAGACGCGAAAGCATCTACAATGCTTTCCGGTGTATTATATTCCTGGTTAGAATCACAAAGTTTGCTAGGAATTCTACTCGAACATTTCTTCGATCTAATGTAATTCCAGAAGGAACGGGGGTCAAGCGATAATCTATGTTGTATATTTTGATTGTAGATATGGTAAGCTGTGGAGATCTTAGTCTTGACGGATTTCCGTAGCCTCTGAAACTCACGCCTAAAATGCATGCTACCAGTTGTTTTCCATTTTCTATAATAGTATTTCTTTATTGATAATTCGTTCTTTATATCTGCCGTGAACCATAAAGGATACCTCGAACAATTTTCAGCTGCCGTCAAAGGCACAGACAGCTCAAGGATTTCGAATAGTTTTACATAGAATTCATAAACTACTTCATTTATATCAGTATAGTTATGCAAAAAGACCAATCAACAAGCAACAAATCCGAATAAAGTTTATTATAATTTGCCTTGTAGAAATTATATCTTTTGTTTACATTGGAAGGAAAGGGTAGAGATGTACACTTTGGCATAAAAGTGAAAGACATACTCAAGGCTGGATGATGTAAATCCTCCAAAACCAGTGGAACCGAATCATGTTCAATTTTAAACAAATAATCACAATTAGACAAAATCAAATCAAGCATCCGACCATTATCATTTAAAATGTGATTGAATTGTGTAAGATTTAGGGATGTTTGAAATAGTAGAAAAGAATTTAGTTTAGGATCAATGATCGTAGGGTCAATAAAGTTTGGTAAATTAAAGTCGCCTATTAACAGTACAGATTTGTCTGACACAAATATCTCTAGTAATTCAAAGAATTCTTCAAATAAAGATACGTCATGATCTGGAGGTATATAGAGAAGAATAATATAAATATGTGCAAGATTCAAGGTAATGTTCAAAATCAATAAATCGATAAGAGGTACAAGCTCTTTAAATATTGTGGCGTCAACAGAAGAACAAGCAAGAGAACTTGAGATAGCAGCAACTACTCCACCACCCAGTGATCTACCGGTGGTACGGGGATCACGATCACATCTAAACACATTGTAGTATATTGGAGAAAGTTCATTGTTGAAAAAAGAATCAGAGAGCCAAGTTTCAGTTAAAACTATGATGTCAAATGGAGAAGAATAGCTAGCATTAGGAACATTGTGGGATTTTGTACGTAGGCCTCGAACATTCTGATAATATAGCCCCAAGTGTGAGACTCTGTTGGGCTGTGTTAGTTTTCCGACGAGACGATTTTTGGTATTCCATTTATATATCTAATTCTAAGATTATCCTCCCCATTAGATCTTCGCTCCGTGAGTTCAGCTTTGACCACATTAAACAACTTTTGTTGAAATGGAGTCCGATCAGCAGAAATAAATATTCCCGGATGTTCGACACAGTCTTTTAGGAGGTTGGATTTTTTGAGAAGGCTAGGAACAACAGCCGCTGATGAAAAAGAGATCTTGATAGGTCTTTTAGAAACAGCCTTAGTGGGATCAAATTTACTTAGTCTAACTAGCTTCATGTCTTCCGGTACACCAGCACCTATGTAGTTAAATACCTCACGCACAACCCATGTATCAGCAGCCATCCGCTCATCTTTGGAACTAGACTTCAGTTCGGAAATTCCGTAAATAATAATATTCTTTCGTCGACGTTTGCGCTTAACAACTTCCTGAATGATTTCTTCGGTTTTAATTAGGGATTCAGTGGTTGAAGCAACAGGAGCCGTGGTTGTCGATTTTAAGTTTTTTATATCTTCTTGCAATGTTAAAATTAGGGACCGCAAATCAAGATCCCTACAATTCTTGCAAGACCAAAATATACCAGTAGACGAATCAAATCTTTTTAAATCTGATCTAGTAGCCTCAGTACAAGTAGCTTTAAAAGTCTTGTTACAAACATTACAATTAATTGAGGGGTCATCCCTACTTATTACCAAATTACAGCAAGAGCAATTCATTATATAGTAAATAAGAATAAGGATTTGCACAGGGACACTTTTGCGTCAACGGGGTCTGTCGTGACGACTTTAAAACAAACAAGACAAGACCAACGTTAAACAAAAAATATGTGATTACAAAGGTTATATAAGAAACCAACAGTACAAAAATTATGATATTTTGTAGAATTAAATCGGGAAAAGAACAAGGAAAAAAAAGTATGTTGTAAGAGTAAATGCAATTAAAATAAGGAAACTTTGCAGAAAACTACTAAGTAAAGTAGAGACAAAAATATATCAATAGAAAGAGAATGATATATACTACAAATTGATACTAAATTTACCTTACTTGTAATTTAAAACACCACTAAAATCACAACTCAAAGGAAGGAGCACCAAAACTCGTCTATTATCTCTACGAAAATCAGATCAGATGAGATAACATACAATAACGATAAGATAGGAAATAGTGAAGAATTTGCGGGTATAAATATATATACAGGGGTTAAATAAAAGTTACCAAAGAAATAAAGATATGGAGAGTGATACATCGGAGGATATAGGAATAAAAAGAGGTAGAGAGAAGGATGAGACTTACGAAGTATTCAAGAAAAGCAAGAAATTACAAAGAACACCACAAAAAGGAAAAAGATGGAGAAGGCGAGCTAGTGAATATAATGAGAGAACTGATGAGAGACGTGAAGGAAATAAAGAGAGACCAGAAAGAGTACCAGGAAGAATTGGAAGTGCTGAGAGGGGAAAATGAAAAATTGAAGACAGAAAATGAGATAATGAGGAAACAAATGAGAGATATGGAAAAGAGGATGCACAAAGCGGAGAAGACAATATCAAAGGATAATGTGGTTATGATAGGAATGAAACTTACGATGGAGGATAAGAATGATATGAAGATAGGACTAGAGAATTTTATGAAAAGCACAATGCAGGTAAATGTGAACATAAGAGAAGTGATAAAGATGGGAGAGGTAGTATACAAGATGGAGTTGGAAAGCGCTAGGGATAAAGACGCAGTGATGAAAAATAAGAGTAAATATATAGACAACGAGTTAACAAAAGGCGAACAAAAAACTAAAAAGAAGAAGAAAGAACGGAAGAACGAGGACGACCATGGCAGACGAAATGGAAACGAAAAAGGAAAAGAAATTGGAAGAAGCTAATTTAAGCAGAAAATGGGGAAAGGATAAGGAGGAAAAGGTATTTAGATTAGGAACATGGAATATTAGAAGTTTAAACGGTAAAGAAATAGAAATTGTAGAGGAATTTTAAAAAGCAGCACTGGATGTATTGATAATATCAGAAAGAGAAAAAACAGGGAAAATGGAATTAAAGAATGAGCATATCCTAATATGGAGTGGAGTTGAGAACAGGGACAGAGCTTCTGCGGGAGTAGGATGTATATTGAAAAAGGAAATTAGAAACCTAGTAACTAGGTGGGAGGCAATTCGTGGGAGAGTACTGTTAATAGAGTTGCGATGTAAGATACATTGGAAAACAATTATAGCCATCTACGGTCCTGATGAAAACGAAAAAACTGAGAAAAAGATAAATTTTGGGAAGATCTTACATACGCAATAGAAATGGCAATAGGACAAATATTAGTAGCAGGTGATTTTAACGTACGAGTGGGAGTAAAGGATGATACACATACAACAGTAATTTGAAAGTATGGTGAAATAACTAGAAATAATAATGGGAAAAGGCTGTTAGAGTTTTGTATTGATAATGACTTAATAATTACAAACACGTGTGATGAACATAAGGAAATACACAAATTCACAAGAATGGAACCAGAGAGAGGGAAAAGTCCATAATTGATTACATATTAGTGGAAAGAAACAATAGGAGAAGAGTATTGGATGTAAGGGTTAAGAGAAGTTACGAAATTAACAGTGATCATTATTTAATGATTGCAAAAATTAAAGAAAATGAGGAAGAAAAAAATATAACAATGAAGAAAAGGTAAATAGAATATATGAAAGTATAAAAACATACAAGTTAAGGAATACAGAGATTGCAAAAAATTATGAACTTTTAATATCAAGTGAAATTAACAAAATACAGGAAAAAATAAGAGAAAGTGCACTAGAAGAAAAATGCGAAAAATTTAAAAATATAGTAACTAATGCGGCAAGAACAACGTGTGCAGTTTTTAGGAAAAGTAAAAACAAAAAACAGACAGTATGGTGGACAAAGAAAATAAAAGATGAGATTAAAATCAAAAAAGAATTATGGAAGAAACATTTAAGCAACAGAACTACAGCAAATTACGAAGAAAATAAAAGACAAAGAAATAAAGTTAAAAATTGGTATTACAAGAAAGGCAAAAGAAGTGGACAGAGTTCTAAGAAAAGATATAAAAGGACAGCAAGGCAAATCAGAAACTGTTTTACAAAGTAATTAAAAACTGTAGAAAAAACAGAAATGTAAACACAATGGTCATTAAAAACAAAGACGGAGTAATACTAACAGAAGAGAAGGATACTATGAACAGATGGAAAGAATATTACCAACACCTGCTAAGTGTAGAAAAGGAAAGAACAGTATATCAAGAACAAGAGGATAGAAATGAAGTAAAAGAAGAAATAGAAGAAATAGAAAAAGAAGTAATAGAGAGTGAAATAACAAGAGCGGGATTAGAAGAGGCAATTAATAGCTTAAAGAATGGTAAAGCAGCTGGACAAGATAAGATCACCACAGAAATGATAAGATACGTGGGTGATACGGTAAAAGCGTTGCTACTACAACTACATATATAGACAAGCATGGCGGGAAGAAAAAACGCGAGAAGAATGGAGAATAAGGCTAATATTACCGATACATAAGAAGGGAGATAATAAAAACTGCCACAACTATGGAGGAATAACACTGCTAAGTACAATAACTAAAATTTATGAAAAAATTATAAAGAAAAAGCTAAGGAGAATAGTTGAGAAGAAGTTAGATGGGTCACAAAGTGGATTCAGAAGAGGCCGTAGTACACAGGACCATATTTTTACAATTAAAGAAGTAATACACAAGAACTGGAATGCAGAAAAGACAGTTTGCCTAGCATTTACGGATATGGAGAAAGCTTTTGATAGGGTACCTAGGGAAAAAATTTGGGAGCGTTAAAAAGGAAAAAGGTAAACAAAAAATACAAAAAGTTATACGAAGTGTATATGAGGATACTGTGAATTGTGTGATAAGAAATAATATGGTATCAGAAAAATTTACTACGGTAGAAGGGATTAGACAGGGTGGAGCACTGAGCCCTTTATTATTCATAATATATATGGATTAAATAGTAAAGGAAGCAAAATTAAGAAGTAAGCCGATGAATGTAGGATATAGAAAACTTGAGAGAATAGCGCTGTCAGAATGTCTATTTGCGGATGATGTAGTCATTATAGCAGGCAGTGCGAAAGAATTAGATGAGAACCTGGTAACCTGGAATGAAACTTTGAAAAGATACGGAATGAAACTGAATAAGGATAAAACGAAAATACTAGTGGTCAGTAGGAACAAGGAGAAAGTAAAGATAAAAATAGAGGGAGCAGGAGGGAACATTTGGATAAGCGGCCAACCGTTATTCCATTGTGATTCACTAGCCAAACTTCATAAGTTATGATTTTACTTGACTTAATAGAAGAAAATGTCTGTTGCTTTACGAGTAATAGACAACCCGTTCAAAACCCACCTAGACTACCTAATAATCAATAAAACAACGAATAATTTGCCCCATGTATTTGACATTAGCCTGTTAGATATCCACCACATATGCGGTTAGCCGATCCTACTTTTCATGAAGAAAGCTCAAATGATGTGTTATTAGGTGCCAATATATTGTGAAATTTGTTTTGCGTATGCCAAAAAGTATTGGGCAAATATTCTCCAATTCTTCACACAACTGGACTAGGTAGGGTCTTTGCGGGTACTCTCCCGTCACCTTCTGAACATTTACAAACTACCTCTAGAGGTCATTTAAGTTTAGAAGGCCAATTGAACAGATTTTGGACATTAGAAGGGTGTAGGACCAAGCGATATTACTCACTTGAGAAGGACTCTGAACACTTTATCGAATATACCTTACTTGATTCTAAGAGTAGATTTGTTGTTAGCATACTTTTATACTTTTGTAATATACTTAGACGATTTAATTCTCTTGAGCAGGAATTACGTCGAGCCCAGAATTGAAAACCGAATATGCCAAATTCGTAAATGAATATGAAGAATTAGGACGGATGGAGCGCATCAATGCCACTTTTAAGACTTCCACAAAATGACCTGCTTTCTATTCTTTTAAGATTCCGTAGGCTTGCCTGTATAGAACTGATGTTCTTTGAAATATTAGAAGTGAAGTACATACATACACTGCATGGGAAACTTTCCTTGAGCTTAGGATTGTAAATACACATTAGCAGAATGGGGCGCGAGTCACAAGTTGATTACAATATTAGAGAACAATCAACAACAAATTATTTCGGGCAAAAACTTTCCTAATCAATGCGTTTGCGATAAAACACATAAATAAAATATCTTGTTATTCGAAGAAGACCAACCATTTCATCCCATACTTTGGAGATCCGACTATTCTCTCTCTTTGCTGCAAGCAGTTACATATGTTGCAGCATCGGCATCTTTTGTTGCCACATGCTGTCTACAAGAAGTTGCAATAAAAGATCAATCAACACATGAAACGATTTTTAATGTAATTAATAACTATTTTTACGTAGACGATTTACTAATGGGCGCAGCCTCTATGCCTAAACCAATACACATTCGTAATAACTTAGTTTGATTACTGCGAGACGCAGGTTTTAACTTAGGGAAGTGGACGAGTGACGTTTTGGTTGCAGCTGGGCAGCTGTCACCATTGAAGCATTGTCAGGTGATAACCCTGAATGTAATACATGGGATATTTCCTGGAACCCGGAACATGATTCTTTCAAATGTTACGCCGTAAATCATGATGATAGAGGACGCGTAGCTAAGCGGACCGTTCTATCTGTTTCGTTTAGATATATAATTTCTCTATGATTTTGAGATAGCCATGCGGTAGGCATAGTTACTAGCGGTAATAACACAATTTTGAATAAGGAATTACAGTCCACATGTCAATAATTAAATATCGCTGAGAAATTCGTGTGTAAAACCCAGAAGCAAAAGATGGTCCAATCGAACCGGATTGGGAAGCAGTAACGATAAGCGGTAACGGTGAGTCGATTCCATCCCTTTCAAGTATCCTAACAAGCAGAAAATAATGAGATATAGTTTGGTTAGTTCCTCAAATTATTTACGGGCTAGGTTCATAATGAGTGAAAATAAACTAAAGCGTAGTAGCATAAGGAGGCAATTAACTCGATTTTGTAGTTTTCTAGACGAATGTGGAGAAGACAAAATCGGGCAGTTGCAAGCTAGGTTAGAAAAGATCTATTGTCTTTTGGAAGAATTTAATGAGGTGCAATTAAAAGTTGAAAAAGGCGATGAAAGGGAGGTAAATTCAAATACTAGAGACGAATTTGAAAACGATTACTTTAGCGTAACGGTGAAGGCAAAGGAAATTATTGATGCATATTATGCGAAACAGGCAGAAAATTTAGATAGAGTCGCGATAAATAGGTTAGAATAAACAAATAATGTAATTGATAACGGGCCAGGGTTAGAATTATGATAAATGGTACCAATTTAAAAATACATTTAATTCATTAGTAGATAAAAACAAAAGGTTTGATAATGTACAAAGATTTTATTACTTACTCAATTGCCTAAGGTGTGAAGTGGAAAAAGTATTGCAAAATTTAGAGGTTTCTAATGAAAATCATGATAAAGCGTGGAATCTTTTAACGGAAAGATTCGAAAATAAACCGGCAATAATACAAAATCACTTGTAAGTGTTAATTGACGCCCAAATTATACAAAAAGGATCCGTTTCATTATTAGGCACAACTGTAAATGACTTAAACAAACACGTAAGAGCATTAAATTCGGGGAGCCAGTTGAATCGTGGGACAAAAAATTAATTTTGTCGATGTCGAGAAAATTAGATTTCTGTACAAAAACAGCATGGGAAAAGGCTAGAATAGAACCGGGTACCGGATGTAGGGGATTTTAAGAAGTTTACCGTAAATCGATGCAATACATTTGCAGCGTGTGAAGTAACTAGCAAATTTACAAATATAAATTGTGGAGACAATTATGGCAACAAGGTAGTGTCGAATATTACAACAAACAAAAGCGTATCTTGTGAGTTTTATAAAGGTTTGCACCACATTTATTATTGTAAAGAACTATTAGTGTTACCAATAGCAGATTGGTGTAATCAAATTCAAACATTAGGTTTGTACTAATTGTTGGCGTAAAAATCATTTCGTCAAAGATTGCTGTTCAGTGGGTTGCAAAAAGTGCGGGGCAAATCACAACACATTATTGCATGAAAATAATAACGAGCAGCGAGCACGTGAAATAGCAAACTGCGCTTTAGAAAACGATAACTTTAATGTCAATTTACACAGCCACTCAAAACCAGGGAACCAGGTCTTGTTATCAACAGTCATTGTGCAGATTGCCGACAAAGACGGAAACTTTCAGACGAGTAGAGGGAGATGACGGGTTCAAACCGACCTGCTCAACCGCTCACCCGCTCTAAAAGGTACACACACACACACAACCCCGAGCGAGTATGCTGGAAGGAAGGTAGTCACCACCCCAACCGCGCGTGTATGAAAAGGGGTCTACAACCCTGGTTTGGAGGGTTAAAACTCACGACACGGAAATTAAAAATTCCCGCTGGTCGGTAAGGTAGATACCTATCTAGTGCCGGTAATACAGTGGCTGTATGTAGAGACGCTTTTGACCGGGAGGTGTCGCTGTCGTTGGGAAGATAGATGCCTATGTAGTGCCGGTAATACAGTTTTCAGTATGTAGTGCCGGAACAAGTTTTCCAATGCTGCGGCCAAACCTTCCCGACGGCTGCATTATACAACGGCCACGTACGTTCCCAAGCGCGTCTAGCAAATGACGCTATTTTGCTAGAAGAAGGCATATTAATTCAAGAATCAGGCATGAAGACTAACATAAGGAAATACAAAATCGCAGGGGCCGTCGACGTAGATATCCCAACAATACTGCTAAACCTCAAACAAAAAATCTACACGCCAGTGAGCGACAATATGAGGAGATTGAATCAGGGAGTCATATTGCAATTATATCTATTCGCCTGGTACACGAAGAACTGCGGGAAGGAGCAAGTGACTGAACTAAAATCATTTAATACCAAATACGTCGTGGTGATCCCGTCAGCCGATCTTGACGACCTCACCATGAGCTCGCCAGCAAAATTAAGACAAAGGCCGAGGAGTTTCAGGATAAAGACTCGAGATGGACGCTAGAATCAGTATCGCACATAGAAGTTAACGTCAATACGTACAAACCGCTAGGAGGATCGTCCTACATAGAACTCCCGAGATAAATAGTGGATAAAAGGGCGTGCGTTAACATACAAAATAATGACGAAGCTTGTATCGCGTGGGCTATCACCGCAGCCCTTCACCCAACATGCAAAAATAAATTTAGGACGATGAATTACCCGCATTATTCGACAGTTCTGAACTTAGAAGACATTGACTTCCCGACGAAGCTAAGGGATATACCTCGCATCGAGATACAAAACGACATCTCACTGAATGTATACGGTCTCGAATTCAATGGTGAGACGAAGGGACATGAAATCGTGGGGCTGCTGTATCTAACAAAGGCGCAGAAATCCCACTATGTGGTAATAACAGATTTGTAGCGATTAGTATCGGCGACGTCGCTGTCCCACAGAAAAGGAAACAAATATTTCTGCGACGGTTGCCTCAACTACTTCACAACCAACGAGGCTCTGAGAAGACACACCGAAGGCGAGTGCAATAAGATACTGACCGTCATGCCGACAACAGACAAATGGGATGTGCGAGATGGTACCGCAAAATATCCTGAGATTCGTGAATTATGACAGGAAAATGGCGCTACCTTTCGTTGTATACGCCGACTTCGAATGTATGTTGAAGCCTGTGCAGACCTGCCAACCCGAACCGCAGGTGGCATACACCAATAAAACGCACCTACATCAGGCGTATAGCTCCGCGTACAACATAGTATGTTCCTTCGATAGCAAATATAATAAATTTGTAAACTATGCCGGGCTCGATTGCCCCTATGTATTTCTACGACGACTGTCTGAGGATATTAAAAATTGTATAACGAACACCTAAAGTTCCCCAAGCGCATGAATCGTCCAATCAATAATGAGTTGAAGGCATACGCCACGCCGTAAGATGCCGCATATGCGACAAAGACCTAAATGATGACAAAGTGGCCGATCACTGCCAGTCGATTCCGAGTTGCGGCGCACTCCTGCTGCAACCTAAACTATAAAATCGGCAAAGTGGTACCGATTTTCTTCCACAATTTAAGTGGGTATGGCATTCATCTACTCATACGTCAGCTGGCAGGTGATAGTGAAGAAATCGATGTCATACTCCTTAATAAAGAAAAATATATCAGCTTCACGAAGAAGATCGAGGTGGATCCATACATGGATAAGGCTGGTGTATTTAGAACTGTAAATATTAAAATGAGAAGGTGAGCGTCGACAAAACTTGTATTTTCTTGCGTTGTAATTACGCCGTTTTGACAGATCCGCCAGTCGACGTCGACCATTGCAAACGACTTTTGTTGGAGTTTGGTTCGTTGAAGTGTTTTGGAAGCTCTGTCGTTTCGTTTTACGCATGGTTGCGGATTTAAACCTTTCTTCCACATCCAACCGACATCCTGGTTTGAACTCATGTTGAACGCATGGTAAAGTACTAGTTCGATTTGTATTTTCATTTACTTAGTTTTGTGTTTCTTTTCCATTTTAGAGTTTTCTGGGTAAGTAGCCCCTAAAGGCTGAAAGGTGTAGTCGTCTAGCCGTAGGGATTGGCTTTGAAGTATTGTGTGTTCTAGGTTTGGACTTCACTTAGCCTTAAAATTAGCTGAAATTGCTTTTCGTTGTGTCAATTTTGGAATCCCCCTGTTCGACCGTTGGACGATCATCTTCAGTCATATTTCTACTATTTGTTGGGTATCTTGTCTAGACTTTAACGTTCGTTTTGGGATTCTTGGCGGCGTTTGGGAGACGTATTGATTTGTTAGTAGTATTTACTCCTCCCGTATTCTTGGTATTTATATAAATTTATTTGGCCCAGTTATTCGTGTGAACTTGAGGAGGATAACACAGCCTTAGATGGTAAAGGTCAGGAATTATCCAGGTTAGTACAAGATCTTTCCGGAGGCGTAACCTCACCTGAATATCTTAAAGTTTCTACGAAACTATTTGGTCGTGTAGATAGGTGCAAGCCAACCACAGATGCGCAACGCGGCAAGCAATCTAAGCTTTTAGTAGCTTTAGTTGAGCTTTCGTCTAAAGTTGAATCAAAAGCCGAACGTAGCTCTCGTTGTTCGGTGTCTGATACTTCGGTTATGGAAGAATCTCCAGCAGCGTTAGTTCCTCCTACCATGGGTGCTTCGGAGGACGAATGCATTAGTGAATTCGAAGATGAGATAGCTCCTCCTGTCGTTAGTAATATTCCGGTAAAGTCTGTTCCAGTGATGCAGTGGAATGTCAATAATTCAGGAGAAAATCAGACACTTTCGCTAAACGCATTTTTAGAGCGAATAGATGAATTAATGATGGCGCGTAACGTCACAAAAGAGCAATTATTTATGTAAGTCGGCGTTAGATTTATTTTCTGGTAAAGCACTAATTTGGTATCGGGCGATACGCAAAACTTTGTCCGGTTGGGACGAACTTGTTGTTCCGCTACGTGAAGAGTTTCAGTCACCGAATTATGACGAAGAATTGTTTGATGAAATTAGGCTTCGTACTCAATGTCCGAACGAGTCAATTAGTTTGTATATTGCGGTCATGTCGAAACTATTTTCACGATTAACAATTGATATTCCTGAACATAATCGGTTAAGGACAATACTTAGGAATTTGACACCGTTCTACCAAACTCATCTCGGCTTGGCAGATGTTAAATCATTGGAAGATTTGAAATCTAAATGTAAGCGACTAGAAACGCACTAAGCTTTTGCAGACGCTTATATACCCCCTCCTAGACGTACTCAGTCCTTAGAGCCAGACTTAGCCTGTGTTGTCTTCTCCTTGCTACTTCTTCTAGCCCTCCTCGTGCTATTAAATGTTGGAATTGCGGTCAAGATGGACATATTGCGGCACGTTGTAGACAGCCTCGAAAACTACGTTGTTACAAGTGCAGTAAACCCGGGGTTACGGTTAGGAATTGTCCGAGTTGTAATTTAAACTCTCCGAGGGTGCGTTGAATGATCGATCTGCGCATACAAGGTCCTCGAACCTATTTGGTTGTGGATATATTGGGTAGCAAATTTTTGGGATTATTAGATTCGGGTGCATCGCGTACCATAGCAGGTTCATTGGGTTGGGCAAAACTTAATTGTTTGGGTGTGCCATTGCGTGGTAAGCCTACTTCGGTTAAGCTTGCGGACGGTAGAGCTTGTGAATGTTTGGGTTATGTAACAGTAATTGTCAAACTTAGAGAAGTGGAAAAACTTCTAGAGATTTTAGTAGTTCCTGATGTTGCATCATCCTTAATTTTGGACACAGACTTTGGCGTGCTATGGGAATTGTCCCTGATCTTAGGCGCCGGGAATGGTGTTTTTCTCGGGAGCCAGAGGTTAACGTTAGTTCGGTCGAAGGTAACTTCTTGGACGATAGACAGCGTGGGCAGTTGAAAGAGCTGATCGATAATATTTTTGCTGATTCGAATCTAGATCAAATCGGTTGTACTACGATGGTTGAGCATGTCATTGATACTGATAGTGCTCCGATTAAGCAACGTTATTACCCTATATTTCCAGCTATGTAAAAGATTGTTAATTCGGAATTAGATAAGATGATAGAGCAAGGCATAGTAGAACGTTCGAATAGTCCGTGGTCATCACCTATTTTGTTGATACCAAAACGTGTAACAATCGAGTAACTAAACGTGACGCTTATTCTTTGCCGTACGTGCCTCACATCCTAGATAAACTTCGCCATCCTAGATACCTATCGTCTATAGATATTAAATCTGCGTATTGGAAAATTACGATGGCTAGTAAGCCTTATACGGCTTTCACTGTTCGAAATCGTGGGTTATTCCAGTTTAAACGCAAACCGTTTGGGTTGCATAATTCACCCGCGACGTGGCAACGTTTTATTGATCGAGTCCTTGGCGCTGATCTCGAACCACATGTATTTGCATATTTGGACGACATAATCATTGTAACTTCTTCCTTCGAACATCTTGAAATCCTTTCGGAGGTGATAAACCCTTTGCAGAAGGCGGGATTGATTCTGAATCGTAAGAAATCTCAGTTTTGTTGATGAATTGAAATACTTGGGCTTCGTAGTTAATAGTACTGGTCTACATGTCGATCCTGATAAGATCCAGGCAACACTAAATATTCCTCGCCCTAAGAATGTTACTGAAGTCAGACGTATGTTAGGAGTTTGTAGTTGGTATCGTCGCTTTATTAAGAATCATGGTTCATTAATTGCTCCGCTAACTGATCTTTTGAGAAAGAATAAACTTCGGAATGGAAACTTGTTGTTCCTAGGGAGGAGCGTAAAGATATTATTCGACAAGCTCACGACGAACCTCTTTCTGGTCATCTAGGTATTTATAAAACTGCGAGTCGTGTGAGGGAGAAGTATTATTGGCCAGGTTTTAAAGCGGATGTGGCAAAGTACTTGAGGAATTGTGGGACCTGTATGAGGTTTAAACCTTTACAAAAGGCTCCAGTAGGTAAGATGGGTGGTTATTCCTTGGTGGATAAACCTTGGCAAGTTGTGAGTGCAGATGTTGTCGGTCCCCTGCCGAGAACGTCGCATGGAACTCAGTTTATACTCGTGGTCACTGATTGTTTTAGTAAATTCTCTTTATTCTTTCCGTTACGTAAGGCTACTGCGATTTCTATTGGTAAACACCTCGAGAATGATGTTTTTCTTCAGCATGCAGTTCCCGAAGTGCTTATTACAGATAATGGTGTACAATTTAGGTCAAAGAATATCGTAAATTGTTGGAGACTTATTCATTGCGTGGATATGGATATGGAGTACGTCATATTATTGGCGTCAAGCCAATCCTACCGAATACGTAAATCGGGTGCTGAAAACAATGCTTATCGCGTATGTGTCTAATAACCAAAAACTTTGGGATTGTATCTTGCCTAAGTTAGGTTGTGCTGTTCGCACGGCGAAACACGAAGTTACTGGTCTTACCCCATACTTCATAAACTTTGGCCGAGAAATGATTCTTTCAGGCAAGGAACATGAATTGAACTTTGATGCCGACAAGTCGATACTGGTAAAATCGGTGGATAAAGACACTTTTGTGCACCGATCGGAAGCACTCATGCGAATCTCGATACTACTGTCATATGTGGATCTTGGTTAGTTTTGTTTCCATTGCTTTTCGGCTTTTGCCCACCTGGTTGGGGCTATAGTACGCCAGAAGAACTTTTGTGAACGCTCACCATCAACCATTTGGGTCGCTCACTATTGTTCACCGGGACCTTTGCTTCCCCAAATTCTCGTAACGGAAGTACTCTTTACATCTCTTGTTAAATTTTCGATTTCGACTTTTCGTATTCTATATATTTTTTCTTCTCGCCATTGCATCGAGGAATTGAGCTTTCGGTATTGTTTATCGATTTTAATTTTCCGTTAACTTTTCAGGATTTGAACTTCCGTTATCGTATACCGATGTTAACTTTTCGCTATCGTATTGCGAATTTGCCTTTTGGCTATCGTTTCTGATGTTGACTTTTGTTTATCGTTCTCGATTTTGACTTCGATATTCATACCGATTTTGACGTTTTTAGAAGGCCGTGTGGCAGTTCAATAAAGCCTGTTCTGCTTCACTTAGGGTCTTCAAGGTTCTGAATCCGGCATTACTCGTTATGATTCGAGTTTCTTTTTGTTCCGGATATAGGATTTAATTTCATTGGTGTTTGTTTTTTTGCCTTAGCCTTCAGCTTTTCAGTCTGGGAGTGGGCCACCCTGGACTATAAACCTTGTCACTTTTTCGTTTTGTTTATACAGTTTATACAGTTCGCGTATTTTTTGTTTTATGGGTGGGTATCCTACCTTTTCTCGTTTAGAGTCTGGTGGATTCGGTGCATTTGTACACTGTGACTGGCAATTAACCTTCCTTATTATTCCTCTCCGTATCCTATCCCTTGCATCCTTTGAATTAGTTCCCTTATCCCATTTCACTTTTGTTCTCTTTTGATTCCTTAATTTTCCACGTTTGCCGGCCGATTTGCCGAAACGATCCTGTGGTATTTGGATCAAGCCGTCACATGCGCAGGTGTAGTGGGTCTACTTGTGCTTTAATCTTTGAGATTTGGGTTTTGCTACTTTGTTGTATTTTTTGCTTTTTCTTTTTTGACAACGCCAGCCGATTCCGGAACCGGAATCAGCAATTTGTAACAAGCTTGCTGGAATATTCGAATATATATTTGAAAACAGACGTTCCCCTGCTCACTGACATTTTTGAGAATTTCCGAAAAGTATACCAGTGTTCCTACGGTCTTGATTCGGCGCATTATTACACCACTCCCGGACTGACATGGGACGCCATGCTGAAATATACCGGGGTCGAATTAGAGCTGCTGACTGACGTAGAAATGTACCACCTCGTAAGAGGAGCATTCGAGGTCTGTCGCAAGTCAGTCTGCGCTATGCGAAAACGAACAATAAATATGTCGCCGGTTACGATAGCAGCGTTCCATCGACGTTCCTTATGGCCTTGGACGCCAACAACCTATATGGATGGGCCATGTCCCAAGCCCTACCCTACGGTAAATTCGAATGGATGAGCCAAGAGGAGATCGAACACATAGATATCGACAGATTAGATGAGGATGAGGAACCGGGATACTTTTTGGAGGTGGATATAAGATATCCCAAAGAACTACACGACGTTCACAATGATTTACCATTCCTCCCTGAAAGCATCGCGCCCCCGACATCAAAGTTTCCTAATCGAAAACTTGTAAGTAGGGTATCTATGGGGGTTCTGTATATAGCTTTCTCTCTCGCACCTATGTAGCAATCCCATAAGAAAAGCCGGATATCCGCCTTTTGGACCACTATTTCCCTCTCACTCTAACGATTAGGCGGCACTTTGTTGTGGTTTGTTATCATGTCTGTGGTTTCGTCGCTCTTATATAAAAAACAGTCGCTTGCAAAAGAAATTGCCCGTGGGGAAAACAGTCGCTTGCAAAAGAAATTGCCCGTGGAGAAAACAGTCGCTAGCAAAAGTCGGCGAGAGGGCCTGCGGCTGGGGGTGGCTGACCGGTCACGTGACCTGTATGAGTGACCCGGGGGTGGCTGCCGTGTCACGGGGGTGTGAGCCGTGTCAGGGGGCGGGAGACGTGGCCCGGGGGTGGCGGGGGTGGGCCCGTTAGGGGAGGCACGTAAGCGGAGCACGTGACACGTGGTGGTGGGGGGATGTATTTAGATGTGTAGCGGTGAAGATTGAGGTGCAGTGAGAAAATTGTTGAAAAAGGTTGTACGTGATGGATAATGACGAGCAGGAGTTGGATCGCCCGTCGCAATTACTGGACGATATGTTGGAAAAATACGAAACGGCAATTAAACACGAGAACAGATTGATAAATGAAGTGCAATATCCATTGAATCAAAAGTGTTACGTATCAACCGGTTTGAGTAGTGCGAGAGGATTTATACCGGTGGTAAAATTGGTAAATGGAAAAGGAAATAAAACGACATGTATCACGCTAATAAGGTATGAATGGGAGGAATTTTTAAAATATCAGGATGATATCAATAATCACATGTCTACCAAGATGACATGGTCGTGTGATCATTGTTACAAAGAGGCTGCAGGAAAGGCACATATTACCGACTCCGTGGTGGCTAATGCACTTCATGTTTTCAAGTTGGCATTTATTTACGTAAATACCGCCAAACTGCTGGTTCCATTAATGCAAATTGAATGTCGTGGACAGGAGATAACATTGGATAAGAAAGGTGTCGATATGCTAATGAAATTGTTAAACGTCGTAAATGGGAGACTACTACGGTTAGAATCATTAGATTTCGTATATTACTACAATTCTGTATTGGAAACTATCGTTCGAACTAAGGAAAATATAGATATGAGTAGAATTGATCAGTACGTAAGTAATCTGTTGTGCGGTTGCGGTCACCAAGAAGTCGACAACGAGGATGATGGTATTCATTGAGATAAGCAAACCGCCGTATGGAGTTCCGAATATGTAGACTGTATACTGGAAATTGTTTGTTATCAATTAGATAAGTTTAAGTCGGACATTACATTCTTTATTTTAGTAGATTAGTCTTATTTCTATGTATGTTTAAAGGAAAAATAAAAAATATATAATAATTCGTGTATTTTTATTTATTCAAAATATAATTATAAAGGATTTTAATATTATTTTCGGTACACATACATGCATTACTACTACTACGTACATTTCTATTATCGGCAGTGCAATGATAAAAGCAGGGAGATTCTGTTTTAACTAAAGTAGGCACATTATCATCGTTTTCTAAATTAATAATTTCCACATTTACGTATTTGTTAAGATAATCACGCTTTTGATGCCCTTTCACGTATATTTTATTATACGAATTACAAAGGCTATCTAAAATATTCTTCACATATTTCAAATCGACATAACCCGATGAGTATCGAAGATTGAAGTAATTGTATTCCAACCAACGAATTGATTTCTGTTCTTGTTGTAGTAACGAACGGAAAGGTACGGGAGTTTTGAACAAAACGTGAAGATTTCTTTCACCATCCGTTATGCTCATTTCTTTTGGTAAGAAATCCGGTAGTACGTTGAATCCCTGTATATCCATGATTAGAGTCCGTTCGGAAAAGCGGTTGCGATATATTTTATTTCTGTGGGTCATGCTTAAGATGGGCGATATTAATCCATCAAAATATTGAATTCTGCGATTAAATCGATCCTTATCATTAACATACCGCATCTTCATCATCAACCCATCTGTGCACAATAATATTATCGCTGAATCTTGTTCTCTTCTCCACCACGACGTTGTATTAAACAATTTTCTTATCGGTACCGGTGAGAGCTTCGTACGATACTACGTTGTCATGGATAGTAGAGACAGTAAGCCACTGTACTAGCAGCGAACGGTATGTCTGCTTCAAACTCTAATTTAATGTCCACTGTGGAAGATTTCACAGATTCATTTTGTTTTGAGCAATCTATTACGTAGAGGGGGTATTCATGGAAGGTATTATAATCTATAAGCTGTTGCGCAATTCGATTTCCATAATAACTTGACTGAAAGGCTGCATACGTCAAATATGCGGTACTGTAACGTTTAATATTCATTTTCAGATTTAAATTGTTATATGGATAACTATCAGAATTTAAATGTAATTTTATATTATTGATTGAAGCGTGATCAAGGGCGCTCGCATCAGCTACTGGACTATCTTTTCTATTTGTTTGGAATGCAACTACTACGAAACATGGTTTCTCCAAATTCGAACTTGTTTTGATACTCCAAATGTCTTTTTGGTTATTACGTAGCGATGGAAGTTCATGCAAGTCCCATTTTCTAAATGGTATATAGATGGGTTTATTGGTGTTTAATGTTTTCAAAAGTGACAAACGAGTTGTATCGTTAACTGAAATATGTGGTACGTGCCATTCCACTTTGATAACTTCCATAGTAGCCCTCTTAGTACCATCTGCCGCAGTATTTTTATAGCAATTATCATCGGTACGACTCCGTAGTAATATTAATTCTTGGGAACTGTTAATGATAATTCTTCGATAGTCTTCAGCAAAGCCCAATAGGAATCTTAATGGAATACATGCGTTGAATTGGTTATTTGATAATGTTGGTTGTCTATTCTTGTTAAAGGGGTGCCATCCGGCCATCTGCATCGATTTACTTTCGTTGTCGTTGTAGGATAAAAGCGCTTTCATAGTACACGTAGTGCCTGGTTTGATACAGCGATCCACTTCAACCCCGTTCAATTCATATCGTAGTTGATCAAAGAGGAATGCGTATGCGTTATTGGTAAGCTCACGCTTACCAGTTCCCTCAGTACTTGGATTAAATTTACCTTATAAATAACTATCACCAGGAATTGTATACACATCCTGATTATTTATCGGTAACTTCCATAGTAGCCCTCTTAGTACCATCTGCCGCAGTATTTTTATAGCAATTATCATCGGTACGACTCCGTAGTAATATTAATTCTTGGGAACTGTTAATGATAATTCTTCGATAGTCTTCAGCAAAGCCCAATAGGAATCTTAATGGAATACATGCGTTGAATTGGTTATTTGATAATGTTGGTTGTCTATTCTTGTTAAAGGGGTGCCATCCGGCCATCTGCATCGATTTACTTTCGTTGTCGTTGTAGGATAAAAGCGCTTTCATAGTACACGTAGTGCCTGGTTTGATACAGCGATCCACTTCAACCCCGTTCAATTCATATCGTAGTTGATCAAAGAGGAATGCGTATGCGTTATTGGTAAGCTCACGCTTACCAGTTCCCTCAGTACTTGGATTAAATTTACCTTATAAATAACTATCACCAGGAATTGTATACACATCCTGATTATTTATCGGTATTCGTATTTCATCATTCAAATCGAAATTATTATTTCTCGGATAATATGTGTGATATTCTTTTTTCGTTATGGCTTCGTCAAATTTAATACCTTCGTATATTGATAGATTTTCCGCCATTTTTCACTTTAAACCCGATCGATTGGAGAAATTTAATATTGGCAGGTGTTAATCGATCAAGCATAGATGGCGAAGTGTATATTTGTTGCGAGAATGCAGGTGTTTTATAATTGTTACGAAAGGAGATACCCATCACGCTAACTGTTTCAATTCCAATCTGATTACAATCTGCTCACCGCGAAAATTTACGAAATCTGCGTCTTGATCCAACAACGTTCATGTAATATTATCGATGCGTTTGCTATTAACAGGTAGGTATATATTATGTTGCGTCACAATACTTATGGAATAACCCGGTTCTACTTGCGGAGAAAACTCGTACAATGTATGTGATAAACGTGTATCGTAGAAGGACGACGTTGTTATATTACACTCTATCCTTATTGAAATTACTTTTATAATCTTTACGGGTAAATCTGATGTGTGCTTTTGTTTAGGTATCAATATGCCATCACTGAAACCTAATATGCGACCTATAGAATCTTTCGGTTCGAAATTAATTTCAAATGCGCTCTTGATTTCGCATTTTAGAGTATTATTATTCGGTTTGAGCGATATCGAATCCTTAGGCAATACATTCTTCAAATACTCTTCTATATCAGTAATTTCATACGAACCTGTCGGAATTGTTATAACTTTATCTCTATCGTAGTAAAATTTATTTCCACCTTCGACTATATTGGGAATCGAATTGTAGCTGTGAAAACCTATTAGACCCAATCCATATTGATGATGAGGATTTAATTCTATTGGTGGATAATAATCAGCGGAGAGCACCAAGCTCGTGCCTTTTAATGTAAAAGTGTACGACATGACTGAGTAGACCAGTAAGTAGTCTATGTATTATAAGCTTTGTAAAAACTTTAAACACAGATGACCGCCATTCACTGTGTTGAAATTTTGAAATCGGTCATGATTATATATTACCTTAGTTTGACGACCATTGCTATTAAAGTATTTCATCAACTCTAACGGCGGTTTCAAGTTACCAAACGAGTCAAAATAGTACACTATACAGCCCCTTTTCGCAAAACAGACCCAGTGTGTTCCTGGTCCTTTAGTGCTATCCAGATTAACGACTGCGCTTTCATTCTTATGAGGTGATTTCGGTAACGTATCCCTCATAAATACACCTCTAAAATGTTTAATAGATTTACCATGTTTCAAAATATCGATATCTGTTAAAGGTCTTTGCAGCAGTCGACTCATTAGTTTTTTGATGGAGTGCGTTTTATATATAGTCCTAATCCTTTTTTGTACGGTTTCATGTATAAACCCTTACCCTTTAATGCAATGGCTTCCATGGTTTTATTATGTCTTTTTACTTCTTGTAGTTGATTTTGTGCCGCTTTAGTTTTATTGACAGCTTGAGCTATTCCGCCTGCACCTCCTGCTAAGGCACCTAAAGCAGTTAAACCGGCGAACAGAGAAATGAGGGGTAATATCCCACCCTCTTTAGGTATGGGTGTTCGAATACGTTTGCGCCCCCCAGCTTCTTTAACAGCAATCTTAGCTGCGGTCAAAGTCAATTTTGCACCGTCTTTAATATCTCCCTTGAATTTCTTGAGAGCATTTTTTACCTTTGCAAATATCGCTCTCCTAAACGGTTTCTTTCCTCCTTTTCCCTTTCTTTTTAAACCCATACCTAATTTTTCTTTAGCCTTCATCGTATTGGTGACCATACACGCGGAGGCCCTTTCACCTTAGCTGACGTCTTTTGCTTTAACACGTGACCAAGCTCGTTCTTCTAAGACTTTATCCGCCTTATGTCTATTCTTAAGGTCCTTGAACTGCGAGTATGCAATATCGTGTTCCCTACACGCCGAGTCTAACGGATTTATACCGACGTCGCTCCGTGCCAATCGTTTCTGAAGTTTCGTACCTGGTCCACAGAACTGATAACCGGGTATATGTAATTCAATAGATAAATTATTGATGAGGGAATTCATTACACCTCCACCCTCTCTAAAAGTTAACATTGATATGAAAAAGAAAACTATGTATGCGTGTATTAATTTATTTCTGCTTTAATCACCATGCGACTCGTGAAACAGAGGGACGTGTTAGAAATTATCAATTTGGACGATGAGAGAAATACAAAAGTTGCCGGTAGACACGGTAATCTACTTCCAAACTCCATATATTGCATAATTTGCGGTCCTTCCAATTGTGGTAAAACGAACGTTATGCTCTCACTCTTGTTTAATGAAAATGGTGTAAGATTTGATAATATATATATGTTTATTCAAAGTCTCTGTATCAACCTAAATATATATTGCTGGCGAACATCTTACGGAACGTTAAAGATATAAAATATTTTCCTTACAAAAGAAACGATGAAATTATGGACCCGGCACATGCTAAGACCAACTCTATATTTATTTTTGACGATGTGGCTTGCGATAGACAAGATAAAATTAGAGAATACTTTTGCATGGGAAGGCATAAAAGCGTTGATAGCTTTTATCTATATCAAACCTATACTCGTGTACCTAAACATCTAATCAGAGATAATGCAAATTTCCTAGCGTTATTTAAACAGGACGATACTAATTTGCGTCACATTTACGATGATCATGTGGGTACTGACATGACATTTGAACAATTTAAGATGATGTGCAGCGAGTGTTGGAAAGATAAATACGGTTTCTTGGTAATAAATAAGGATGACGATATACATAAAGGTCGATATAGAAAAGGTTTTGATTGCTTTATATATTTGTAATTTTGTTATAAGAAATAGTCAGTTCTACATTCGCACTCTTACAATCAGGTAGTAATAAAAATGGAAAACGGCTGCACCTTTGAGGAAGCAGAGAAACATGTTTGTTGTTGTGAGTCGTGTAGTAGTAGATGTTGTGATATATCCCATGTTTGTGAATGTATATCTACGATGTTGTTATGTTTTTACTGCTTTTAAAGGCGTGAATTAATCGCAACAAACATCATTCCTTCGACAACCTACCTATGAAGCCATATCCTCTGTGAGGATGAGAGGGAAGAAAAGAATGCCGCAAAGGAAAACAGAGGAAACAAAGACGAATAAATTAAAATTGAACATTATAAACGCCACTAAAGCTATACGAAAGAAACACATGCAATTGAAGTTGGGTCGGTCGGATCAAGATGATGTAATTGGAAGAATGTTCAAACCAATTACGGAACCTCTGACAGGTTTAACTACAACAATAAAGAGTGAAAGCAAATCAATTAAGGAACCGTTAAAGGGGCTCGATGCAACAGTAAAAAATGAAATTAAGTCGATCAAAGAACCACTGCGAGAATTTACCGAAACTGTAAAAAAGGACAAAAATATCTCATCCACGAGGTCGGCGGTTCCCAACATTATGCTGCCTGTTCAACAAGAAGACAGTGTTTTCATTAATCAACCAGAAGAAGAAGAGCCCTTAGAATTGGACGGTCATGAATCACTGAATGAATTTCGTCTATATTATCAAACAATGTCGGAAGAGAGTCCGCAATTAGTTAACGAGTTTATTGAAAATTTTCATCCTTAACCGAAACTATATATAAATGGTCTCTTCGTAGACACGTCTAACGAATTTGATACTACCTATGGAGTAACATATGAACCGGAAACGAATAAAATGAAATTAGGTATAGGTACACTGGAAATTGATGGTATCGATGTATTAATAGACGGCAAACGCTATAGAGGTACACCCGGTCTCTACGAATTAATATTTAAAACACATCCAGAAAAATACAATGAAGATGACTTATCACAGTATTATGATATTTTACAACAGACGAATGTTTATCGTCGTAGCTTCGATGGAACCCGACAAATGAGAGGTAGCACAGCATACAAATGGCAAGAAATAATAAAACCGTTGCTGTCTAAAAGACGCACAGGGAAGTCATGGACTGGTGGTGGACACATTGGTACAAATCTCATTGCAAGTGCCACCGACACCCTTTACAATTACGTTTACTGGAATGATATAAATGAGATAGTAGATCGACTTAAACTGTTAATCGCCTCACAGCAGGCCGGTCATACAAGTCACAATAACGAAATTGTTTCGATCATCGAAGAGCTTAAAGAGTCAGGTGTAATTGAATAAACATTTATCTAACTGCCCTCAGTATCACGATGAGTACAGATAAATTCGGTTGCTATCTTAGTAGTACTAGAATAACTGCTAAACGTTCGCAACCTCTCTTACCTTTAACAGCAGAAGGTGACATTGATGTAGGAAGTAAACGCGTTCGTTATGTAGCGGACCCTATTAACGATCAGAATGGCACTAATAAAAATATGTGATCACGTTAATAGAAAAGTTAAATACGGACATTAGAAACCAACAAACCAGTAGTAATGGAAAAATAAACGAGGCTGTGGCAGCGTGCGAGAACAAGTTTAATAAGCAGCAACGCGATTATAATAATAAAATTAATGCGATGAAAAAGATGTTCTAAATATAAGATATAAGTCAATTAATAGCTTAAATATTGATATAGATGATAAAATGGATTCTTGGGGAACGCATTTAAGGAAAATGGTTGATATAGCACATGATGATATAACCAACGGAGTAGTAAACGACCTCGCAAAAAGAATAGACAAAAATATTGCTGAGATTGATAAAAAGATAGAAAGTCTTAACGCCACATATCTAAAATCGAATTTCGAGCGACGTTTGGAAGATGTTGAAAAGCAACTCAACGATGTTGTTTTCGAAACAATGTTCGACACGAAAACCGACGAATTGAGAGCGGAGTTGAATCGAGATATTAAGGATTTGAAAATGACTATCTTGGAAACAAGTAATATTGTCGATGAATTTAATATCAAAATAAATAAACCCAAGACACACGATATCGAGATAGCGACGAGTATTCAACTCCCAACAAAGACACAAGATACTGAGATACCAACGACTCCGAGTACTCAACCCTCAATAAACAAATCCGAGGCTCAAAATACAAAGATACAGTACTGCAGCCCCCATTCCTAAATCGTTGTCTCATCTTTTTCGTAAATGAGTTTGGTTAAACAGGATATTGTTAATGAAATACATCGCCCGGCCCGAAGAAATTTCTCGAGAAGGCGCGTAATATTAAAAGGTATCGATGATTTATGGCAGGCCGATTTGACCGAATTTGTAAATTTCGCCCGAGACAATCGAGGTTACAAATACATACTCGTCGTGATAGATTGTTTCTCAAAGTATCTATGGATGGAACCTGTTAAAAGTAAAACGGGGCAAAACGTGGCGAATGCGATACAGAAGATACTTAGAGGCTCTCGAGTACCTGCAAATCTACAAACAGATGCCGGTAAAGAATTTTATAATGCACATTTCAAAAAACTAATGGAAAAATATAACATAAATCATTATTCGACGTTTAGTACTAAAAAGGCTTCAATTGTAGAAAGGGTTATTCGTACTATTAAAGATAAATTGTATAAAGAGTTTAGCATGCGTGCTAAATATAAATGGATCGATATTTTAACAAAAGTTACTGATGCTTATAATAAAACTAAACACAGAACAATTGCAATGCAACCTTCTAATGTTAACTTGAAAAACGAAAAACAACTGTTGCAAAGTGTTTACAATAACATCAAGATAAAAGGTAGACAGAAGTTTAAAGTGGGCGATATCGTACGCATTAGTAAACATAAAAGTGTATTTGAGAAAGGCTAAATTGATCTAATTGGTCTACGGAATTGTTTAAAATTTCTAAAGTGAAAATTACTAATCCTGCTACGTATATACTCGAAGATATGAATGGTCAACCTATACTAGGCGGGTTTTACGAAGAAAAATTGCAAGGAACCCCGCATAAAGATGTCTTTTTAATTGAAAAATTCTACGAAGATCCGGAAAAAACTTTACGTAAAGTGGTTGGGCTTATCCCAAAATAGTTGGATTGCTAAAGATGATATATTATAGTTGTATAAATATGATGTATGTGTGTGCGTGTGTTAGTTAAATAAGTATATATTTTTTGTTCTGTAACAGAATTTTCTTATTAATAAAGTTCTACATCAACTAATACGGTGTCATTTTGATCTTTACTGTCATAGTGTAAGCATCATGTATATTCGACTCGGACTCTTGTTTTGCTCTCTTCATGCTATACAATCGTTTAATGTTAACGATTATCTTCATCAATATGGATATTTAAATCAATCTGAAACAACGATTACCAATTCAGAAATTGCATTGTTAAAATTTCAAGAATATTACAATCTACCACTTGATGGAACTTTAAACAATGAAACTTTTGAACTAATGCATAAACCGCGTTGCGGTATGTCGGATTATCCTAATGAGTTTAATACTGAATCGAATAAGTGGGATAGAAAGCAATTGCTTTGGTACTTTGCTTTATCAAATGCAACGATTCAAAGTATTGCCGATAAAGCGTTTGAAATGTGGCAAAATCATACAAGTTTGAATTTTCTTTATTCGGTAAAAGCTCCCGACATTGTAATTTCATTTGCTAATGGCCGTATATCTTGGCCATAAAAATAATCAGAGATGTTTAGGGGGCAATGTTCAGCCAAGTTTGATGGAAGAGGTGGAATCTTAGCGCATCCGCCGAATGATAATAAATGTGTCGAAATTCACTTGGATAGAAGTGAAAACTGGTACTATGGATTCGATAGTGAACCACTTAATCAGACCAGTTTATTTAAAGTTTTATTACATGAAATTGGACATACTTTAGGATTAAGTCATAGTTCAGATCCTACATCTATTATGTATCCATATTATTCCAAAAATGTGGATCGCCTATCTAATGATGATATACAAGGTATTCAGTATCTATACGGAAAAAGGGGAGAATCATCTATTATTACTACTTCTACTATTAATAAATTAAATCGGATTTATGTAAAACTCGTGCTAATAAATTTTTAATTACATCAAATCATCATATGTACGTATTTTATGAGGAGTGGACTTGGATTATAAATATTGCCGAACAAGAACAGCAATATACGAAACCGATAAAACTCAGTAACTATTTACCACGGGCGCTCATCCCTATCACACATATCTATCAAAATATTTATGACGATATTGTAATTTTGGATGGCGACAGAAACATTCTATAAGATTGGTTTCCCAGATTTTACAGTAAAACAAAGGTACTCCGCAACCAAGTTTAATATCCCCAGAGAGATGAAAATTAATTCTGTTTTCAACACATACTCGGGAAAAACATATATATTTTACGATAATTACTATTTTGTTGAAATCGACGAGTGTACTTTAACGCCAAAAACACGTGGACTAATTACCGAAAAGTTACCAGGGATACCATCAAATATTGATGGTGCATTCAGATATAAGAATGAAAATTTATTTTTTTCTAAATCAAACATTTTACGAATTTAACGAATTCAATAATAAAGTAGTAAATTTGGGAGAATTCAATTTAAACATGATTGTAATTCACTGTACAAGCAAAAATATATTAGTGCGGAATATACAAGAGCTGTTATCACAACTTCTTACCATATAAAAAAGCGTACCTAAAAGTGTACCTAGTATAAATTCAACCGCAGATGGGTGGAAAACACAGGAACTGCTATCACAACTTCTTAATACATAAAAAAAGCGTAGATAAGGATGTGGTATAAATTCAATCGAAGATGCATGATAAATATCAGTACCTTCAAACGATTCCACAACATAACAACAATACACAAAACAATACAAGACAATGGACAAAGCTAACCAATTATCTAATTTAAAATACCTAGAAACAAAGAAATTAAGCGAACTGAAAGTTAACAAGCGATATAAAGTGCTGGGAATTAAACGAGTAACTACCAAGTTCGGCTCTAGTTTAGTGGTAGAGCTTGACGGTGATGCGAGAGTTTCCTACCGAAACGTTTCTCGGTACTGACGGACGAAGAGATAAAAGAGTTAGTTGGATCGTGGTTACTTGTCAAAGAAATAAATAAAAGAAAAATAAATAAAAACAATTAAGGGCAATGTGTGCCCAATTGTTGAATTCATAAAATAATAATGTCAATTAAGCTTTTAAACTGGTAAGTTTGTAGTTTTTCTTTTTTCTTTTACATTAATTATAGATTTATTTCAGATACTTTTTCAATATTACTACTATAATTTTTAAACAATATGGAAATGGATAATTTAATTGAATTAGTAAGTGAATTATTTAACTGTAGTAACACAGTTACGGAGTTCAATGAACTGTTAAGTTTAAATGAAACTAATATAAACATTGTTGAAGATGACATAATAAATAGTAGAACTTTAGGAGAAAAACGCAAATTAGAATCTGAACGATGTATACTTAAATATTATAACTGTAAAATCAAAGACAAAATTCAACGGTTGGAGAAAGGAACGATGACTGGTGGCGAATTGCAATCCACATCCAAACCACAACCGCAGCAAAATATTATTTGGAACGACGTAAGTTTTCTTTCGTTTAATAGATAAAATTATTGATTTTTAATTTAGTTTTCTTGTTTGATCATGTAGATTAAAACCGCATTCAGTAGACGCATTCAAAGCGGCGTCATTGTAAACTTGCATCACACCGATCTCGTCCTATTTATGGCCGACTGTTTAAGTATTCTACAAAATAAAATTGAAAATGTACATCGACAATTTACGTCTATTAAGGTAAACGTCGTTTTATGTTGCCTCTATATTAAAAATTCAATAAACGAAACTAAAACGGATTATAAATATTTTTGCACGTCTAATTATATTATAACTGTGACATTTCTTTTCCACGAAATATATGAAGAAATGGTTAACAGTATTTTATTAAAAATGTGCGAATATCAAGAACGCGACAGTGGTTGGGCACTAAAAGAAGTCATAAATTTAGCGGTCAATATTAATAAATACATCCCGTTGAAAGGAAACGGTTTTATTGAATTACCACAAAAATTAAAGACGAGAGTAACATAAGACGCAACAATAGGAATACCAAGGAAAGCCCACGCACTCTTTGGATACAGCCGCTTCGTCGCCGCTTTAGCAGAACCGCCGACTTTGCGGAAATAGTTTATAAATTATTTGAACGCATTGTTATCAGACATTCGTATAATACACATTCGTATAATACACATTCGTATATTACATTCGTGTATTAACGTTAGTACATGTTTCACCCTTTTGTTTTCTAAATTATAATTTTGTAATTAGTGATTGATTTGTCTCAATAAATTTCTTCTTTCTAAAAATATTATTAGGCACTCGGCCTATATAATTCGAGCAATGCGATTCTAAATATAAAAAACAACGATAAAATTTGTTTTGTTTGGTGTATTTTGGCATGTCTAACCAAACGGTACTCCGTCAATACTAAAGATTATCCACAAAATTATAATGATTATTTAAATTTAATTGGTATTCAATTCCCATTCAAATTATGTGATGTCCGTAAATTTGAACGACAAAATCCAGATATTTCGATAAACGTATTCGGTGTACATAAAGATGGTAGAACAATAGTGGGTCCACTATATCACATAAGAGAAACAAAGGCAACCCATGCCAATCTTTTATATTTAACTAAACGTAGACAGAGCCATTACTGTTTAATAACTGATTTAGGAAAAATTTGCTCCCAACAAATATCTAAACATAAAGAGCAAAGTTTTATTTGTGACAGATGCCTGTGTCATTTTATTTCGGCTGAAAAATTGAAATTGCATTTACCAGATTGTTCCCTATTCGATTCCGTCAAGATTAATTTACCGAAAGCTAATAACAACAAATTGAAATTCAACAGCTATCGCAAACAGATACAATCACCATACGTAATTTACGCTGACTTTGAAAGTCTCACAAAAAATGACAATGATGAAAAAGAAAATGAGAACACGTCTTATACACATAAATATCAGAAACATATTCCCTACAGTGTTGCTTATTAGACCGTGTTTTCATCAAATCCAAAATTAAATAATTTCGAAATTTATAGAGGTGAACAACCGATAAAATGGTTTATACAAAAACTAAAGGAGGAAGCTAATAAGTTTGTAGAACATATATTAACTGCTAACAAACCTATAAAATCGCTAACACCTGAACAATTACTTGAATATATTACGATTACACATTGTATGTTTTGTTCAATTATTTTTGACAACAATAATCCGAAAACACTTGATCATTGTCACGTGACAGGATTATATCGATTTGCGCTATGTCGTAGTTGTAATCTTAACCTGAAAATAGAAAATGTCATACCAATCTTCTTTCATAATCTTTCCGGTTACGATGGACATTTCATAGTTAAGGAATTATCATTTGAACAAGGACCGATATCTATCATTCCCCTTACTAAAGAAAATTACATCTCGTTCAGTAAAACTATCAATGTAAACAATAAAATGGTAAAATTACGTTGAGTTCATCGACAACGCTGTCAAAATGAAAGAGAAAGCAATCGTGCAAGAACGAGAATTGCTCGGACAATCGACATATACTCTTACTAAAAGCTGCTTCAAATGGTTAGATGTAGGAATCAGCCCTGCTGCAGGTTACGTGCCTCGGGTACGTTGCATATTCTTTCCAGACGATGAATGGAAGGGGTTTTGTAAGAACGAGGGAACCAGTTGTAATCATCATATGGAAGTTAGCACCTACAAAGACATACAATAGCATATACTTTTTGAAGGAGCTAATTGATCAGAAAATATCCTTACTGAAACAGAACTGAAGTGAACTTTATCAAATTCTACAACACTGTTTTGGACATGTGCACTAAAATGGACGGCGATCTATACCAAAACGTAAAATCGCTTTTAACCTGCTATGAAAATTCGATGAACGCTCTGCTTATTGTACTGAGAATTTAGTTAATTTGTTTTTTAAACTAAATTGCACCGGTCTAGCTCGTAGATAATAATATAAAAGCATAAATTATAACAATTTATATTTATAAAATTTTTGGAAATATTAAACATAAAATCGAAATATTTACTTATTTTAGTGTGTGTGAATGTATGTACATATGTGACTTTTCCGTTGACGGTTCTTCCTGTATTTCATTTCTTCACTTCTTTACTAATGTATGTTTTATTTTAGATTGCTTGAACTGAGAATTAAGATAATAAAATGGAAATGTTCTTAATTAGCCCTACATGGATAAATATTTTCTACACTATAAATGCCTTTCACGATATCAGTTTTTGGTTGAACCAACAAGTAAGTTTTTTGTCCAATTTTCTCCTTTATTTCATATATACAAGAAGGATATAACAGTTTGTTACAAATCTCTTTAGTGGATCTTTGAAAATTTTTAATTAAAACAAAGTCACCTTTATTGTAAACATCGTTTTGGTTATGTATACCACGAACTTTAGGTTTGTTTCTAATTTTCGTCTGTATTTTATAGTCTTTCGCGAGCTTTAGATACAATATCAGATAAGTTTACTGGAGCACAGCTGTCATTTTTTTCCCAAGGTCGATGAGGAAGTCTATTTCTAACAAGTACGATAGGGGAATACCCTGTCGTTACAGAAGGGATATTATTAATCAACTGTTCAATAGTTGCTACGTAATTATCCCATGATTTATGATTCTGTGCTGTGAAGATTCTAAGAAACTGTAAAACGGTGCGTATAGTACGTTCTGCAATATTCACATTAGGAGATCCAATAGGAGATTTAATCAGTTTAATACTTCTATTTTTAAGGAATGTGAAGAATGTTTTAGTAGAGAGAAATGGCGGGTTCTGGACCAGCCTCCCAGCCTCCCGGAAGGTAGGCAACACCCCGAGCGTGTATACTGGAAGGTAGTCACAACCCCGAGCGCGCGTGTGTGGAAATGGGGGCCACAACCCCGGTTGGAGGGTTAAAAATGGGCAACAACCCTCCCCGGAAAATTTAAAACTCCCGCCCGTCTGGTCGGTAAGGTAGATAACTGGGCAGTGCCGGTAATACAGGTGACTTTACATAGTACCGCGTTTGACCGGTAGGTGTCGCTGTTCGGTAGATGCCGGTAATACAGATGGCTGTATGTAGCGCCGCTTTTGACCGGTAGGTGTCGCTGTTCGGTAGGGGGCCTATGTAGTATCTAGTGCCGCTTTTGACCGGGAGGTATCGCTGTTCGGTAGATGCCGGTAATATAGGTAGCTGTATGTAGTGCCGCTTTTGACAGGGAGGTGTCGCTGTCCGGTAGGGCGCCTATGTAGTACCGGTAGTACAGGTGGCTGTATGTAGTGTCGCTTTCGATCGGAAAGTGTCGTTGCTGCTCGGAGTACAGGGAGCTGTAGGTGGTAATAGGTCCAATTAGGAAATTGGGTATTTCACCAGAAGATGGAGGATCAGGAGACGTTAGCCAGAAAGTAAGATTACGTAATACAATGACGTCACAAACACGTTTCGACGGTACACCATCCATGTACTGACCGCGCTCGACGCTGTTTGACTTTGGTGAAAGAACGAGAACGGCTATTGCCAGCGTGCTATGACCGTCGCATTTTTAAATACACAGACGGTACACCATCCAAGTACTGACCCCGCGCCTCACTGTTTGACTTTGGTGAAAGGAGGTGAACGACTATTGCCCATGTGCTATAACTGTTGCATTTTTAAATACACATACGGTACACCATCCAAGTACTGTCCGCAGTCGACATTGTTTGACTTAGGTGATCGCATGAGAGCCGCTATTACCAACTTGCCGATTGTTGCGGATCATTCCTATATATTACGTAATATTACGCAATACCATTACGTCACAAACAGGTTTAGACGAGAATTTTCTTTGTTCGAGTCGACAATGACGTGCGCACCAATCAGATCGCAGCATTCGCGACGGGGCGGGGCTAACGATCCATACGAAATCATATAAAATAAAACATTCACCAAACAATCCCACTTCGAAGAAAAATAGTCGTGTGCCAGTCGCGACTGTGAGTGGACGTGTTTGTGCAGTGCTCCAAGTATTTTAGTGCTCCACAGCGATCTCTATTGTCTCCGTAGCAGATTGTTCTCTTTTTCGCCGATAGGGGGTCGATCTTCGACGGGTCGACTGGGGTCGTCCTCCTTACGCGGCGTTTCGCGATTTCCGCGTAATTAACGAGACAATAACAACAACAACATCTGTTGCCACGTCACCTCTGACGTATCCTGCCACGTAGAGTTCCCGCTTCTTCTTTGACGCCGGCCACTTGAGGCCCGGGTAAGGTGCTCCAGTATTTTTGTTTTATTTTTGTATTATAATTTAGACCTTGTTTGCTTTCCTTTTTTTTGTTTTGTTTTTGTTTTTGTTTCTCTTAAACGCCGACAACCTTCGGACTTGGCGAAGGATTATTATTTTTTTTTTTTTTTTTTTTTTTTAACAAGGGAACTCGCGTCGGCCGTCGACTTGGATATTTTGTCCGTTTGTGCTTAGACCGGGTTAGGGATCGAGCGCCCCTCTCCCGGTCCGTCTTTGTGACATATTTTCGGGCCTTTTACACCCGGAAATTTTATAATTTTTAGATTTTATTAGCTCCCTGTATTGCGTAGCAATGATGCGTACTCCTCCCAAGGGAGCTGGAGGTTTTCTGGCCACTCCACTCCCCGAGTCTCCGGGGAGAGCTGCGGCGCCTCGGCGGTCTCGCCTGGCGGTCTCGCCTGGCGGTCTCGCCTGGCGGTCTCGCCTGGCGGTCTCGCCTGGCGTTTCGGACCCGGATTTAACACCTATATCGGCTCCTGAGAGCCCCGAGGTACTCCGACTCGACCATCTGTCGACGGATAAAATCCTCAAACTGATCGAAGGGCTGCAACTATTGGTCCATAGACGCTACGAAGCCGAGCGCGTCAAACGCGACCTTCGCGAAGATATGGACGCGGACCGCTGTCTCCCGATCATTAGTGGGGACGCGGCCGCCGGGGCCCCCGGGCGCCGTTCGCTCTCTCCGATGTCGAACTCCTCCATAGTTTCGGCAACACCTTCTGCCCTCCCCGGGGGCATCCAAACGAAGACGCCCCTCAACCGAGGTCGTTACTACGGCCTTGATACACACTGAGGGCTTAGATACCAATAAGAGGAGGAGACGCTCCTCTGGTTCTGGAACCGTTGGGGCAGTCCCTAAGAAACCCCTTAATTCGGAGATGGACTCCATAGACGTCGTGGCCGCTTGGGCCCCTACCGCTCGCCGTTCCCCGGCATCTCGACCGGGCCCTTCGAACGCCGCCCCTCCTAACAGGGGCTCGACATTTTTTCCGAGCTTTGCTCCCCGCCCTGAGGGTACTCTGACTTCTGGTTCTACGGCCGGTCCCCCTGGCCCGGCAGGCAAGGACAAAATTCCGCCGATTGTCCTGCGGGATGCCGCCAAGTGGGTACCAGTGAGCGCCATCGTCAAGCGCGCGGGATTTAATTTCCTGAGGGCGACCAGCACCAATGATGGAGTTAGGTTCTTTCCCGCTACTGTAGAGGACTTTCGCGGCATCACCAAGCTCTTGGTTAACGGGGGACACCCGTTCCATACTTACCAGCTCCCATGTGAGAAGCTTCTCCATGTGGTCATCAGGGGCGTTCCTACGGGTGTCCCAATAGCTGATGTCCGTGAATCCCTAGTGGAGAAGGGATTTTCGCCGGAAACTGTTATCCGGATGAAAAAGTTCCGTGGGAAAGCCGAGATGCCCCTGGTGCTGGTTAAAATCACCAAGGACCAGAAGTCTATCTTCGAGATCAAGGAGGTGGTCGGCCTTGACATTTCGGTTGAGCCTCTGCGCTCACGGCCCGGTCTAGGCCAATGCTTCAGATGCCAGAAATTCGGCCACGCACAGTCTAGGTGCACCGCGCCGATCAGGTGCGTGGCCTGCGGTGAAGAGCACTATGCTCGCGAGTGTGGGAGGCCGAAGAGCGAGCCAGCCGCGTGTGCAAACTGCACAGGACCTCACCCCGCCAGCTATCGGGGATGCGTGTGCTGCCCTAGCGTCAGGGCGCGGCCGGTCCAACAGCCGGTCGGGCCATCTTCAGCGGCCGGCGGCCGCGGTGGCGTGGTCGTTCCGGGCAAGCGACGCTCAGAAGCCGTGGCGCCTGGACCATCTAGAAAGCAGCCTTTACCTCCTGCTGCTCCGAAGACGCCGGCTTCAGGTCGGAGGAGGAACCGTGCCCCACAGGGGCTGAAAGGGTAATCGACGTGGAGCAGAAGACCACCGGCCCAGATCTGGTGTCGGTCCTATATTCCTTGCAAGAGATGTTCGCGCAAATGAACCAGACAGCTCGTCTTCTTCAGACGTTGCTCCCTCCACGCGATTCCCTTAAACAATCAAGATGAGCACGGATCTTCCATCTACCTCCTCCGCCTCATTGAGGGTCGTTGCCTGGAACGCACACGGTCTGGGCGACAAGAAACTAGAAGTGCAGGCCTTTTTAGCGGAACAAAACGTCGACGTTCTGCTGGTGGGTGAGACGTGGCTGAGGCCTGGTGACAGGTTCCTCATTCCTAACTACGCCACCCACCGCTCCGACAGACTGACCGGCCGCGGGGGCGGCGCCGCGGTGCTGGTGCGTTATAGCATCCGGCACTCGCGGATTGGCACCCCGGTTTGGCCTCCCTCGAGGCGGCGGCGATTCAGATCTCGACGCGGGGCCTCGGCCCGCTGAGGATCTTTTTCCGTCTACGCCCCCGAGTAGGGCTTTCATGGTCCGAGACTACGAGGAGATCTTTGATTCCGACCTCCCAACCTTGGTTGCCGGCGACCTTAATGCGAAACATCCTTTCTGGGGGTCGAGGGCGACCAACGCCTTCGGAACAAGCCTTCATGCTTATATTCGGAGCGCGACGGTCGCCGTCCACTCCCAGATCCAGCCAACGTTTTTTCGCGCCGGCGCCAGAGCGGATATCCTGGACTTCGCGTTGAGCAGGAACCTTCCGCTGAACGTCGACGTCCAGAACCTCCAGGATCTCTCCTCGGATCACAACCCCCTGCTTTACGTCGTGGGGGTAGTGTTCTGGAGCTTCCCCGCCCGCTTCGGGGTCGGGTCGACTGGGCGCTTTTCGCCGCCAAGCTCGATCGCGTGGTCCCTTTGGACACGGCAGATCTGTCGGATGAACAACAAATTGAGGCTTCCGCTGTCGCCCTGACCGATAACATCTCCACAGCCATTACCGAGTCGACCACTTGGAACACTCGGCAAACTTGGACGTACCGCGTGCCGCCCGACGTTCTCGCGCTTCTGCGCGAGAAGCGGAGGGCCGTGAAGAGGGCCCAACGAACTTTATACCCGGGCGACTTTGCTCGGGCGAACGCCCTGAAGTGCCGCCTTCGTCGGGCGCTGGCCGAGGACAGGGACCGTCGGTGGGAGGATTTTGTCTCCACCCTTACCGCGGAAGACGGTTCCCTGTGGAAGCTTACAAGAGCACTGAAGGGGAAGAGCGACGGACGCAACCGACCGCTCCAGGGTCCAACGGGTATGGCGTATTCGGATGTCGACAAAGCTTCAGTCTTTGCTCGGCATCTGGCGGACATCTATGACGCAGACACCGCGACGCCGGGGGACGACGACACGGAGGACGAGGTAGACGCCAACATGATAGACCTACCTCTCCTGGATGCCGGCTCCCCTCTACAGCCGGCAACTAAGTCGGAATTACTATCATACATCCGTCAGCTAGACGTGAAGAAAGCCCCAGGCCCGGATAAGATCGGCAACGCGGCCATCAAGCGTCTGCCGGACTGTGCTCTGGATGTCCTCCTTACAATTACGAACGCCATACTCGCCAAGAATTACTTCCCGACCATCTGGAAGAAGGCGGATGTCATCTTCTTCCCTAAACCGGGAAAGGACCCGGCATTCCCGCAGAATCACCGCCCCATTAGCCTCATTTCGAACGTCGCCAAACTGGTCGAACGAGTCATCCTCTCTCGCTTGCGGGAGAGTATTCAAGAGATCGACCCCCTCCCGAAAGAACAATTCGGATTCAGAGCTGGTCTGAGTACCGATTACCAGCTCCTCAGACTAACGGAATCCGTTCGGGAGGCCTTAGCCAGGAGGGAGGTGGCGGGGGCGGTATTCTTCGACTTCGGGAATGCCTTTGACAGGGTCTGGCACGAAGGCCTTATCCTGAAGATGACCCGCCTTGGATTCGGAGGAGATTTGATACGTCTGGTTGCGTCCTACCTGTCGAATCGGACATTCCAGGTGAAGGTGGGTGGAGCCGTGAAGTCTACATCCTTCCCTATCACGGCGGGAGTTCCGCAGGGCTCACTGCTGGCTCCCGATCTGTTTAACCTTTTACGCACGACATTCCGCGAGTGCCGGAGACGGAGCTGGCAGTTTACGCCGACGACACGGCCTTTTACACCGTGTCGCCCGCCGAGAGCCTAATTTGTCACCGTCTTCAGGGTGCCACCGACCAACTGGTGGACTGGCCTTCCAAGTGGAGAATGGTCATCAACGAGGATAAGTGCAAGACGGTGCGATTCACTAAACGCACCCGCCCTCCCCACGACTACATCTCCGTGGGTGAGGCCAGACTCCCTTGGAGCCCGACGGTCAAATACCTCGGGGTCGTCTTGGACAGCAGACTAACGTGGCGGCCCCATACTCAAGCGGTGGCAACTAAATTTTTGAAAGCTAGGAACTCCCTCTACCCCCTTCTTTGTCGCGGCAGCAAGCTTCCCCTTCGTGCGAAGCGACTCCTTTACTGCTCGGTTCTGCGCCCTATAATCACATATGCGGCACTCGCATGGTGTACTACCGCCAAGACCCATCTCACCTCTTTAGCAGCCCTTCAGAATCGGACTCTCCGGATGATGGCCGACGCCCCATGGTTCATGAGGAACGAACGACTGCAGAAGGATCTGGATATTCCACCTCTTCCGGACCACCTGCGGACCTTGGCGGCGTCGACCCTGCGGCGCGCCGGAGAGTCAGACCACCCGATCGTGAAGGAGCTGGCGAGATTGAACCCTGACCGCCCGCCGCCCCTGGTGAGGATTCGACGCATTCAGGAGGTGCTGGAGGACGTCCCGGGCTTGCCCCGAGACAACCGTCAATAGGTGTCAAGATCTCTCCCGCGCCCTGTGCGTCGAGCATTTCCATCACCCCTAAACACCCATCACCAGTCAGGGCGGTCAGATGAATCCGCCAAATCAGAAGCTAATGGAGCTAAAGGAACCTAGCGTATCAGCTCCAGAGTGTGAGATGCGGAATCCCACTTCAACTCCAGGCTTCGAGCGTATAACATTATCCGGAATAATGAATCGAGAAGAACTGCGATCAGCACTCGATCAGCACATAAATGGATTAAAACGATTACGGTATCAAGTGAATCTTTACTGCATCACAAGAGATTTTCACCGAATAACGCTGAACAATGAAAGAGATATTAAACAAAATACGAAGAACTATGAACAGCACGAATTTGATCATCGACATTCGGATATTTCTACAACCATACGCACTGGAAGCTAGCACTCGATTAAACTACGCAGAAGCTATAACTATATTATATTGAATAAAACACGTTCTTATAAGCATTATGAATTTTATTTCTAGAATAAGTAATATTTACAATAAGTGTACAGCACTAAAATAATGTGATACTACTAATAAATAAGAACAGCGTAAGTATTACTACAACACACTATCTTTGTTTATCCAACTTTTGTGAGAGTTATCGAATCCCAGCCACTTAACGTAAATTCGATCTCCTTTTCTACGTAAAACTTTTTCAACGAGGTATACGTTTTCATATTTGGCTCTTTGTAGTTCCTGTTCGTAGAAGCTTCCCAGAATCGGTCTTCCGCTAACGTCTTCGATTAAATATGTGTTGAGGTTACCCGCCTTCACTTTAACAACTTTGAATAGCTCCGCGCTCCAGTTTGGTGTATATGATTTGGCAAAAACGCTCTTGTATTTACTAATACGAACAACGTCACCCACCTTAAATCTGCTGTTTGGTTCAAACGCATCGATATTATTATAGAAGGTCGACATCAGATGGGTTTCGTTGACTGATGTAACATTACGAGGTTTCATCTTAATGGTTCGATGTTTCGTATCGTTGTACTCGTCGGTAACCTGGGGTAAAATATCTATCCATTTATACGAGCCCCTCAAACTGAATTTCTTATACAATTTGCTCTTGATTGTTCGAATAACCCGTTCGGCAATAGAAGCCTTCTTAACACTGTACGTGAAATAGTGGTTTATGGAACTCCTGGAACTGTCGGTTATAATACTCCTTCCCCGCATCACTTTGCAAATTTTTTGGAGTCCGGTCTCGACGTAGAATTTTATGCATCGCATCCCAGACTTCAATAGCGCCCTTGCTCTTTAAAGGCTCGGTCCACAGAAATTTCGAGAAACAGTCGATGACAATTAAAATATATTTATATCCGCGATTTTCCTTACTATACGGCAAAAACTCCGCCAGATCACTTTGCCATAACTCATCGAGTCCTTTGATAATTATACGTCGCCTGATAAAGTTTCTTCTAGCCGCTCTGTGCAATTCGTCGACTACGGCTTTCTTAACTTTACTCATCTCAATTTTTTACAACGTTAACAGTTTTATCGATAGCGTTAATAATTTTATTTATAGCCACTCCCCGCGCATCCGCATCCACTATCACACGTTGCACGAGCGTATCTAACTGCATTATTTTAGATTCCATCCTTTTATTCGTTTCTTTTATTTCCGCTAATACTTTATCCATACTATTTATCTGTTTCGATAACATTTTTCTTATATTATCAACATATTTCGACATATAACTTTGATTAACACAATCCTGACTGTGGATGGGGTCTGCCACAAATCTAACACGTTTTCCCCCTACATCTACATCTCCTTCGGGCGTTAAGGGTAGCCCTAGAGGTCGCTTCAGGTTAATATGTTTAATCGTCGAACCGCCGAAGCGGGCATAACGTCCAAACTTGTCGATACTCATCGCGGAAATGAATACAATTGGGCAATGGTCGATTATTTATTCTATAACGCCCGCTTCGCGGAGTTCTTCTATTATCGACACGATTTCGTTGTTATGACTCATATTACCCGCGGCCTGGGATGCCTTCAGAAGTCGCAATCGGTCCACTAATTCGTTTATATCATTCCAATAAACATACTCGTAAGGTGCTTTCGATACAATCATGGACATGTGTCCTTTAGCCTCGGTGTTCAATAAAGGTTTGATTATATTCGTATATTTATACGCTCTATTCGCTCTAATATTTTTTCCGGGTCGAAGTCTCGGTGCAGTACGTTCGTTTGTAGCAAGATATCGCGATAATTATTTTCATCGATGTCATCATAACCGCTAGGTCGTTTCTTAAACACTAACTCGTACAAACCAGGAGTTCCTTTATACAATTTGTTTTCCACTTTTATATCATATCCTATAAAATCCAATGTACTATACCCAATTTTAAATCGATTTGCGTGCGGGTCTAAAGTAGGTCGAAAGGTGGTATCGTAGACGTTGCTCGTATCGCTGATGAGACCCCTTATGTAGGTTCGAGGTAAAACATTGGAAGCGTGCATATACTCGACCATTGGACTTTGAGGTTGCAGTAGCGATCGCTGAACTGTTCGCTGAGGTGTCTCGAGCGAGAAAGCTGGTGGGTCCCCGGTTACAGAGGATTCCAATTCATTTTCACTATCGTCCAACAGATGTTTCTTCACCTCCAGTAAAGGTTCTTTAACGGACCTTACCTCCCGTTTTACAGCAACATCGAGACTTTTTAGCGGATCCGTAATGGGTTTAAACGTTTTTTGCAAGAGTTCGTCGGCTTTCAGGTGCCCAAGTTTTAGTTGTAGATGCTTTCTTCTAATCGCCTTACCGGCTTTTATTATTTTTAATTTTAAATTACGCTCCGGTTTACTGGACATATTGATGGATAATCCGATGTACGTGTAGCAACAACAACAGTTGGTAAAGTACTGAACGTGGTGAACGAGCTTATACGTATTTATTCACGCAAAAGTCGCAAGATGCAGCGCCAGATGAATTGCATCAGACATCCTGATTTGTTTACAAGTAGATATACCAATCAAAATGCTTCCTATACCGGCCCTTATTTAAATCTCTATCCTTGTCTATCACCAGGAAACCGTATCTCTCTTTCCAACACTCTGCGCACATCAACTTAAATTGATCGAAAGACATATCGGCCCCACCTGGTCATCGTATACGTGTCTTAAATTCATATCGTCCTGCTTGAAAAGTATTAAAAATTTACATTATCTCGTATCAGATGCTTTGGTATTCGCGTATAAGTCTGACATAAATAAAAGCTGTCGATGGCTTTGTGACGTCCCATCGAGAAATACATACGGATTTTATCCTGCTTGTCGCAGGCCACGTCGTCGAATATAAACACGGAATTTTGTCGAGCGTCTGAGGGGTCCATAACAGCTTCGCTATCATTAAAAGTATAGTACTTAATTTCGGGGACGCGTTTCATAATATTCTCTAGGAATTGATATTTCGGCTGATACAGAGACTTCGAATATACGTACACGTTATAGAACTTCAGACCGTTTTCGTCAATCAACAAACTTAGCATAACGTTTGTCTTCCCACAGTTTGAGGGACCGCTAATAATGCAACGCACCGTATTCGGCAACAACTCGCCATGTTTTTGAGGACGAGAATCCTCAGAATCAAAATCAATCACCTGCAGGTGATGTTTCTGCTTGACGAGCCTCATACCGACTGCGGTATTATCATTCTCGTTCTCCTATAAATAGCGATCCTCCAGTTATCACAGTCATTTCAATGTCGAGCTTCAAAGAGGGAGGAGGTCTGGTCAATTCTTTAATTAATAATCTGCTAGTGGAGCTACATATCCCCGGATATCAGTATTGCGGACCCGGCACAAAACTTCCCGGCGTAAATCCGTTGGACGCGGCTTGTAAAGAACACGATATGGCGTACGCTCAGAGTAAAGATCTAGAACGCAGACACCGGTCGGATAAAATACTTCAAGAACGTGCGTGGGCCAGAGTGAAATCTAAGGACGCTAGTTTCGGCGAAAAGGCAGCGGCTTGGGTGGTAACCAATATCATGAAAGCGAAAAGGAGATTGGGTGCGGGTTTAAAGTTGAAAAAGAAATTATCACCGAAATTGAAACCGTTTCGTGAGATTATGAAAAGCAAAGATGTACTGAAACGGCGTAAAGGTATAGATACTCGTAAGAGAGTAAAAGCACTCCTGGACGCCTCCAGAGCAGCCGTGAAGGAAGCTGGTGGACCTGGGAATATACGCATTCCACGCATCATACCTATACCGAAAACGGGCGGTATACTACCCCTTATACCCATTCTAGCCGGCTTGTCGGCTATCGGAAGTCTGGCTGGTGGTGCGGCTGGTGTCGCGAGTGCGGTAAACAAAGCCAAGCAGGCGCAAAAACAACTTGAAGAGGCGCACAGGCATAACAAAACAATGGAGTCCATCGCATTGGGGAAGAAAGGCGAGGGAGTGTTGCTCAAACCGTATCGTAAGGGAATGGGTCTGTTCTTGAAACCGTCAAAAAACTACTAAAGCAACTACCGCGTAGAGCTCTGACGGACGTAGACATCAACAATATCGGGGCTCATATTCCATATTTCCGAGGCGTGTTTATGAGAGATCTTATGCCGAAACGCCCGCGAAAATTTGAATGCGCGGTAGTTAATTTGGATACGATTAAAGGTCCGGGAACGCACTGGGTTGCATACTGTAAAGAAGGACTAATTGTAAACTACTTTGATTCCTTTGGTAACCTAAAACCGCCTCCCGAATTAATAGACTACTTCAACAAAAGCGGTCACGTGAGCATTCTATACAATCACGTTAGATTCCAAAACTACGATCAAGTCAATTGCGGTCATTTATGCTTAGAATTCCTAATAAATAGTCGGTAAGGCGGAACATCGTCATCAGTCATGTCTCACACGTTCACCTTAGTTGGTGTAGGCCACGAGCTCTCAGCAAATTACTATCCTCCGATAGATCTAGATCCTCGCTATGATTATGCGCTCGGATTAATTAGCTTGCACACCTACAACACGATTCCAAACGTTGTTGCGGGAAATAACAAATTTTACTACGACGATAAAGTAGTAACCATCCCCGTGGGTTCTTATGAAATTACGGATATTGATGAGTACATAAAGACTTCCATGCCGAAGAATTCTATTTCGATTAGACCCAATAATAATACTTTAAAGGTAGAAATCGAGAGCAAATTCAAAATTCATTTCAATCGGGAAGATTCGATAGGGCGATTGCTCGGTTTTAGCGGACGCACGTTGGAGGCGAACCGGAAATACGAGTCCGACTTGCCAGTACAGATTATAAAAGTCCTAGCAATACGAATAGAGTGTAATATAACTACATCCGCGTACCACGACGCACGTCCATCGCACACGCTATACGAATTCTCACCTCAGGTGGAACCCGGCTATAGTATATATATCGAACCGCAGCACGTCATTTATCTACCGGTGAATAAAACAAGTATAGACAACATAACCTTATCCTTGTTAGATCAGAACGGTGACCCCGTGGATTTTCGTGGGGAGCAAATCGCGATACGTCTAGAATTGAAAAAATTGTAATGGGGTTGGAGTTTATTACTCGAAGGAATAAAATAGGAGGTGCAGCATCGTCTCACGTCATTCACGAACAGACCATTCAACAATTAACACATGCCAACATGGCGGTCCTCGAGTCCATAGGTTTGAAAGTGATCAACAATGGAAAAGTTGGAGATATTCGAGGGCTTGAAATTCGACGAAACTATAACCAAGGAGGAGTATCACACTTACTACCCGCAGGACAAGCAATTTTAATTTAAATGATGAAGTACGCATCCGCATTCAGCATCAAGACATTTACACTTTACCATGTGAGAGTTACATTTATATCGAAGGAAGGTTTAATGTAGACGCAGCTGGAACCGGAGTCTGCGCTTTAGCCAATAATGCCTACGCATTCCTGTTCGAACATATTCGCTACGAGATCAATGGAGTCGAGATCGATAGATGCACCAAGCCGGGTATTACTACAACCATAAAGTCGTTGATATCATACAACGACAGTGAAAGCAAGATGTTACAAGTGGCTGGATGGAATCCTTTCCAAGACAGTCAGCCGACGCTCTACGATGGCAAATTCAGCGCATGCATCCCACTAAAATTCTTCATGGGGGTTTTTGAAGACTATAAACGCGTATTGATAAACGTCAGTCAAGAGCTAGTATTGATTAGAAGCAAGATCGATGATAATTGCTACAGAAACACCGACGCTAACGGCACCAAGAAAGCGAGTTTGAATATTGAAAGAATTGAATGGCGCGTACCTCACATATCCGTAAATGACAAAACACGTCTAAAATTACTCGACGTCCTTAAGAACGATAAGTCCATATACATACCATTCCGTAAATGGGAATTGTACGAGTTGCCTTCTCTGCGTGCCACCATAACCGACATATGGCCCGTAAAATCTAGCACGAATATGGAAAGACCTCGATATATAATCATCGCCTTTCAACAGGGCAAGAAAGACAATTTTAAAGCGAACGCGTCGCTTTTCGATCACTCGAAAATCAGAAACGTTAAGCTGTATCTGAACTCTGAAAATTATCCCTACAACGATATGAACATTGATATGGAAGGTAGACGCTATGCCATCGCGTATCACATGTACGCCTCCTTCCGTCCAAGCTATTACGGGCAGCCTAGCGAACCGCTCATGAACTATAACAACTTTAGAGATTCCGCCCTCTATGTCATAGACTGCTCGAAACAAAACGAGTCGGTAAAGTCGAGCGCTGTAGATATTAAATTGGAAATGGAGTCTAAAGAGGTATTTAACAAGGACACCGTCGCGTACTGCCTCATTATACACGACGTCGTTCAGTACGAACCTTTGAGCGGGACCGCTAAGAAAATAATCTAAGTATGCACGTAACGTTCGTCGAGCCAGTAGCGGTATATGAATGGGAGGACGATGAAGATAGAAGTTCGGAATGGTTACGTATGACCGTCGATCGTTTAAGATTCAAGCGTAGAATTGAACGGATTGAGAAAATTCTAATGCCCATCTTAACAAGCGAGCATAGAGAGAAATTACTTGGTCGACGAGGATATTTGGTAATTGATGTGCAAGGGTTCAACATCCCCGAATTCGCAGTCAAGGAGATGAGCATCAGCGACGGGATTCACAGCATGCATTACCTGTTCAAGTCTTCAGTTTCTTTTCATTTACTTCCCGATGAAATCAAACGACGAGTTCGATGGTTGGAGCGCAATCACCTGAATTGAAATATTCGGACGGATTTGTGAATATAGAAGAGATCGCGAATATATTGGTTAACACCTGTAAAGATTACGATGTCATATATGTTAAAGGGCATCAGAAAGAAATATTTTTAAGAAAATATGTAGATTTAGATATAGTTAATTTAGAATATAGTAGTGCACCCCGTTTGCCTAAGTCCAATTTAGCTTGCTTTTATCATAAAAAATGTTTCGGCGCGTGTACGCAATACAATGTGAACATACTACTGGATTATTTAATAAAAAGTTATAAATAATATCTTGTTTGTACTAACCATCCCTATGAACCGTGAAAAATACTGCGTAGTTCTGACGTCACGATCCTGTTCATTCCTGTTTGTACACCGACCGTTCACAGGTATGCCGTACTGACATCACGATGTCTGTTCTTTCCCGCTTTATTACCCAGAGATTAGTGTTAAAGGTAGGTATTAAGATTTAAAAACGGTTTAACCTTTAACAATTTATTTAAATAAAGAGAATAATTATAACAAGGTTTAATACAAGTTGAAATAACTAAAATGTATAAATAACAAGTTGATAAACATTTATAAAATAGAATATAAAACTGAAAATATTCTTTTAACAATTCTTATAATGTATAATACAATATAAATATAAATGGTGATAAATATTTACAAAGCATATGATAAACATAAAAATCCTCTTCTAATCGATGCCCAACTTCATGATTTTATGGTCGTAAAATACGGTGTTATAGGCGAAGTGAAGCGCTTCCAGCATAAGCAGAGCGTTCATCGAATTCTCATGGCAGGTTAAAAGCGATTTTACGTTCTGGTATAGATCGCCGTCCATTTTAGTGCACATGTCCAAAACAGTGTTGTAGAATTTGATAAAGTCGCCCCCTTTCAGTAGGGATATTTTCTGATCAATCAGATCCTTCAGAAAGTATATGCTATTGTATGTCTCACGCGACAAAACCATTTGCTGATCGCGACTCGTCAGACGGATCACTTCGCAGTCTTTGTAGGTGCTAACTTCCATCTGATGATTAGAACTGGTTCCCTCGTTCTTGCAGAACTCCTTCCATTCATCGTCTGTGAAGAATATGCAGACGTTGTGTGATTTCAGACGTACCAGGGGCACGTAACCTGCAGCAGGGCTGATTCCTACGTCTAACCATTTGAAGCAGCTTTTATTAAGAGCATATGTCGACTGTCCGAGCAATTCTCGTTCGTGCACGATTGCTTTCTCTTTCATTTTGAGAGCGTTGTCGATGAACTCATTGGCTGTAACAATACACGATTATTAATATTTTTCCAAAAATAAGAACGGTTGAAAATATCACCTTGCTCCATCGCGAAGTATTGATGTTGATGGTATGGGTGCTGACTAGATACTACAAGTGCAGTCGCGATGAGTTGTCTATTATTGAGGTAAACGTCGCAATTGATGATGTCACAGTTGGTGGGGATGGTAGTGGGGGAAATCTGTAACAAGATGACATTTAGTTTGTTTCTAGACGTTAATCACATTTGCATACACACCTTAAACTTGTCGGTCCTCGATGGCGTAGTGGCCCCAGGCATACGTATGGACGCCATCAGCATGGATGAATCGTTTGTCGTCCAGGGGTGATAGGGCCAACTTCCTCTGCTCTACTGTATAGATGTCATGGAGAGCTGTCCTGAATATGTGTTGGGTTTTATATAGTAAGCTCCCATTGGTCAGGCTCTCCATGTAGTCACCCATGCTGATGTCGTCCTGGACCACGCATTTTTGAACCCCTTTCGCCCTCTTCACCTGCTCCCCACCAATTCGTAGACCATACATTTTCGATCGCAGGCTTACAAATTCTTCGACGGCTTTACCGCCAGCCTCATCTTTAAATTTGCCCGGTATGGCTTTATTTAGTCGGGTGATGCCATACGGGTTATCATCGTTGTAATTTGATGTGTCGAAGTTGTGTTGATTTTGCTTTATATCCTCGTAGACATCGTTCGTTTCAATTTGTAGAATGAGGCTGTCCGTGTCGGTGTAACATAGAATTACTTTGTCGTTGTACATTCCCTTCAATTCATCGTAGTAAAGTTATACATCAACAACTTTGACAACTCCAGCACAGCGAAACCGATGTAAATTGGTTTATTGTATGTCACCTTCAACTTTCTCATTTGAATAGCAACAAAGTTTTCAGTGAATATGCTCACGCTTTTAAAGTTTTGCTTCGCTATTAATGAGCGTGCTCCCCGTCTTCGCCCCAGGTCTTCCCAATGGGTTAACAGTTTAACGTCTACCCGTTTGTCGACGTTCTCCATTGTCTTACCGTATGCGGCGTTGTTTATTAGCTTGAAGAAGCTCTTTTCAAACTCATTCGTTGCTCGTTGACGCAGAGAGGTATTCAAATCGATGTATCTTTTTAGCCACGCCGACTGCTTGAATCGCAATATTCTATGGATGCGGATGAGCTCTAGTCCTTTAGATATGGCTTGTTTTAAGTTTCTGTGATGAACGACGTAGTGGTGTTTATCGCGCAGGTTTGCTATCAATTTTCGATTGTGGAACTTTGATGTCGGAGGCACGATGCTTTCACGAAGGAATGGCAAATCGTTGTGAGCATCGTGTAGCTCTTTGGGATATCTCATATCCACCTCCAAAAAGTACCCCGTTTCCTCATCCTCATCTAACTTGTCGATATCTATGCTTTCGATCTCCTCCCGCCTCATCCACTCGAATTTACCGTAGGGGAGGGGTTGGGACATGGCCCATCCATATAGATTGTTGGCGTCCAAGTCCATCAGGAATGTGGATGGAACGCTGCTGTCGTAACCGGGGACGTATTTATTATTAGCCTTCGCAAAACGCAGGCTGACTTGCGACAGACCACCTCGAATGCTTCGTTTAATGAAGTGGTGCATTTCCACGTCTGTCAGAAGCTCCAATTCGATTCCGGTATACTTCAACATAGCATCCCATGTCAGTCCCGGGCTGGTGTAATAATGCGCCGGATCAAGATCATAGGAACGCTGGCATACTTTCCGAAAATTCTCGAAAATGTCGGTGAGCAGGAGAACGTCTGTCTTCAAATATATATTTGAGTAGTCCAGCAAGCTGGTGCAATGGAAAGTATTCCATACGTTTATGGCATGCTCGTATTCCTGATTGGTTATATCTTTCCCCGTCAGACTGTTGGGAAAGCTGTGTTGGGGCGGCAATGCTGCTTCACTCAGCGTATCGTAGCTAGTGATATGGTTGTACGGGAATACACCTTCTCTGATAACCAACCTGAATTGTTCGTCGTCCTCAAAATGTGCTCTCACGTGCTCGAACTGAATTTCGGCGAGATTTTCCGCCAGCTTTTCGATGGACGAAGGCATAAATCTTAACGAGTCTACAAACCTCATTTTAATATTTACAGTTCTAGATACACCGGTCTTATCCATGTATCGATCCACCTCGATCTTCTCCGTGAAGCTAATATATTTTTTTATTAAGGGGTATGACATCGATTTCTTCACTGTCATCGGCCAGCGGACGTATGAGCAGATGACTGTCATACCCACTTAAATTGTGGAAGAAGATCCGTACCACTTTGCTGATTTTATAATTTAGGTTGCAGCAGGAGTGCGCCGCACCTCGGAAACGACCAGTCAAATGACAGTGATCGGCCACTTTGTCATCATTTAGGTCTTTACCGCATATATGGCATTTTGCAGCGTCGGCGTATGCCTTCAACTCGTTATCGGTGAGACGATTCATGCGCTTGGGGAACTTCATGTGTTCTTCATACATTTTTTTAATGTCCTCGGACAATCGCTGTATGAAGACCTCGGGGCAATCCAACCCGGCATAGCTCACAAACTTATTAAATTTGCTATCGAAGGAGCATACTATGTTGTACGCGAAGCTATACGCCTGATGTAAGTGTGTTTTACTCGTGTATAACGCCTGGGGTTCGGGTTGGCAGGTCTGCACAGGCTTGAACATACATTCGAAGTCGGCGTATACGACGAAAGGTAGTGCCATTTTTCTATCGTAATTCATGAATTTCAGGATGTTTTACGGTACCATCTGACCCATCCTATTTTTTATCCTCTGTTGTTGGCATGACGGTGAGGATCTCATTACATTCGCCTTCGGTATGCCTTCTGAGAGCCTCGTTGGTTGTAAAGTAATTGAGGCAACCGTCGCAGAAATATTTCCTCTGTTTCTTGTGGGACAGCGATGCCGATACCAGCCGCGACAAATCTGTTATCAGCATATAGTGGGCCTTCTGTGCTTCTTCTACCAGCAGCAGATTGACGTGCGTGGCTCGTTTTGTCTTTGTTAGATACAGCGGTCCCACGATTTCATGCGCTTTCGTCTCACCATTGAATTCGAGGCCATATACATTTAAAGAGATATCGTTTTGTATCTCGATGCGGGGTATATCCCTTAACTTCGTCGGGAAGTTGATGCCTTCTAGATTCAGGATGGTGGAGTAGTGCGGATAGCTCGCCGTTCTATTCCTATGTATATTTACTGGGCGAAGGGCAGCAGTGATAGCCCACGCGATGCAGGCTTCGTCGTTATTTTGTATGTTAACGCATGCCTTTTTGTTCACTATTTCTTTCGGAAGTTCTATGTAGGATGATCCTCCTAGCGGTTTATATGTATTTATGTTAACCTCCATGTGTGATACTGAGTCTAGCGTCCATCCCGAGTCTCTATCCTGAAATTCCTCGGCCTTAGTCTTAATTTTGCTGGCGAGCTCTTCGTAGAGGTCGTCAAGATCGGCTAACGGGGTCACCACGACGTATTTGGTGTTAAAAGATTTTAGTTCAGTCACTTGCTCCTCCCCGCAGTTCTTCGTGTACCAGGCGAATAGCTCTAATTGAAATTTCACTCCCTGGTTCAATCTACTTATATTGTCCTCCACCAGGCTACAGATTTTCTGCTTAACATCGAGCAGTAATGTTGGGATGTGTACTTCGACGGCTCCTACGACTTTATACTTTCTTATATTATTCTTCATGCTCGTCTTCAAAATGAAGACGCCTTCTTCTAGCATGATAGCGTTGTTCGCTAGATGCGCCTGCGATCGAAGGTGGCCGTTATGCAATGCAACGGTCGGGAAGGTTTGGCCGCAGCATTGAAAAACTTGTTCCGGCTTGCTGGTGGATCGTATGGCCTTCTGTCTCTTATTAATCGGTTGAGCTTCTACAGAAACCTCTCGTTTCCTGCCCGCCGGTTCGATACTGTGAGTATTCTTCATATGGCGATTCAAATTATCCTGTCTCGTGAATGTCTCCTCGCATACGGAGCACGTGTAAGACTTCCTGTTTACACATGGATGTCTCTTCAAATTGTCCTTGCTGGCGTATCTTTTGCGGCATATTTCGCACTCCATGTTAACTATAATACGGTATCCTATTAGGAGAAGCATGCGGTAAAATTAAAATAATTTACCTGAAATATGCTGGTTCAACCACACTGAATATGAAATATGTATAAATAAAGGATAAATATGGAAATAAACGGGATAACTATAAAACGGATAACTATAAACACGATAAATATGGAAATAAACGGGATAACTATAAACACTAACACTAAGGATAAATATGAAATAAACGGAGCAACTATAAAACGGATAACTATAAACACGATAAATATAAACACTAACGATAAACAGGTAATAAAGGCTGATATAGATGTAGACAAGTAGTTGTTCGCGAGTTAGCGGCTGGAAGGCTGATGCTGAACTGTAAAAAGAACGAACGAGGAGCTATCAATCTTTACTAGGGCCGAGACATAAGCCACACTGGCCCCCTTATCTTCTGCTAGGCGGCCACATTCACGCCACTGGTAGTAGATTGGGTTTGATCCTGGGGATCCGGTCGCTGGGTTGGTCTTCTGAGGAGTTTTTAGGGTTGACTTTCGCTAGTACCGTTAACGTCATACGTCGAGAAGAGACTGCACCCTCCGCACTTGTGTCTTAGGCGGGGGTCTGTCCTGGTCGAGCTCTGCTATATGTCGGAGCACCGGGTTGTCAGACCTGGAGATCCTCTCCAGAGTGCCCCTCGCGAGCTCAACGATGTACTCGTTGAGGGGCAAGACTCCGAGATCTGTGTGGAGTTGTTGGTTTCTGATAAACCACGGCGCTCCGGCGATCATCCGTAGCATTAAATTCTGCGCTCGGTAAAACTTGTTGAGCCGAGTCTTCGCTGCGGCTGCCCAGGACAGCGCTCCATATGTTAATATAGGTCTCAGGAATATGGTGTATAAGAGAACCTTCACTCGTAAATCCCGATTCGAGCTTGAACATAGGAGCGGCAGTAACGCTCTTCTCGCGTTCTGGTACTTCCTCATGACCGAATCCACGTGGGCTCGGAAGGTCAGACCTCGGTCCAGGGTCACCCCGAGGTAGACGACCTCTTGCTTCCACGGGAGTCGATGGTTCCCCGCGAAGATGTTATCGGCGGGGATACCCCTCCTCCTCGTGAAGCGGATCGCCTCGCATTTTTCAACGTTCATTCTGACCCTCCATTTGTTGGCCCACTCCAGGATCTCATCCGTGGCCGCCTGCAATCTTCTACAAATCAAGTCGTCCCTCCGCGACGTGGTCCACACCGCCGTGTCGTCAGCATACACCGCCACGGATGTTGCCACTGTCCTCGGGAGGTCGGAGGCGTAGACCAGGAATAGCTCCGGGGCTAACAGAGAGCCCTGAGGGACTCCGCACTCGCTGGGCCTCGATGTAGATCTGTGGTCCCCAATTTTGATGCTAAAGCTCCTTCCCCCAAGATATGAATGGACGATCCTGACCAACTGGCTGTTGATACCGGCTCTAGTCATTTTGAGGACTAGGCCGGCGTGCCACACGGTGTCAAAAGCGTTGGCCAGGTCGAAGAGTACCGCCCCGACCGTCTCCCTTCTTTCTAAGGCCTCTCGGACTGCCTCCGTCAATCGAAATAATTGAAAGTCGGTAGACAGTCCGGGCCGGAAGCCAAACTGCTCGTTCTGCAAGACGCTTTTGGCTTCCAGATCTTCGCGGAGACGGTTCAGAATTATCGCCTCTGCTGTCTTTGACAGTCCTGACAGCAGGCTGATGGGGCGGTAGTTCTGGGGGAATTTAGCGTCCTTTCCAGGTTTGGGGACCATTATCACGTCGGCGACCTTCCAGATCGCCGGGAATCGGCCCAGCGTAAGGATGCCGTTGACAATTCGCACCAGTTTGTCAACTAGACAACGGAGCATCATCTTGAGTGCGGTGTTGGAGATCGAGTCCCTTCCCGGAGCCTTCCTTCTTGATGTGGTCTTGATGTAAGCCACCTCCATCTCTTCTCTGGTCGCCGACGGAATCGCCTCCGCAGGAGCACGAGGTAGATCTTCGAGAACTGTCTCGACCTCTTCCTCCAGTTCGTCGTCGGAGTCATACTCCTGCGGGCCCTCGAAGATGTTTTGGAGGTGGTCCGCCATCGCTTCGGCCTTACCAGGAGCATCGTAGATAATTCCCGTCGCTCCCTGAAGTAGCGTCGTGGTTTTAGCGGAAGCGCCAAGCTTCAGGGTCCTGGTAAGCCTCCACAGCGATCCTTCGGCGAGAGTCAGGGACGACACGTATTGGGACCAACTGTCCAATCGGTGGACGCGGAGTTCCTCTCTGAGTCGGGTCGCCAAGCGATTCGCGACGGCCCGATTAGCGGGGGCCAGCGTGCGTTGGGCCCTCTTGTTGGCTCTCCTCTTCTCTTTCAAAAGCGCCCGAAGTGCTGGTGGTAGCCATTGACGGTGTAGAGGTCGTCTTCGAGTATAAGTCGCCTCAGATATGGACGCCCTTATAACGTTCGTAAGGGTAACGGCCGCTCCCTCCAAGGCCTCTGGACCATCGACGTCGCCTATCTCCTCGGCGCGACGCTCCGCAGCCTCCGCAAAACGAGCCCAATCCACGCTCGATCGAGGGGAGGATCCAAACGTCGGGATGTATCACCCAGCTCGATGACGATGGGGTTGTGGTTCGACGACATCTCCGGGACGGAAGCAACTGGCAGCAGTTCCCGGATCCCTCTCGTGAGGGCGAAGTCAAGGAAGTCCGGTCTCACGCCGGCTCGAAAGTACGTCGGTCCGTCTGGGGAATGCACCGAAACATCGTTGGCCGAGAGGTACGAGTACAGCCTCCGACCAGACGAGTTCGTTATGTTGCATCCCCAGAACGGGTGCTTCGAGTTGGGATCTCCGGCCATGATAACCGGATCATCCCCCGCCATCAGGGCATCCACGTCGTCGGCGTCGAACCCGGACCTGGGTGGGACGTATACTGCTACGATCTTCAGCCTGTGGAAGCCGGGCTGGTTGAGCTGGATCGCCGCCGCCTCGAAAGAGCGCAGAGGGGGCACGAAAGTCTGCGAGTGACCGATGTGCGTCCTGATGGCGACTAAAACGCCGCCACCACGGCCTGTCAGACGGTCGGCACGATAGATCTTAAAATTTATGAGGCTACATCGGTCACCAGGGCGCAGCCACGTCTCGCCGACGAGGGCGACGTCAACGGTCTCCTCGGAGAGAAAGGTAGAGAGTTCATCTATTTTCCCGGACAGTCCATTGGCGTTCCAGGCGACGATCCTCAACGCCGGAAATTGGGAAAGCAAGCCCGTATTAGCCATTGAGGTTGTGGGTGTTCACCTGTGAGAATACGGCCTGAATCGACTCCGCAACAGTCGCAAGTTGTTGTACGGCGTTGCGGAGCGCCGAGAGAACCTGAGCCATTTCGTTAGGTTTTGATTTTGGGGTCTGATTCTTCTGGATCTTTGGCGTACGGGCTGCTCTCGACGGGGTCCTAGCTTTCCCGGGTTTTGGCGTCTTCCGCTCCGGAACGACGCCGGAGGCTGTGGCTGTCCGGGATCCGGACGTCACCTGTGCGAAGGTTCCACCAGGCCTGTTGGCGGTGGCCGGCTGGTTCCTTCGCAGTGAGCTTTTGGGCGGCTCCTCTCGGACCGGTACTGGCTTCGGCTTCGGGCATTTAGGGCACCCTCTGAAGTTGGCCGGGTGCGCATCAGCACAGTTAGCGCACGTGGCGGGCTGAGTCTTCGGACGAGGACACTCACTGGCGGAGTGGCCCTCCCCGCATGCGACGCATTTTCGGGGGCGGTGCAGTGCGACTGCGCATGCCCATACCGCTGGCAACGAAAGCACTGTCCCAATCCCGGCGAGCTCGCAAAGTCTCCACAGAGACGTCCAGGGAAAAGACTTCCGTTAATTCGTAGATATTCTTGAATTTCTTGTCCAGTTTGACGAGGACTAGCGGCATGGGCGCGCCCCCGCTAGGCTTCTTGAGACGCACCACGTTCTCTGGTTTGAAGCCTTTTTCGCGAAGGTCTTCTTCGATCTGCTCCGTGGTGAATTCCGTCGGAACACCCCGCAAGACAACGTTGAGTAGTTTCTCCGAAGGAAGTTGGTATGTATGGAAAGGGATACTTTCCTTCAGCAACAATTGTGTGATGGATCGGTAGGCGTCCTCGGTAACCGGGAAGACGCGAATGCCCTCCGCTACCGTCTGAGCTTTGTTGAAGTTGTATCCCTTCCTCTTGATCATGGCAGATATTTCCACCCAACGTGCCCTGTCGCGAATAACAATCGGAGGAATTCTCCACTCCGACGAGGGTGCTCCTTGGGATGCAGTCGCTGTGGCGCCGGTGGAGGGCTCATTATGGCCGCGAGGGCGCCAGGGCGGTATCACCCCAGACGGACCCGGCTGTGTCGCTGCACCCGGCACAACGTCAATCCTGTCCATGTCTTGCTGTGTCTTTTTAATTTTCTTGGCGATCGGCGTAGCTGGCGGGCGAGCGGAAGACGATTCGCTCCCCGAATTGTCATCGCCAGGAGAAACGGGGCGCTTAGTTGATTTGCGCCCCCTACGCCTACTCACCACAGTGGCGGTGGCCTCGAAGGAGGTGTCCATCTCCACGTTTTCCGGCTCCTGAGAAACGGGCGACTTAGGTTGGGATGCGTCGCCCGCACCGAAAAGATTTTTCGCGACATCTCTCTCCTCGCCCCTCGATTGAAGGATCTCGAAGAGAGCCTCGACCAGTTTGTTGATTTCGTGTGTCGAGAGCTCTCTGAGATCGGTAACCGGCGGTCGTTTCTTTTGGCCGGGACTGGTGTGTCTTCATGAGCTGATTCGTGCGAAGTTCCGGGTCGTGGAGGCGAGTGCACATCCGCCACCGTGACAGTTGTATTAGGAGGGGTCCTAATCATGCTTTAATAATTTTTTAATATCCAACGGTTCAATAAAAGTTTTCAAAAAAGTGAAAACGGCAGGAGCGGACCGGTAGTGGGTGTAAAAAGGCCACTCCCGGTCGAAAAGCTCAATTAAAAACAGCAGTCAAATGTAAAAATGTATAAATAAAATAATAAATAATGTATAAAGAGTTAAAATTGTTTAAAAACAATAAAACAGCCTGGAGACTAGATTGAGAAATTTTTCAATTGCGTTATAAGTATTCTTTTCTTTTTATTTTTTAATTTTCTTTTCTTTTCTTTTTAATAATCTTTTCTTTTTTAATTTTCTTTTAATTATCTTTTCTTTTTTAATTTTCTTTTAATAATCTTTTCTTTTTTAATTTTCTTTTAATAATCTTTTCTTTTCTTTTTAATTAATCTTTTCTTTTCTTTTTAATGATAATCTTTTCTATTTTATTTTTCTTTTCAATCTTTTAATCTTTTAATTTCGTTCAATCTTTCTCCAAATATTAATTCTTTTATCCTCCCTGTAGATTCTCCGTCGTCAAATATTGTAGTCTACAACTAGAACTAGTCTGGTCGCCCTTGTCCTGAAAATATCCCGAAAACAGGAAGCGTCAAACAATAATATCGCTCCTTTAGGGGCGATCGTCGAATTTTCAGGCGGCCAGGCAATAGATCGCGGAGAAATCTTCGGTCGGAGTATGCGACGAAGACGTTCCAGGAGTGAGATAGAGTCCGAGTGGTCCGCGCTCCAATCTCGCTCTTGATGAAAGAGTGAGATGGATTCCGAGCACTCAGAATCGGCGAGATGACAGGGTCAAAGGTCGACGCGCTGTTTCTTGAGCGTATGATGTGGAGAAGCAGCAGATTTTCGTAAAAACCAGATGGAATAAATTACGATGAATTGAATTTCGTGAACTAATCTGTCTAATTACTCCGCTACTTCTCACACTACACAAACACCACGTTCTCCCCGCGCAAGGCGATCAACCCCGGTCAACCCGGCGGAGGTTTTCACACCTATCAGGGAACTTTATTGATTTAATTTTTTCTTTTTGATTTTCGGGTGTATTTTAACTTTCTTTTGCTTATTTTTGTTCTTTTTAATTTTTAATCTTTTGTTAACGCTCATAAAGTTCTCTCTCACTCGTAACTTTCTTAGAACTATACTTTGCCACTAATTTTAGGTGGCATCGTTAGATATATATAAAGCCCTTATCGAACGAACGATCGTCGCTTCTGGGATATATTTTATATATACTGTAAAAAGAGTGGAAAATCGCTCGCTTTTATACGATTTCATCGCCGATCACAGACCTCGCCCGGTCGTAAATGCAGCGCTCTGATTGGTGTTCACGTTATTTTACATCGAACAAAGAACATTATCGTCGAAACCTGTTCGTGCCGTCATGTTATTGCGCAATATTAGGTAATACCCCGACGTTGTGACGTAACGCGCCCTGATTGGCTACCGATGAAACCTATAAAGGCAAGCGCGCTCGCAGATTTTTCATTAATCCACTCCTGGCAGTGGACACGAGCGGACGTGTCTTTCCGTATCCACAACGAGGCTATTCGTTAGAATCGACAAAGCGTTCCGAGGGCGGTCCGTGTACGGAACAGCTCAGCGATATAACGGCGGCATCAATCCGATGCGCCGAGGCATTCGACATCGAGGTACCATCAGAAACGGACGAGTTTCTCCGAGCGTAGAAATATTATTTCTACAAACCACCATTGCCGGAGTTAATCTCCGGTAGGTTCACGAAAAAGAGCCATCAACTAAGTCGAAGTTGATCATCGAGGAAGCTTCCGACGGGGAGGAACCGGCATAGCCGGCTTTTCGCCGCCCAAAGCGGCCAATTTTTCGATTTTCGAAGCTCCGGCTCCGGAAATCGAAAACATTTTAACTTGTCTTCGTCCATTTGGACAATTTGCAGATGGCTTCCAGCCAACAGCGCCTCACCGCAGGGGATTTCCCTCCCCTCCCCCGTTCCGCCGAGGAGTCCATGAACGAGGGCTCCTCATCGTCCTCCAGACCGGAATCCCCTCCTCCGGCCCCCGCGGATCCCGGCCGTCTTCTGCAAAGCTCCTCGCGTCGCTCGATTACGACGACGAAACCCTCGTCCGGTTAATCGCCGAGCTGACCGAGGAGCTCCGAAGGCGACGCATCGCAGCTTCGACTGCAGCCCTTCCCGCCGCCCCCGTAGCGGCCTCCCCTGCCCCCTCTGCATCCGACGAGTCGGTCTCCGACTCCGGTTCAGAGCGCGACGATGCCGGCTGGACCAAAGCTGGCAGAAAGCGTAAGGCCGGTAAGAAGAGGCAACCTTCTGCCTCGAAGAAGATGGCGCAACCGGCCGCCACCCTCCACCACCGCCGAGAGCCAGCAAAGGCCACCGGCTGCCACGGTCACAAAGACCACCACCACCGCTCCTCCACTGACTTCGGCTTCAACGAGCCAAAGGGCGCTGCTGCTTCGCAGGCCCCCCGTCCGAATCTAACAAGATTCCCCCATCGTCCTCAGGGAAAAATCAGCCTGGGGACACGTTACGATGAAGTTCTCTGAGCTTCGAATCAACTTCTCCAAGGCCCAAAATACGACCGACGGAATCCGCTTCTTCCCCACCACGGAGAAAGATTTCAGGGCTGCCGTAAGAATGCTTGACGGTCTGGTACTACCGTACCACACTTATCAGCTACCTTCGGAGAAGCTTCTGAACATCGTGATCCGTGGGGTCCCCGTCGAGACCCCCTCAAAGAAGTGGAAGAAGAACTCCTAGAGTTCGGATTCCACCCCGAAGCCATCCATCGCCTCCGCCACCCCCGGAGCAAGAAGGAAATGCCCCTCATCCTGATAAAGCTCCCGAGAAACGAGAAGGACATCTTCGCCCTGAAGGAGATCCGCAGACTAGTGGTCTCCGTCGAATCCCTCCGCTCCCGAACAGCCGTCGGGCAATGCCACCGCTGTCAGCGGTTCGGCCACGCCCAATCCCGCTGTACGGCAGCGATCAAATGCGTCCGCTGCGGCGAAAACCACCGCGCCGCAGACTGCCCCCTATCTAAGGAAAAGGGCGACCCTGCCAAATGCGCCAACTGTGTTGACTCACACACGGCAAACTACAAGGGATGCCCCCACTACCCCAAACCCCGATTGCCAACCCGATCCCAAGCCGCCCCTTCGGCGAAAAAGACCCCGGCTCAAGCGCCCCCCAGGCCGCCACCCAAGCCACCCAATCCTCCCAGGCGACTTCCTCTGGCAGGAAGTATTCCGACGCCACCAAAGGGAAATCTTCTTCTCCCCTAAGGTGCTGCGTACCGACGTGCCCAGCCAGTCCCTGCTAGGCCCAAGCCCCCCTCTCCCCTCCCTCCCCCGCCACCAACAACACCGACTTCTTCGGCGCCGTGACCACCCTTCTACAGCTGGTCGGACAATTCTCGTCCGCACTACAGCAGGTTCAGGGCTCCATCCCCCGTAACCTCTATTAATCTATCAACCCGTTTATGAATACATCGGTAAGCATAAACCAGCAAGGCATTTCCAGAATAGTCGCCTAGAACGCGAACGGCATCAGAACTCGTATGCCTGAGCTAAGAGACTTTCTTCAAGAGAACCAAATCGACGTTGCCCTTCTCAGCGAGACTGGCCTCCGCCCGGGGGACAGTCTCAAGGTCGTGAATTACAAAACATACCGTCGAGATCGTTTGACGGGCCGCGGCGGCGGGACAGCTGTACTCGTCAAAAATTCAATCCGCCACTCCGAGGTCGTAGTGCCGCCGCTGAACTCTCTGGAGGCGGCGGCAGTCATCATCTGGACCGATTTCGGTCCGCTAAAACTCTACGCGACGTATAGGCCCGCCCCTGGCAGGGTTTCGCGCCAGGATTTCGACCAAATCTTCACCGACTCCAACGCGGTGTTGATGGCGGGCGATCTGAACGCGAAGCACCACCTCTGGGGCAGCCGGATCATACGAGCTGAGGGCAGGCAGCTGATCGACATCATCCAAGCCTTAGGGCTTTCGTACCACCCTCCCGACGGCCACACGTTCTTCCGTGCTGGCACCCAATCCGATGTCCTCGATTTCGCCATATCCAAAGACATCCCGGTAAACGTGACCGTGGAAAGCATCGCTGACCTTTCATCCGATCACAACCCCATCCTAATCACCCTAGGTAGCGAACTACTTCATCTGGGGGAAAAAGTTCGGCGGCGTACGAACTGGAATCTTTTCTCCTCCAAAGTTCTCACCAACCTCAGTGTCAACGAAAATCTTCAGGAAGCGGCCTTCTTAGAGGAAGCCGCAAACAACTTCACCAATGCGATCTCTCGGGCCCTCGATGAATCTTCTACCATCAGACCCCGCAGACACTCTCGACAACTCCCACCCGACCTAAGGGAGCTAGTTAGGGAAAGACGACGAGCCAAGAAAAGGGCTCAAACCACCCTCAACCCCGCTGACAGCCTCCGAGCAAATCATCTTGCTCGACAGCTCCGTGAGGCTCTCAAAACCTTCGAGCAGGAGAACTGGGACGACAAGGTCAAGTCTCTCACGATGGAGGATGGCTCCCTATGGAAACTATCCAAAGCCTTGAGAAACCCCTCAAAAAACCCCCCAAACCGGCCTCTTCACAGCACCCACGGTTTAGGTTTCTCCCCCGAGGAGAAAATCGAATTCCACGCCAACCACCTCGAAGAAGTATTCCGCGTCATCCCGCCCCCAATCAGCGAGGACGAAATAATCTTCCGAAGAGAAGTGGAAACGGTGGTGCACGGGATCCCCGAGCTCATCGGAACCCCACTCGATCCCGCCTCCCCCGACGAAGTTCGAGCCCTCATCAAAAGGCGCAACAACAAAAAGGCCCCAGGGGCGGATTGTATCACCAATCTGGCCGTAAAGTGGTTACCCCCGAAGCTACGGAGCATCTTTGCGAAATCATCAACGCAATGCTCCAAATCCAGTACTTTCCCTCCTGCTGGAAACACGCCGAAGTCTGCAACATCCCCAAGCCCGGGAAAGATCACAAACTCCCACAAAACTTCCGCCCGATCAGCCTTCTCTCCAACGTTTCGAAAATAGCTGAGGCAATCATCCTGTCTCGGTTGAAAGAACTCAGCGACGATGTCATCCAAGATGAACAGTTCGGCTTCCGAGCCGGACTGTCCACCGACCTACAACTATTCCGGTTCTCGGAATACATCCGAAACGGATTCGAAAGGCGAGTACCCGTAGGTGCAGTTTTCTTCGACTTAAAGAATGCCTTTGACACAGTCTGGCATAACGGGCTGATCTACAAGATGATCGTTTCAGGAATCAACCCCCCATGGTCAAACTCATCAGGTCCTATTTAGCCGGCAGATCCTTCTGCACTAAATCCCATTCCGTGAAGTCCAGCGTCAGACAAATCCACGCCGGCGTTCCCCAGGGATCACTTCTAGGCCCGCAACTGTTTTCCATTTATATGTCGGATCTCCCCGAGAGCCCAGCACCGAGATTGCAATCTATGCAGACGACACTGTCATCTACACAGGCTGCAGGAAGCAGGCGCTGTTCAGGAAACGCCTCCAAAGCGCTACTGACGGTTTTCTGAGTTGGACCTCTCGCTGGGGTCTGAAGGTAAATGAATCTAAGTGTGTGGCAGTTAGATTCTCGCACGATCGCGCAAACCCCGGTCAGCCGATTAAGGTAGGAAACTCCGAGCTCTCCTGGAGCTCCGAAGTGAAATACCTCGGTGTCATCTTCGACCGAATGCTCACATTCCAAAAACAAACTGACGAAATCCGAAATCGCTTCATCAAGGCCCGCAACTTGCTTCTGTCCCTCATAGGGCGAAGGAGTCCCCTTCACCTAGGGAGCAAGTTGCTCCTATACAAGACGACGCTTCGACCGCTTTTAACCTACGGCGCTATGGCCTGGTTAACAGCGAGTAAGTCTAACATCAAAGGTTTGGAAGCACTCCAAAACCGAACTCTCCGCCTCATCGTTGACGCCCCCTACTTCGTAAGGAACGTTCAGATTCATCGAGAACTGAACGTCCCGACTCTACGTGAATTTCTGACGAAACTCCTGAAGTCCGCGTGGGAAAGAGCCCGCGCCAGCCAAAATCTCTGCGTTCAGATGGTCGTCGATCCCCAAGATCGACCCCCTCCCAAAAAGAAGGTCCGCCGCCTTGCAGATGTCATCGATCTGGACTAAGGCAATTCCCACAGGTCCCTCGACGACCATCATCGTCCTCTAAACGACTGATAAACGGCTATTTTTCAGTCTGAAATCCTCGTATGCGTTACAGGTGAAAAGTCATCTTCCCCAGTTAGCTCTTAGCTAACCAACCTCATCTCTCCCCAGGCTGCGTGATCGAAGCAGCCTACACCTGAAGATAAAAGGGCGTAAGGAATCCCCCACCGGCCCTAGTATCGACTTGAAGTTCCTAGCGATTTTTCATTCAGACAGATGCAGTACGAGCGTACGTACCACCAATTCACCGCAACTTGCTAACACGCATCAAGCGATTAACTACGAAATGGAAGCAGCCTCCGAGGTTGCGGATGCAATTGTTAAAATAACCGAGAATCGAGGAAGCCTTAGGGAAATACGGAATGAAGTAATCCCTCACCTTCCCGTTCAAGTACTAAGAAAGATGGTTAATCATTTATCGCTGGAGGAGCACTGGCGTCTTATACCCGATTACAGGAAGACAAAATTGCAAGATTACCTGCCTTGTTATAAACATTACAACACATTCGAGTCTACTACACATATCGACGGACCGCCGCCTCCAATACGTAAATGCTACGGTTGTATCAACCCTGAAACGCGCGAAGAACAAAACTTCGAGGATGAAGTCGTCACCGATGAACGTATTAAGAAGACTATAGCAACGATAAGGAGAAATCGCGGTAGTCTTAAAGGAATTAGCGATGAAATACTCCACCAGCTAGCCGTAAACGTGTTTCGGATGTTCGTAAGTTCATCATGGATAGAGAGAAAATGGTTCTTAATGCCTATAAGCCTAAAGGCGAAGTTACAGGACTATCTACCTTGTTATAAGCATCATAACGACCATCCCTACGACGACTTCTTCGAAAGTCCACCAGATTCAAGACACCACTGTAGCGTTTGCGGGGATCGTTCTTTCGGGTATAACGGAGAAAGCGGGGATGAGAGCAAGATGGAATTTCGTTATTGTGTACATGGAGGACATAGGGGGCCTCTCATCAGACAGCGAGGATGAAGATCAGAGAATTGTTAAAAGATTTTGTTATGAGAAAAATAAATGTATTATAGAAAAAATAAATAAATATAGATAACCAATGTTCTAATGTCTTAATAAATAAATAAATAAATAACGTTTCATTAGCTCTGTTAAAGACTTAGACATTTGTTTTAGAATTAAGATATATGTATATGTAATATTGTTTCAATATTTGCTATATATCAAGATTTGTAATTTTTGTAACTTCATTAACTGTTCCTTTTATTTTACTATTATATTTAAAAAAAAAAACTATATTCAATTTTTTTGTTATATGTGTTATAGGTATCGTATATGTACCACATTTAAATTTATCTCATGTTTTGACTCTTGTAAGTGCCTATATTGTATCAAACGCTAGCGACAGTGCGTGCGTGTATTTTAACGTACGTTCAGACGTACGAGCATACGTCGGTCTGTTAACCGCGCTAAGATGGAAAGTATCGAATGTCACCATCGGTGAATACAAGTCAATCGTCTGCAGTCCCCGTCTGAAAAGATCGAGCGCCGAGTGAATCATCTTAACCCATTGCATTAGGCCTCGTTTCAAAGGAATCGACGAATCATTCAAATAAACATTCTGTGGCTTCGTCGGTACTATATGGAAGGCGAAGCACACAGATATGGATGTAGATATAGCAAAGCAGGGACATGCGAGCTGGGTATAAGACCACCCGAACGTCTTAGAACTGAGAAACGCCTTCCTAGACGTTCGATCTACATTTCATAAGTGCTTCAGTACGTTAAGATCATATGCGTACAAATCACCTAGCGAGACCGTAGAAGATCCGTCCGTCTTCCGTCGTACGATGAACGAAAGTATACGCATCGGCGACCGCCATCCGACTTGCGACTGCATACACGTTTAGGGGCAAACGTATTTTGAAACTATACGAACTTACGTTCCTTCATTTTAGCGTCTAACAGACCTCGGCGACCGCCTGGCCGCATAAAATTTTGTGTAGACTTCGGTCTTCAGTAAATTTAAACGTTTAAGACAAACGTATGCTAACGTCTCCGTCCTAAGAGACATATATGGTACGGCTTCGCCGTTTTTTACCGCGCTTAGGCGCAAACGTTTGTGGCTGACGTATTTAGAACGTTTAGGACAAACGCAAAGACGAAATACTTGAACTGTTTTGAACGAAACGTATTCTAAAACGTTTATCCACAAATACATTCTAAATTTTCTCCGAAGCGAGAACCATCCGATTCTTCGGATTCAAGTAACAGACCGTCGTTCACCGCCCGACTTAAATGCAAGATATAAGCGTTAAGGTAAATGGGCTAAAACACAGTACACGCTAGACGTGATACACATTATAAGCATAAGTTGCGATACATTTTTCTTATCTAAAAAATTTGACCTTGGAATGATGACTTACCATCGTTTCTTTTATTGTGAGTGTCGATCATATCTGTGTGTAGAAATGTTATATAGTAACTGTGTCAATTATAGCTATCTGATGAAATGTTCTTTTATTGTGTACTAAATGTATTACTAATTATATCTATCAAATAAACCGGCATAAAACAGAAAAGCCTGTTTTAATTTCTATATCCACACGCAAGCGGGTAACCGCATTGGTGCTCTCTCCAAACCAGGAGACCGTAACATTGGTCCTTCGAGCCGGATATGAGATATCTAAATAAATATACAGATAGATTTGACACTAATCTTCGAAAGTTAATCTCAAGGCGAGAAACTAATGCCTATAATTTTTTCAGACACTATAAAGACACACACGAAACACAACCATGGATCCTGATCTAAATGACTTCAAATTACACAGACGACAATTAAAATCCTCTCTAACTAGAGCAGGCAAATTTCTAGATAAAATTGAAGCGGCTCCAGAAATCGAACAAGTGGATGCTCGCCATAGAAGATTCGTATATTTAATTGACGAATTCGACAGGGTGCAGTCTAAAATCGAGCAATTAGATGAATCGGAATTAGAAACAAATGAACGGGAAGAGTACGAAGAAAGATTCTTCGACTTGGAAGTTCGGTTCCAGAAAATATTAACTATACCGAGTGACGATAACAGAAATATAACGGGCTCCGCACCCGAATTGATTAAACTGCCAAGGATAGATTTACCGAAATTTAATGGTAATTATGAAGACTGGTTGTCTTTTTACGATACATTTAATTCACTGATACATATTAATGAGGCAATACCAGTGGTACAAAAATTCCACTATTTAAAGTCACGTTTAAAAGGAGAAGCAGCGAATGTACTGCACTCCCTAGAAATATCTGCCGACAATTACGATAATGCCTGGCAGATGCTTAAGGATAGATATAGTAACCAGAGAGTTATTATCCAAAAGCACATAAATGCAATATTTGAGTTGCCTAATGCAACGAAGGAAAATGTTAACACTCTACGACAAATACTAGACGGAGTGTTAAAACACACAAGAGCTCTAACAGCCTTAAAACGGCCTATTGAGCATTGGGACGATTTGCTTGTATTCATCATATCTAAAAAATTAGATAATAGTACTCTCAGAGAATGGGAAAATAAAATACAATCCGTCGAAATGCCTACTTTCAAGGAGTTAACTAACTTCCTTACACGTAAATGCCAAACCCTAGAAGCAATATCAAAGTTACCACCACTTACAATCCATCAGAAAGCGACCATGAACATAAGCACAAATAACAAACCGAGTAGTATGATATGCGCCTATTGTAAAGGTGATCACTTAATCTATCTATGTAAAAGGTTTTTAGATTGTACAGAGAAACAGAGATCCGAAGCAGCCCGGAAAAGGCGACTGTGTCTGAATTGTCTAAGGGCAAATCATGCAACTAACAACTGCACAGCGAGACCTTGCAAATTTTGCAAAAAGAAACATAATTCACTGTTGCATTTTAGACGAGATCATAGCCCTGTCGCATCTACTAGCAATGCAGGAAATGCTTCTGTATCACATCATAATTGCAATCTTGTCAGTCAAGTAATGTTATCTACTGCTGTGGTCAATCTGTTAGATAGAAAAGGACGCAAGTACCCTTGTAGAGTATTGCTAGATTCTGGTTCGCAATCAAATCTGATAACAAAGAAAATGGCGAAGGCTCTAGGAGTAAAGCAAAATCGAACTCACGTCACGTTAGCGGGCGTAACTAAGGCGAAGACGGTCATTGATCATACAGCAAACGTATCCCTAGTATCGAGACATTACGGATTTAAAACCGAAATAAACTGTCTGATTTTAGATAAAATTTCGGAACCATTACCATTGGTCTCGATACCACAATATGCAATCAAAATTCCATTAAATATCGAATTGGCGGACCCAGAATTTCACGTCTCAAGAGGCATAGATATGCTGATTGGCGTTGAATTATACTATAAATTACTATGTAGAGGAAGAATAGAGTTAAATACGAATGGTCCCTGGTTGCATAAAAACGCTATTGGGTTGGATTGTGGCTGGAAGAATTGCCATGCCACCAAGCAGCAATATAAACATAGTATCTTGCAACGTAACTACGTTACAAGATCTAAATAAAAAATATAACCAAATTCTGGGAAATAGAAAATATACCAGACAAATTCGCTCATTCTCGAGAAGAGAAATGTTGCGAAGAATATTTCACGAATACAGTAAAACGTGATAATGAAGGTCGTTTTATAGTAGCGCTACCCTTCAAAGAAAATATATCTTCACTTGGCAATTCATATGACCAAGCTATGAAGAGATTTACATCCTTAGAAAGGAAATTAAACAAAAATCCCACTCTTAAACAAGAGTACTCAAATTTTATGAAACAATATATAGAGTTGGGACATATGAGACCAATAAGTGTCTCCAAATTAACATTGCCTCATTTTTATCTTCCGCATCATGCTGTGATCAAAGAGAGCAGCACAACGACGAAATTAAGAGTCGTATTTGATGGCTCAGCAAAGACAACCAGTGGATTATCGTTAAACGACGCATTAATGATCGGCCCTAAATTACAACAAGATTTGTTCGATATCGTATGCCGATTTAGACTGCACAAATATGTATTTACCGCCGATGTGGCAAAGATGTACAGGCAAGTGCGAATGAGTGAAGAGTGCATGCCCTTTCAAAGGATCTTATGGAGAGAATCAGACAACGATGGAATCCAACATTATGAATTAACCACAGTAACGTATGGCACTGCATCCGCTTCGTATTTGGCTATCAAAGCTCTTCAACAAACTGCAAACGCAGAAAGGGATACACACAAATTGGGCTCCGAAACAATACTTAGAGACTTCTATGTTGATGACTTGCTGACTGGTACTGACAGTATATCAGGAGACCGTAACAAGCTCGTATTCAAAATTCTCGTCTAAACCTGTTCGTGACGTAATGGTATTGCGTAATATTACGTAATATCTTATAAACCAGCCTTGTTTTATTGACCTATTAGTGGTAGATCTCTATCATATAAGATAAGTATAGAAAGGTCACGAAATATATATATATATATACATTTAATTACGTAATATATAACAATGATCCGCAACAATCGGCACGTTGGTAATAGCGGCACTCATGCGATCACCTAAGTCAAACAATGTCGACTGCGGACAGTACTTGGATGGTGTACCGTATGTGTATTTAAAAATGCAACAGTTATAGCACATGGGCAATAGCCGTTCACCTCCTTTCACCAAAGTCAAAGAGTGAGGCGCGGGGTCAGTACTTGGATGGTGTACCGTCTGTATATTTAAAAATGCGACGGTCATAGCACGTTGGCAATAGCCGTTCTCGTTCTTTCACCAAAGTCAAACAGCGTCGAGCGCGGTCAGTACATGGATGATGTACCGTCGAAACGTGTTTGTGACGTCATTGTATTACGTAATCTTACTTTCTGGCTAACGTCTCCTGATCCTCCATCTTCTGGTGAAATACCCAATTTCCTAATTGGACCTATTACCATCTACAGCTCCCTGTACTCCGAGCAGCAACGACACTTTCCGATCGAAAGCGACACTACATACAGCCACCTGTACTACCGGTACTACATAGGCGCCCTACCGGACAGCGACACCTCCCTGTCAAAAGCGGCACTACATACAGCTACCTATATTACCGGCATCTACCGAACAGCGACACCTCCCGGTCAAAAGCGGCACTACATACTACATAGGCCCCCTACCGAACAGCGACACCTACCGGTCAAAAGCGGTGCTACATACAGCCATCTGTATTACCGGCATCTACCGAACAGCGACACCTACCGGTCAAACGCGGTACTATATAAAGTCACCTGTATTACCGGCACTGCCCAGTTATCTACCTTACCGACCAGACGGGCGGGAGTTTTGAATTTTCCGGGGAGGGGGTTGTTGCCCATTTTTAACCCTCCAACCGGCGTTGTGGCCCCCATTTCCACACACGCGCGCTCGGGGTTGTGACTACCTTCCAGTATACACGCTCGGGGTGTTACCTACCTTCCGGGAGGCTGGGAGACTGGTCCAGAACCCGCCATCTCTCTCTACTTGTTTTACTTCTAAAACACGTTGAGGTATCTGTTAATATGGATTTTACAGGTGCATTGATATCTTGAAGGTAATCTTTAATACATTTTATCACAGTTAAAGAATTGGTTCGTTTTGTTGCATATACTTTGGTGTATTTTGAAATATTATTAGTAATAACTAGAATGTTTCTGTTACCCTTATCTGTTTTAATTAAATTTTGTAGAAAATCTATGGATATCATTTCGAACACGTCATTCGCCTCTATGTGTAGCTGTTCCTAATAGTATTTGAAGTTTTTATATTTGGCCACCTCACAAATAGAGCAATTGTTGATGATCAATTTGGAAATTTTATAATCGTTCTTCGCTATGAATGCTTCACCAAATATGCAGCGTATTTTGAAAATACCTATATGTGAGTATAATAAATGAATATCTTTTATGATTGCAATAGAATGCGAAGTTGGTACTACAATTAATTCTTTTTCATTTACATTTTTAACTAGATCATCTTTAATATAATAACCTTTATAAAAACTACATAATCTCAATTTGTCAAATATATCTTGTAACTCATCACCTTTTTGCTTTTGTAAAATCAAATTTCTGCTATAAATTTCTTTACCAGGTGTTTTAAACTGTGCAAATTAATGGTTAAGAAGGTCTTTTCTTTTGAGTCTGAATATAATCGACTAAAAACGTCGGCTACCAAATTATGTTTACTAGGTATATATTTAATATCGAAAGTATAACTTTGAATTGTCAAATAGAGTCTGTAAATTTTACTATTACCATTTACACGAGATCTTAATATTGATGTTACTGTGGTATTATCGGTTTCAATTGAAAATTTACGTCCTAACAAGTAAAATTTAAATTTTTGAATGCAATGACATAATGCCAACATTTCTTTAACTGCAATGGAAGAATTCAACTGATAAGAGTTGTATTTCTTAGATGTGAACGCAATCGGCCATTCTGTATAGTCATATCCTTGGATCAAAGCACCACCTATTGAGGGATGACTACTATCTGATCTGACAATGAAGGTTTTATCGAAATTTGGATGGATCAAAGTTAAGTTGTCACAAAAGGACTTCTTGATGGTTTCAAAAGCATGCTGTTGACGTTCGGACCATATAAATCTGATATTTTTCTTAAGGAGTTCATGTAAAGGTAATGAATTTTCTGCTAAATTGTAAATAAATTTCTGGTAGTAATTAACTAAACCTAAGAATCCTCTCAACTTTTTAATGTTGTTTGGAACTGGAAAATTTTTAATCTCATCTAATCTATGATTTTGCATATATATACCGTTACAATCAATTATATGTCCTACAAACTTTACAGAATTTTGAGAAAAATTGCATTTCTCTAAATTTAACTGTAAACCAGCATTTGCTAACGTAGAAATAATCAAATGTAGATATTTACAATGTTGTTCTGTGTTTTCAGAAAAGACCAAGATGTCATCAATATAATGGGAACAGAAGTTTGAAAATCGGTCCAGAAGAGCTTTGATTGCAGAGGTTAACGCCGAACTACTAGAGTTCAAACTAGAGTCGCCCTAAATTGATATACCGACCCATCAACTGAAAAACCAGTGAATTTCTTACTATCCGGATGTAAGGGTAATCATATAAAAACTAGATTGTAAGTCCATTTTTGAAAAACCTTTTTCCCATAGCATTTCGATAATAGTGATTCGAAAGAGAGTGGCGACTCGTACTGTCTCTTACTAATATTATTCAACATTCGTGCATCTAAACGTAACCTCAGTGTATTATTTTGTTTCTTTACAACCACAATAGGATTTATATAATTTGTTTTGGATTTTTGTATAATTCTCATTCTTAACATGTTATCAACTTCCTTTTTTACAACTTCTTTATAAAATTGTGGTATAGGATAAATTTTACAATAGAAAGGCTTGCTTTCATATATCTCTAACTTATGTTGAAATCTTATCTCTGCTACTGCATTGCTTTTATCTATTAAACATTTATATTCATTAAATAAATTTATAAGAAAATTTTCGTTATCTTTTATACCACAATCAAATTTTATAAGTTCATTTTCATCCATTTGATCTAATTTCACCCTTTCACCCTCACATTCTTGGTCATCCTCAGTCAATTGACATTTAAATCCATTCAAAATTATATTTTCATCTTTCCCATCAAACTCTAAAGTATCTGTAAATTTAAATATATTTTTCCCCATTGTAATATTCCCTCCTGATAGTTTATAATCATTGATCCATTACATATAAATTCCACCCCTAGAATTATGTCATATTTTAAATTATCTAAAATAATAAACTGATGGTTGTACTCTACCTTATTTATTATTATATTAGCACATATAGACCTATCAAGGCTCCCTAACAATTTATTTGTACCAGACCTTTTATCTGTTTTCTTTATATTTATGAATTTACTTTTAAATATATGGTAGTTTTGTTCTATAACCCTTTTAGAAATCAATGTGGCTTCCGACCCCGTATCTATTAATGCTTTTAATTTTACATTATTTATATGAACTTCGATTATAGGTAACAATTGACCATTAACAATTTCAGATGATTTTTAATCCTTAAAAAGATTTAGTGGATACTCATAAACTATACCTGATATTTCTTCATCTATTGTGTTGTCATCTAAAACAGGGTTATTGCAAAGGCTTACTGAGGCTGGTCTAAAAGGTTGCTCTAAAAATGAATTATTGGTACCACTGGGCTCCTTATTTATATCGATAGCATTACATTATGCTGGAAGCGCTTCAATTCGCCTATAACACCGTATTCTACGATCACGAAATCATGAAGGTGGGCATCGATTAGAAGAGAACTATTTTATGTTTATCATATACTTTGTAAATATTTATCACCATTTATATTGTATTATACATCATAAAAATTGTTAAAAGAATATTTTCAGTTTTATATTATATTTTATAAATGTTTATCAACTTGTCTATTTATACATTTTAGTTATTTCAACTTATATTAAACCTTGTTATAATTATTTTATTTATATAAATAAATTGTTAAAGCTTAAACCGTTTTTTAAATCTTGATATATACCTTTAACACTAGTCTCTGGGAAATAAAGCGGGGAAGAACAGACATCGTGACGTCAGTACGGTACACCTGTTTATATTCGAAGGACAAACAAGAATGAACAGGAATCGTGACGTCAGCACTACAATATTTTTCACGGTTCATAGGGATGATCAGTACAAACAAGAAAATAATCGAGTAGTAGTTTACATTGTATTGCGTACACGTGCCGAAACCTTTTTATGATAAAAACAAACTAAATTAGACTTAGGCAAACGGGATGCACTACTATATTGTAAATTAACTATATCTAAATCTACATATTTTCTTAAAAATATTTCTTTCTGATGCCCTTTAACATATATGACATCGTAATCTTTACACATATTAACCCGATCTCTTCTATATCCACAAATCCGTCCGAATATTTCACATTCAGGTGATTACGTTCCAACCACCGAACTCGTCGAATGTTACGTGCATACTTAGATTATTTTCTTAACGGTCCCGTTGAAAGGTTCGTACTGAACGACGTTGTCGTGTATAATGAGAGAGTACGCGACGGTGTCTTTGTTAATTGCTTTTTTAGACTTCATTTCCAATTTAATGTCGACAGCGCTCGACTTTATCGACTCGTTTTGTTTCGAGTTACATAGAGGGCGGATTCTCTAAAGTTGTTATAGTTCATGAGCGACTCGCTAGGCTGCCCGTAATAGCTTGGACGGAAGGAGGCGTACATATGACCTTACGATACGGTTCTTGTCTTGTCCAATGTGATGGACTCCATTGTTTTGTTATGCCTGTGCGTCTCTTCGAGTTATTTCTGCGCCTGCTTGGCTTCGTTTACCGCACTCGCGACACCAGCCGCACCACCAGCCAGACTTCCGATAAAAACGATAAAACTTAAATGGGAAAGTCATGTCAGTTGTTTATGCAAAAAGTTGGGCAAAGTTTGTTTTGCAGTAACAACTTTGAAAAATCATATAATCTTGACACGTTAAAAACATTTTCGAATTCCAATTTTATGTTTACTCTGCACTATGGAATAATACATTGGGGTTATTCATCACAGTCACACCGTGTATTTGTAATGCAAAAGCGAGCTTTACGCATAATGTTTAATCTGCGACCAACAGCATCTTGTAAACACGCATTTAAAGAAATTAAAAGAAATTAAAAGGAGCGTAATTTAAAATTTAAAATAATATAAGTCAGTAAGGCGATTAGAAGAAAGCATCTGCAACTAAAGCTGGGGTACCTGAAAGCCGACGAACTCTTGCAAAAGAACGTTTAAATCCATTACGGATCCGTTAAAAAGTCTCGATGTTGCTGTAAAACGGAAAGCAAGGCCCGTTAAAGAACATTTACTGGAGGTGAAGAGACATTTGTTGGACGATGTTAAAAATTAATTGGAATCCTCTGTAACCGTGGAACCACCAGCTTCCTTGCTCGAGACGCCTCAGCAAACAGTTCAGCGATCGCTGAACTGTGCGCGCTTTCAATGTTTTACCTCGAACATACATAAGGGGTCTCATCAACGATACGAGCAACGTCTACGATACCACCTTGGACCTACTTTAGACCCGCAAGCAAGTCAATTATAAAAAGGGGTATAGTACATTGGATTTTATATATATATATATAAATATAAAAGTAGAAAACAAGTTGTATAAAGGAACTCCTGGTTTGTATAAGTTAGTGTTTAAGAAACGACCTAGCGGTTATGATGACATCGATGAAAATAATTATCGCGATATCTTGCTACAAACGAACGTACTACACCGAGACTTCGACCCGGAAAAAATATTAGAGTGAATAGAGCGTATAAATATAGGAATACAATCAAACCTTTATTGATCACCGAGGGTAAAGCACACATGTTCATGATTGTATCGAAAGCACCTTACGAGTATGTTTATTGGAAGGATATAAACGAATTGGTGGACTGTTTACGACTTCTGAAGGCATCCCAGGTCGCGGATAATATGAGTCATAACAACGAAATCGTAACGATAATAGAAGAACTCCGTAAAGCGGGCGTTATAGAATAAATAATCGACCCTTGGCCAATTCTCTTCATTTCCGCGATGAGTATCGACAAGTTTGGACGTTATGGCCGCCTCTACGGTTCGACGATTAAACATATTAACCTGAAGCGGCCTCTAGGCCTACCCTTAACGCCCGAGATGTAGATGTAGGAGGAAAACGCGTTAGATTAGATCCCATCCACGATCAGGATTGTGTTAATCAAAGTTATATGTCGAAATATGTTGATAATATAAGAAAAATGTTATGAGTAAAAAATAAAAATATGTATATATAATATAAAATAGTATGGATAAAGTATTAGCGGAAATAAAAGAAATGAATAAAAGGATGGAATCTAAAATAATACAGTTAGATACACTCGTGCAACATGTGATAGTAGATTCGCATGCGCGGGGAGTGACTATAAATAAAATTATTAACGCTATCGATAAAACTGTTAACGTTGTAAAAATTTATAAGCACACAGGCCTTCGAAATTGAAGCTTTTGGAAAGTAAAAGAGAAGTCTTCCCTGATTTTTATGTTATTTGATGTGCTGATTTCAAAAATGAAAATGGAAAACATATCAGATTTGTAGCAGACGCCATCCATAGTCAGGATTGTGTCAATCAAAGTTAAATGTCGAAATATGTTGATAATATGTGAAAAAATGTTATGCAAACAGATAAATAGTATGGATAAAGTATTAGCGGAAATAAAAGAAAAGAATAAAAGGATGCAATCCAAAATAATAGAGTTATATACGCTCGTGTAACGTGTGATAGTGGATACGGATGCGTGGGGAGTAGCTGTAAATAAAATTATTAACGCTATCGATAAAACTGTTAACGTTGTAAAAAATTTATATGAGTAAAGTTAAGAAAGCCGTAATTGACGAATTACACAGAGCGGCTAGAAGGAACTTTATCAGGCGACGTATAATTATCAAAGGACTCGATGACTTATGCTTATCATTTCATATAAATATACAGAAAGACACTAAAACTATTAGTTTCAGAACCGATATTCAAAATTTAAGTAATGTATATAGCAATTTGTTAAAATGACATTTGCATTTCTTAAGAAGGAAACCTTTGGCTAGGTTTTTAAATTTGGGTTTTCCCTAGTCCTTGAGCAGAATTGTTAAGGTTTCGACAAAGATTTTTTGATATAAGGTTTTACTTAATTTGCATGTATGTTTACACATTAATTTAGTTTTTATAATTTATATATATATAAAAGTTGGTTACACATCTTCTATATCAAGAAATCCTAGTAATTAGTTATTTTATTGATAGTTCCCAAATAAAAAACAAATGTTTGTTTATATATTTATCTAGTTATATTTTCACTGAAGAATGTATTCCGAAAACGTTTGTAAACGTTCTGAAAATATAACTATCGTTCAAACCAGCCTTGTTTTATTGACCTATTAGTGGTAGAGATCTATCATATAAGATATATACAATTAAATGCACAACGATGTCTGTGTGAGTACCTTGCTGATCAGCCGGTATATGATGTGGTTCGCAAGGACCGCTTCGTGCCTCGGCCGAAGTTCGGCTCTTTCTCAGGGATTTCCCACAATATTTCATGCATGAACAGGCGGCCTTGAGTTGTTACTGCTGCCGGAAAAATATTGAAATCCGACAGGATACCGATGGAAAAAGGACGAGTATGGGCGGCAAGTTACTCACATAGACAAGAAAATATAAGACAAGATTATGACTAAATTACAATCTACGAATTACTTCGCCGGGGCGTACGCTTATTAAAATCACCGCTGAAGGCGGATAGGTTAGGAATTCCTAGCTGAAGGCTCTAGTGTAAGATGGAGAAATAAAATGTATTTATCTGTCTTGGAAATTTTCCCTCGACGTCCTCGGCCGGAGCTGTGCCGCAGCCAGGTGTTCGGGCTCGTTTCCGTAGCGTGATGATATATCCGGAATCATCCGTTTTGTCTCTCCCCTTTTCGTGGATACAACATTCAAATTCCCACACGGGCTCAGCAACGGGGAAGGCACGCGAGATACTTCGATGATTCTCTACAATAAGAGATAATTCTTGGAATTTTCTCGAACGTATCCGTGACCACTTCTACGTTGATGTTCAGATGTTCGTTCACCGCTTCCAGATACCGAGCTGAGTCGAATCTCTAACTAGACTACTGTCTAACTTGTTTTCCGGGTTGGAACCGCGTCTGGTTTGGCACCCACGCCAAACCATACGCGGTTCCTACAACTGCGATTAGTCTCTACTGGTCTCCCTCTGCGCACGTCACACTTTTCCTTTTATATGATCCCCTCTCTCGCGGGCAGCGTCAACCACTTGTTTACAACTTCACTGTTGAAGACTTAGACATTTGTTTTAGAATTAAGGTATATATATATATTTTTTATATGTAATATTATTTCAATATTTGCTATATATCAAGATTTGTAATTTTTGTAACTTCTTTAACTGTTCCTTTTATTTTTTACTATTACATTTTAAAAAACTATATTCAATTTTTGTGTTATATGTGTTATAGGTATCGTATATGTACCACATTTAAATTTATCTCATGTTTTGACTCTTGTAAGTGCTTATATCAAACGCTAGCCACAGTGCGTGCATGTATTTTAACGTACGTTCAGACGTACAAGCATACGTCGGTCTGTTAACCGCGCGAAGATGGGAAGTATCGAATGTCACCATCGGTGAATACAAGTCAATCGTCTGCAGTCCCCGTCTGAAAAGATCGAGCACCGAGTGAATCATCTTAACCGAGGAGCTATCCTTCTGGCGCGGGGCCGAGACATGAGCCACGCTGACCCCCTTGACCTCTACTAAGCGGTCACTATCACGCCGCTGGTGGTTGGAATGAGATTGATCCTGGGGATCCGGTCACTGGAATGGTCTTCTTAAAGGGTGTTTGTGGGTTGACTTCAATGGTACCTCAGTCTTCATACGTCGAGAAGAGACTGCACCCTCCGCACTTGGGTCTTAGGCGGGGGTCTGTCCTGGTCGAGCTCTGCTATATGTTGGAGCACCGGGTTGTCAGATCTAGAGATTCTCTCTAGCGTGCCTCTCGCGAGCTGAGTGATATACTCGCTGAGAGGCATAACTCCGAGATCTGCGTGGAGCTGCTGGTTTCTGACAAACCACGGCGCTCAGGCGATCATCCTTAGCATTCGATTCTGAGCTCGGGTGAAACTTCTGCAGCCGAGTCTTTGCTGCGGCTGCCCAGGCCAGCGCTCCATATGTAAGAATAGGTCTCAGGAACACGGTATACAAGAGAACCTTCGCTCGCAGGTTGCGAACCGAGGTTGTACATAGGAGCGGCAGTAACGCTCTTCTCGCGTTTTGGTACTTCTCCATGACCGAATCCACGTCCCATTATGTCGGAAAAGATGAAGTTGAGCTGAACATTAATACCGAGATTGAATACAAGGATTCTATTAAAGTATTAGATATTTTTAATAAACATTATGTATACCCTGTTAGGCCGGTAGAAGCCAAAACCAAGTTTCAAATGAGAATAGCTACGGCAAATCATGCTCCATTTTACTTTAAGCCACGCAGACTTTCGTTTGCAGAAAAATGCTGTAAGTGAAATAATTGACGACCTGTTGGTAAATAATATTATTCGAAAAAGTAATTCGGAGTACAGTTCTCCCATAGTTTTAGTACGAAAAAGAAACCGGAGAGTACCGGCTTTGCGTAGACTTTAGAGCATTAAATAAAATAACTTTACGTGACAACTTTCCATTACCCTTGATCGAAGATCAAATTAGTCAATTGAGAGACAAAAAATATTTCATGATCTTAGATTTAAGGAGTGCTTTCTTTCATGACAGCGTTCACCCAGATTCGGTCAAGTACACTTCATTTGTTACTCCAATGGGTCAATATGAATTCGTGAGATTGCCCTTTTTTGGTTGAAGAATAGTCCGTCAACATTTATGCGTTTTGTTAATTTAGTGTTCAAAGAACTTTTAGAATCAAATAAGATTTGTATATATATTGATGACCTTATGATTGCAACAAAAACTGTAAAAGAAAATCTTGATAACGAGTATTGGATATCTTAGTTGAAAACAAATTAGAACTACGATTAGACAAATATAGATTTTTAAACACAGAAATTACTTATTTAGGATACCATATTAGCGATTCGTATATTAGGCCTAGCGATGACCATATAAAATCGATACAAAATTTCCCTGAACCTCGTAACGTTAAAGAAGTACATAGTTTTATTGGATTAGCCTCATATTTCAGAAAATGGGTCAACAATTTTTCATTAATAGCCCGACCATTCTATAATTTATTGAAGAAAGATGCTCTATTTACGTTTGGTTTAGAGCAACGGGAAAGTTTCAATAAAATTAAAGAAAGAAGAATAATTTCAAAGCCACTTTTGGCAATATATTCACCCACTGCGGAGACTCAATTACATTGCCATGCGAGTTCTTTGGGATTCGGAGGAATATTGTTACAGAAACAGAGTGATAATAGATTTCATCCCGTATTTTATTACAGTCAGCGATAACAGATGCTCAGACGAAATTGCATAGCTTCGAACTAGAACTATTAGCCATTGTAAATAGTTTATATAGGTTTAGAGTCTAATCGAAAGGGTTACACATCATAAATTTCAATTGCCTAAATTTAGCTCTACAGAAGAAAGATTTAAACCCCAAAATATTAAGATGGTCACTTATGTTACAGAAGTTTGACTATGACGTAGAACATAGGCAAAGTTCTCGTATGTGGCATGTTGTTGCTTTAAGCCGATGTTTTAATAATGTTTTAGTAATTGATGAAATGCCGTTCGAAACTAATTTAGCAATAAAACAAATCCAGGATAAAGAGATTTCTGATATCAGACAGTCTTTGGAAAAATCAGAGAGTAAATTATTTGAATTGCGGAATGGAGTAGTTTATAGAAAGCTCAATCATACTTTACCCTTTCATGTGCCAGAGTCAATGCAAGATAATGTTATTAGGATCTGTCATGCCGAATTAGGGCATATAGGTGTAGCGAAGTGTTTAGAAGCTATTCGCAAGAGTTATTGGTTCCCAGATGTGCGGGACAAAGTTAGGAATTACATTTCAAATTGTTTGAAATGCATTGTCTATAGCCCTGACACATGTAAAAAGGATGTTTTTTATATAATATACCTAAAGGCAAATTATCGTTCAATACTTTACATTTAGATCTTTGTGGTCCAATAGGAACCAGCAATAATAAATATATTTTTGTTGTTAGACGCATTTACTAAATTTGTTAAACTATTTGCGTGTAAAACAACGAAGTCGAATGAAGTAATTACACACCTACCAAGCTATTTCTCAAATTATAGTAAACCTCTAAGAATTATTTCAGATCGTGGATCTGCTTTTACATCTAATGCTTTTTCAACTTTTATGCAGGACAATGGAATTTCACACGTGTTGGCTGCCACAGGTGTACCCAGAGGTAATGGACAAGTGGAGATTTTTAACCACAGCGTGATTCCGATGCTGGCCAAAGTATCTCATTCTCCCCAAACGTGGGATCAATCTTTACCAGATGTTGAATTTACCATTAACAACACTGTGAATAGTTCTACTGGAAATACGCCTGCAAAATTATTATTCGGTATACATCAAATTTTGACCAGTATGAATGAGCAAACGACCGATAATTTCGAACAGATTCGTGAGGAAGCTAGTCTAAATATAGAAAAGACTCAAGCGTACAACAAACGTTGTTATGACATGAAGCGCAAAGAGGCTGTTCAGTATAGCATGGATGATTATGTTGTAGTTCCAAACGTAGAAGTTACCGCGGGTATAAGCAAGAAATTATTGCCTAAATATAGAGGACCCTATGCGATTAAGAGAGTACTTCCTAATGACAGGTATGTCGTGGCAGATATCGAAGATTTCCAAATAACAAAAACTTTTCGAAGGTATTTTTGGTGCTTCACATCTGAAGCACCGGAGCAAGTGACGCTCTCACTGAAAGCAACACTTGTTTTGTTGAGTTATGTTGCACTATATATATATATCTGTCTTGTATTTTGCAAATTTATGAACTTGTTTGTGTAATATGTTCACCTTATGTATTATGTATTAGTATTCGAATGAGGTACAGATGCTTGTATAATCATTGTGGTGTACATTGTATTAGAGTGGTAAGATATTTGACATACTGATTGAGATCAATCACTTATGGTCAGGACGGCCGAGTTGTAGTAACTGTAATCATTTGTCTTCACTACCGACAAGCAAGCCTGGTCGCTATTGCAGGCGTTAGTGTTTTATTGGTTGTCATGGTATATTATGTATGATGATTATTTTTATGTTGACGTGGAACAAAGACGTAGAAGTTTCAGTGAGTGGTTTTATTTAAGAACGTCGGCCCCCTCTACACTAGAAATAAAATTCATAATGCTTATAAGAACGTATTTTATTCAATATAGTTATATATTCTGCGTAGTTTAATTGAGTGCTAGTTTCCAGTGCGTATGGTTGTAGAAATATCCGAAGATCGTTGATCAAATTGGTGCTGTCCATAGTTTTTCGTATTTTGTCTAATATATCTTTCACTGTTGAGCGTTATTCGGTGAAAGTCTTTTGCGATGCAGTAAAGATTCACTAGATACCGTAATTGTTTTAATCCGTTTATGTGCTGATCGATGGCTGATCGCAGTTCTTCTCGATTCATTATTCCGGAAAATGTTATACGCTAGGAGCCTGGAGTTGAAGTGCAATCGGAGATCGACTTTCTGAGCTAGGGCCGAGATAGAATCCACTCTGGCCCCCTACTCCTCATTTTAGCGGCCACGGTCTCACCGCTGGTAGTTGAGAAGATTTGATCCTGGAGATCCGGTCACTAGATTATTCTTCTTAATAGATGTTTGGTGAGGGTTGACTCTTTAGTACCTTTTGTCATCAAACGTCGAGAAGAGACTGCACCCTCCGCACTTGGATCTTAGGGGGGTCTGTCATGGCCGAGCTCTGCGATTTGTTGGAGCACCGGGTTGTTAGATCGAGTTATCCTCTCCATCGTGCCTCTCACGAGTTGGATGATGTATTCGTCGAGAGACACGGCTCCTAGGTCGTCATGGAGTTGTTGGTTTCTGACGAATCACGGTGCTCCGACGATCAGCCTTAGAATTTTATTCTGAGCTCTGTAAAGTTTCTGCAACCGGGACTTCGCTGCGGTTGACCAGGACAGCGCTCCATATGTGAGTATAGGAAGAAGATTATACAAGATGGTATAGATGGGCACCTTTATTCTTAGATTCACAGTCGAACTTACACATATGAGCGGCAGCAACGTTCTTCTCGCGTTGTGGTACTTCTTCATGACCGAATCCACGTGGGCTCTGAAGGTCAGGCTTTGGTCTAAAGTAACTTCAAAATATTTTACTTCTCACTTCCAAGGCAATCTTTAGTTCCCCGCGAAGATGTTGTCTATGGGATACCTCTTTTCCTTGTAAAGCGGATTGCCTCGCATTTATCGATGTTTATCCTGACCCTCTATTTGTTAGCCCACTCCAGGATCTCATCCGTGGTCGCTTGTAGTCTCCTGCATATGAGGTCGTCCTTTTTGGAAGTCGCCCACACCGCCGTATATCTGCATATACCGCCAGGGGGTAGCCATCGTCTTCGGCAAGTCGGAGGCGTAAATCAAAAATAGCACCGGTCTCAGAAGGGAGCCTTGTGGAACGCCGCACTCGCTGGGCCTGAAGGTAGATCTGTGATCGCCAACCTTGACTGCAAATGTTCTTCCCCAAGGTAAGACTGCACGATCCTGGCCAACTGGCTGTTCATGCCGGCTCTGATCATTTTAGCGATCGTGCCACACGGTGTCAAAAGCGTCGGCCAGGTCGAAGAATACCGCCCCGACCGTCTTCCTTCTCTCCATGGCGTCTCGGATTGCCTCCGTAATTTTGAGAAGTTGATAATCGGTAGACAGCCCGGGCCGGAAGCCAAACTGTTCGTATTGGAGTACCTCTTTGACTTCCAGGTCTTCTCGGAGACGGCTTAATATTACCGCCTCAGCTGTTTTAGAGAGGCCTAACAGCAGGCTCTTTCCCTGATTTGGGGATCATTCTCACGTCGGCGCTCTTCCAGACCGCCCGAAATAGGCCCGGCCTTTTTCGGTTTAGTTGACTTAAAGTACGCGTCCAGTTCTCCGATGGTTGCCGGCGGAATCGCTGCCGCAGGAGTACTTGGGAGATTTTCTGCGAGCCTCTTCACTTCTTGTTCTAATTCCTCGTTAGAGATGCACTCTTTCGGGCCTTCATAGATGGACTGAAAGTGGACAGATATCGTTTCAGCCTTTCCAGGGTCGTCGTAGACCAGCCCAGTTGTTCCCTGAAGCGGCGCAGATGCTCGACTTACTGCGCTCAGCTTCAGGGCCCTGGAAAGCTTACACAGCGATCCGTCGGCGATAGCCAGAGTCGAGATGTGCTCCACCTCTCCTGGCGGAATTTTCGCAGTTCTTCCCTGAGCCGGGTTGTTACGTGATTGGCTACAACTCGGTCAGCGGGTGCAAGCTTTCTCTGAAGTCGTTTGTTCGCCCTTCGCTTCTCCCTCAACAAGGCCTTCAAAGCCGGAGACAGTCATTGCTGGAGATAATGCTGCCTGCGGAGGAAAGTTGGCCCGGAAAATGAATTTTGAATGATGTTAGTAAGGGTGACGGCCGCTCTCTCCAGGGAATCAGGTCCATCGACGTCGCCTATCTCCTCGACGAGCCGCCCCGCAGCCTGGGGCAAGCCGGCAATCCCGAGGTTGCGACAAGAAACCTTCTACTTCGATCTCACCCAATGAGCAGGAGTGAGATAGAGTCCAACGCGGTTAGCTGGAGATGTCGCCGGCATTGGCGATGCAGTGCCAGGTGGAGATGCGCGGCAGCGTACGCGCGCGTGCTACTAGTAGTTACCGCAGGCCAGTAGGCGCGACGGCCCATCGGGCTGGTAGTGGAACTCGAGGCGTAATAACACGGGAACCGAGAATGCTACCAACACCGAAAAGAAACCTAAAAGTTGCTGCTGACCTTATCAACCTTTTCCACCTATTCTGTACACTGCACCGTCACTTAAAACCTTTCCCCCGCGTAAGGGATTCGACACCGGCCAACCTGGCGGAGATCTTATCCCTATCAGGGTAAAACCCATTTTTTAAACTTTGGGTTAATTAGCCGGCAAATGACATTTTAAAGTTCGCTACGGAGCGTTCAAAACACGTGCGGTTCCTTAAAGCGTTCGATCACGACTCCATTTTTGGAAGTGCGAATGTTTGGGGAACGTTTTACTTTACGATTCCGTATCGATCGATCTGATCTGATTGATGCTCACGTTATTATTTACTCGAACAAAGAAAATTCTCGTCTAAACCTGTTTGTGACGTAATGGTATTGCGTAATATTACGTAATATATAGCGTAATATATAACGACTCGCGACAATCAGCACATTGGCAATAGCGGCTCCCACGCGATCACCTAAGTCAAAGAGCGTTGAGCGCGGCCAGTACTTGGACGAGTGTGATTGTGCGTGGTATTTTATTTGTAATTGCGTTTGATTACCCTACCAAATCTCCGTCGAAACCGGTTTGTGACGTCATGGTATTACGTAATCTTTTACTTTACAAACCTTCCAGCCAGCGCCTCCTGGTCCTCAATCTTCTGGTGAAATGCCCAATTTCCTAACTAGGCCTGTTCATTCTGTTACCACCTACAGCTGCCTGGACCACACTTTCTGAGCAGCAGCGACACCTCCCGGCCAAAAGCGACACTACGTACAGCCACCTGCATTACCGGCACTACATAGGTATCTATCCCCCAATGACAGCGACACTTCCCGGCCAAAAGCGACACTACGTACAGCCACCTGTATTACCGGCACTACATAGGTATCTATCCCCCAATGACAGCGACACCTACGGGTCAAAAGCGTCATTACATACTGAAAGCTGTATTACCAGCACTACATAGGCATCTATCCTCGACACTTCCCGGTCAAAAGCGTCACTACATACAGTCACCTGTACTACCGGCACTACATAGGTGTCTATCTTACCCACCGCGGGAATTTTCGAATTTCTGGGGGTTTTCGTGAGTTTTAACCCTCCAAACCGGGGTTGTGGACCCCTTTCCATACACGCGCGGTCGGGGTTGTGACTACCTTCCAGTATACACGTTAGGGGTTGTGGCTACCCTTTTAGAGCGTGCGAGCGGGTGAACGGGTGTGTTTGATCCCGTCATCTCCTTCTACTCAAACGGCTAGATGTTTGCTGGACAACGGGTCACAGGGCTTTTTATAACACGAAGACTATTAAATATACTAAAGCTGCTTGCGGTAAAGGTAAATGTATCTATTTTGGCCGTTGCTCAGGTCCAAACAGAAATTAATTCAAGAACACAATCACTTATAAAATCAGGTTAGAACAATTTCCAAGCAAATTTAGAATTTCTTGTGTTGGATAGAATCACAACACGTATTCCTTCAAAATTTCTTAATACAGCAAAGTCAAATATTCCTCCAAATTATAAATTGGCAGATCCTTACTTTAACGTGTCAGCGGATATTGACATGGTGCTAGGTGCAAACATACTTTTCGACATACTGTACTCGAGTCGACTGAAATTAGGGTTTGGATTACCGACTCTACAGAAAACATTGCTAGGTTGGATAATAGCCGGTCCAATATTTATGCGCGCTCAATATGGAAAACCAATTTGTCGAGGAACAACGATTTCAGCGATCAATTAGAAAAGTCTTAGATGGTGGAAAAGTGCAATGCCACAAAACAGTATTCTCGGGAGAAATAGAATACGAGTACCGTTTCCAGAAAACAACGTACCGAGACGAAACCGGAAAATTTGCAATTAGTTTACCAGTAAGAAGTAATACCATGAACTGGGCGAATCAAAAGATATGGCTGAAACACGATTTTTGACATTAGAAAGAAAATTAGAGAGGAATAAACAATTGAAAGATCACTATTCTAAGTTCATGAAGGAATACTTAAGCATGGCCCACATGAGTACGATCAAGTTGCCAGAAGATTTAAATACGAACACACAAGGTGAAGTATTCTACTTACCGCATCATAGCGTCATAAATAAAGCGAGCATTACGAGCAAAATTAGAATCGTGTTTGTCGCTTCGGCGAAATCATCATCAGAACTCTCACTAAACGATGTTTTAAAAATAGGGCCACATACACAGGCGAATTTATTTACGATTTTGTACAGATTTAGAAGGCACAATGATTGCAGGTATTGCGAAAATGTATCGAATGGTAAATATTCAGAACGATCAGCGAGATCTTCAACGAATTATTTGGCGTGATGATTCATCGAAAGAACTAGACTATTTCAGGCTAAATACAGTAACATACGGGATCAGTTCGGCGTCATTTTTGGCTAGAAGATGTTTACAACAAATGGCTTCGGATATCCAAGAAAGTAAACCAACTATAGGTAACATTATCGCCAACGATGATGTCGATGATTTAATAACCGGTGCATCATCCGTTGAGAACGCAGTCGAAATTAGCAAGAAGTTTTATTCTGTTCTATCGGATTATGGATTTATATTAAGAAAATGGAATTCAAACAATCCTGAATTATTGTCTGATCTCTCGAGCAACGATTGTGATCAAGTAGGATACTTTATCAGAGATAGTGACGCCACTAAAACTTTAGCTGTGTTTTGGAAATCAAAAAGTGACGAATTCGAATATATTGTAAACGTCTTCTTCTTCTTCTTAATCTTTTACCCTTTCTACCTTTCGGTGTAAGGGTAATTGTAAACGTACCTACAGGAAATCAAAGGATCACCAAGCGCAGTATTTTATCTATGATTTCAAAAATCTTTGATTCCTTGGCATTGGTGGGTCCTATAACGACAAAAACGAAAATAATATTGCAGCGCTTATGGCAACTAAAAAGCGGTTGGGATGAAGCCGTTCCACTGGATTTATATACATTTTGGAAAGCATTTGAGTGACAATTACCGGAATGGAACAAAATCAAAATACAGGTGGTTATTTCAAGATTTATATATTTAGAGCCCCATGAATATTGCGACGCATCTCAACAGGTCAGTGCTGCATGTGTGTATGGGAAGTCAAAAGGTTCATGTAGTAAAATCGCAGTTAGGATTCTATGTGCCAAGTCGGGCGTAGCTCCGATAAAAACTATTTCCTTGCCACGACTGGAACTGTGTGGAGCAGTTTTACTAGCAAAATTAATGAAAGCGGTACAAGAAGCACTCAATTATGAATCAATTAAAACATTTTATTGGTGTGATTCAACAATTGTGTTAGCCTGGTTAGAAGAAAAACCTTGCGCATGGAACACCTTTGTTGCAAATAGGACTACTAAAATTCAAAAGATCTCGAACAAAATCGATGGGCATTATGTACCATCAAGGTAAATTGAGAATTATGGTGGCAAATGCTATGGGGAAATTTAATTGAAACGACATTCAGATCTGAAGAATATCCAAATGAGGTTCCTGAACGGAAGAAAGTAATTCCTTTATCGTTTGTAGCAAATAATGACGACACGTTCATCACCCGTTACTTGTCCTTATATCGATTACAGAGAATATTAACTTGGTGTTTCAGATTTTGTGAAAACTTGTCAAAATATAACAATGAAAGATTCTTTGGCCAGTTATCTGTTGAGGAATTGAAATCTAATCTTGAATATGAACGAAAATTTCCGATAATTTGTCTTCAGTCGCATCACTTAATTAATAAATAGAAACGAACATCTTAAACAGCTTCATGCTGGTCCGCTAGTAATTCTCGCAGTTCTAAGGCAGCGTTATTGGTCTGTTAATAGTAGACAGACCGAGTGTTTTATCTAAATACATTACTTGTTTTAGATCTAAACCTATACATTCAAAACTTGGTGATTTGCCGTACAATCGAATAACACCTAACCGATCTTTTTTATAACTGCTACTGAGTTTGCCGGTCCTTTCAGTATTAAAGATGGTAGAATTCTAAAGCTGTACACCTAGAAGTAGCAAACGATCTAAGTACAGATTCGTTCTTGAATTGTTTCAAAAGATTCACAGCTAGAAGGGGCTTATGTTCACATGTATGTATATTCTGAAAATGCTACGAATTACCATATATCGGTGCAAAAAAACGAAATTGAACGTATTAAGGAATATCTGGAAAGTATACATACATATATCATGGCATTTTATACCACCAAACTCTCCCCACCATTATGGGAATCCGCAATAAAGTCCGCGAAATATCATGCCACCCGGATTATACGAAACTAACTTTTGACCTTTCAGGAATTAGGCAGTGTTGAATTCCTGACCCCTCACTGAGTTATCCTCTAGTCCTAAGACAGACAATGAACTCAAAAGGTATGACCTTCTTAAGAAGCTGGCTCAACACTTTTGGAAACGATGGTCCCATGAGTATTTAGTTACTCTGCAGTGACGCACCAAATGGCATCAAGCACAACCTAATATCAAGATTGACTCTCTTGTCTTATTTTTGGAGGAAAATGTACCACCATTGCAATGGAGGTTGGGGCGAATGATAGAGCTTCATCCCGAAAGTGATAATATGATAAGAGTAGTAACCGTCCGAACTAATAAAGGTGCGATAAAACGTTCGGTTCAGAAAGTGTGCGTTTTGGCAATTTACGAAAATGACAGTTCTTTGCACAAGATTTAGTAAGATATGTGAAGATTCATGTTCATGTTTATATTTTATACCATTGTATGTAGAATGCATGTTTACATATGTTATTATATTTATGTTTTGTTTGAGAGGCAGATCTTCCAAGGCCGGCGGTATGTTTAGTTTAGGTATATAATTTCTGTATGATTTTAAGATAGTCATGCGGTAGCAATAGTTACCAGCGGTAATGACAAAAATTTGAATAAGGATTTAGAGTCCACATGTCAATGATTAAATATCGCTGAGAAATTCCTCTGTAAAACACAGAAGCACAAGACAATCCATTACTGCTCTTTTGAGTTTATTAAATGTTGTGGTCGTTAAACTAATTATTCAGTCCCTTTGCCAGTATAGCATAAGTCGGGACGAATCTATACTACATGACGTGCATCATAGATGGACTGGCTTCTTAAATACACTGCCGTCGATTACCTCAATTCAAATTCCTCGGTATGTTTTACAATCATCCATAGGCTCCACAAAACTTCATGGTTTTGCGGATCCCTCTGAAGGAGCATATGGCATATATTTGTAGCAAACTGTGTAGCGGATATGCAAGCTGTTACTAGTGCCGAGGAATGTTTCTATATGGTATCATTTGACAATCCAGCTGATATCTAAGGGCACTATACCAAATGCATTGTCACATTCGTTACTTTGGTGGCATGGTCCTCAATAGCTACCTAAATGTTCAACGAATGGCCTATTCCTTCTGTCACTTAATGTTCCAAAGATATCCCAGAACAACATAAACATTGCCACACAAATTATCGAGTGAGAAATATTTAAACAATATGGTACGCGTAACAAATTACAAAGAATAGTAGCATGCTGATAAAAATAATTTACCCAACTAGCCAATAACTAAACATGAACATCTGAGGTTCTAGCATCCTTTTGCAAACGATACTAGCTAATCACCGGCAAAAGTAACGTTAAGCAATTGATATGGGGATGGGTCACTTGTTCAGAACAAATCCTACAGCTTATCATTGTCAAATGGGAGCGCACCTAACTATTGTGTTATCGTTGGCAGGATTTTTTACAATTGTGGTATCGATTATGCCGGTCCTATTTTGCTAATGTAAAAATAGCACGCAATACGAAAATAGTAAAAGCATACGTATGCCTATTTCTATCTAGTGTTAGAGCTTATAATGCAAGGCTTTCTTGCCATCTGGCTTCATTTTGCAACTCACAGACCCTATACTATTTATTCAGACAGTAGTACAAACTTTGTCGAAGCAAAAAGGGAACTAAATGGTATTTTGAAACTTATACCATTGCCTGGTATTTCATTCCACATCTTCCGCCTTTTGGTGACATTTGAGAGGTCAGCGTAAATTCTGCCAAACTGCATCTTAAATATGTTATAGATCAAATGACATTACACTACGAAGGCTTCTACACTGTTATAACACAAATAGAAGCGATACTAAATTCCCGTCCTATTTCTCCGCTTTCCAGTGATCTTACGCCGAGACATCTTTTGATTGGGAAATCGTTAATTTTTATCCTAGAGCCAAGCGTCTTAGATTTAAGAGGAACCACCCTAGGTCGCTACCAAAGTCTTCAAAGGTTGACTTAATTTTTTTTTATTAGAGAACTGCAAACAGGTCGCCAATGGAAGGAAAGAGAATCTATACTATTGCAAGAAGGGTCTCTTGTTATACTACGAGACGGTAACGTGCTTTGTATGAGTTGGAAACAGGGACGAGTCTGACGTCTTCACCCTGGTGAGGATGGCATTACGCGAGTGGCAACAATACAAACCTGTGACGGTATAGTGAAATGTGTAGTGTAGCAATTGTGTGTTCTTCCGGTCGAATAATTTTATAGCGACGATGACATGGAAATATTTAAATATTTCTATTAGATTAGCATAGTTAACATTTATCATTGGATTCTAAATTATACATTTTCTGTTTGTCCAGTTTTTAGAGCCTCTACTCGATTTATGTTTTTGGTTCAGCCATTGTCAATCAGGTAGTCAATCACAATTACTATTCCCGAAAATATTAATGCCTACCGGGGTTATTTATAGGCATACCTGCAAACAAAAGAGCAGTTCCACGTTTAACCTTCATACACCTTTCAAATAATGCCCTACACGTTATATAAAGTAAACATTGTAATTGTGTTAAAGTTAATGTATATAGTAAGCAAGTGTTTCATTAAATTTTAAAAGAACGTAAATAGTGGTTAAAATTTATAAATTAAATTACAGAGGTATTAAAAATAGAAACCTAGTTTCTCTCCAAGGAAAGATTTATAACAGGTTCGTTTGTTAAGCAACTCTCACAGAACGTTGTGCAATGGCTGCCTAGCAAAGACACATTGCACATGCCAATCATTGTTGCGGAGAAAATTGTGCTTCATAAATCGTAGACTGCAATGGTAGACTTAGTTTCGTCCTTACTGAGACTCTTTAGAAAAACATAGCATTCCGCGATTAATAAAGCCATTGCCTTCAGCTGAATTCAACAAGGGTTTATCACAATAATAGACTTCACTTAAGTAGTGGCTCCATCTGATGAACTTAGGTAATATTGGCATACCCGAGATACATCATAACGTACGACGAGTAACCAACAGCTTTAGGAATGCCTGATAATAATCGCGAAATTACGGTATTGCATAATGCTATACCGTACTGACTAGTCCTAATAAGGACGAAACTAATCTACGGTTTCAGTCCGTGTGTGGTCTTGGAGTGCACCCATTGCATAACTTTCTCTGAGAGTTCTCTTAACAAACGAACCTCAGCTGTAGGCCATTCCTTGGAGAGGTATATGTTCTGCCGTTTTATTCAAAGGTTATAATTCTATTGTTTATATAAAAGAAGGTTGAGTGAACAAACAAGAAAATAATTTAATAAAAAAATGTTAATATCACTTTTATTCTAAGCTATAGAAACAAATCTCTTTTTACTAACATTAAATGTAAAATAGATACATAAAATCAAAGCAATGTACTCGATAAAATAAATTGAAAAGACTGCGATGAATCGGACTGATCGAGTCGGTCAGTATTTAAGGAAAAGATTGTACAATCATAAGTACTCTACAATCATAAGTGCTTTAGTGCAATGGCCGTTGTAACAAAATATTTCAAACATTTAGGCCACTGCTTGATTGTGTAAACAAGGTTATTAAAAAAGCCACAGAGAAATAATTATAAAACATTATATATTTGAAATGATAATTATGCAAAAGGATACTAAAGCAATAAACTTCCGAACCGATGTTCAAAATTCGAATAATCTACATGCATAGTAGCCATTTATTAAAATGACGTTTACATTTCATAAAAAGGAAACTTTGGCTATTTTTTTGGATACCTTTCCTAGTCGTTGTATAAAATTATCAAGGTTTAGACAAAAAATTTTAATGCAAGGATTTATTGTGAAATTATAGTTTGCATACGTACGCAAACGCAGGTAAAAATTAAAAATTAGGTGTATAAATTTATTAGAAATCTTAGACATCAAGAAGTATTAGTCGTTAGTTATTATATTAATAGCATCGAAATAGAGCAACAGTTACACCATAAACTTCTTTTCCACATACAGTAACAAGGAAGCCTCGATTGTCGAGAGTATTATTCTAATAATCGGGAACAAAATGTATAAAAATATCAGTTTGCGGGATATTAGAAATAGTTAGATATTTGGTCTGAAGTAACCGCGTACTGTTTCGTCAGAGAACGAATACCATATGACAGTCATTTATAACAATATCGGTGCATATGGTACAAAATAATGATTTAATACAGTCGTTGCTGCTGGTATTGTAAATACATATAAGAGCGTGTTTCATAATTGTTACGTTCCAAACTGGGGTACGGAGCTGTTTAGAATTGTTAAAATCAAGGCGGTAACCCCAACACATTTCTAATTGAAGACTTAATCGGAGAACCAATTTTGGGGAACTTCTATGAACAGAAACTGCAGAAATCTAAATATCTAAATATCTCCTCATAATAAATAAATATCGTCGTTTTGCGTAGAAGCGAGCGGGCGGTAGAATATCATTGACAGTAGTCGGTCGGTGAAATTCAAACGAAGTTGGCGCTGTGGGCCTTCAGTATTCCATCCCTTGGTTTACCGCTCGGTGGTGTGGTCTATAGAGAGAGAGAGAGAAAAACAAAGTAATATAAACAAACACATAAGAAAACAAACTCATGAGGTTTTTTCTTCAACAATGAAAAACAAGCAAAAATGTTGATGCCCCTGAAAAGAAGCTAACAGATATTAGACATGCGGAAAATTTTTAATGAGAAAACTATACCGTAATATTTGGTTTATCTGTTATGATCTCCTAGTTTGGAAAGAGCACCGAGCGTTTTCCCGCTTGTATGGATATAAAAAAATTAACAGGCTTTTATGTTTTATACCGGTTTATTTACAAAAATAAGATTGACACACTTATAATAATAAATATTTCTTCAGAGAGATAAGATGGACACATTTACAATAAAACATTTATTCAGGCATATAAGATTGACACATTTGCAATATAACAAACCATCATAAAAGTTCGTATTCCTATGTATGAGAGTTATTTCAAGGTAAAATTTTTTAATAACAAAAAATGTATTGCCACTTATAGTCCAGGATTTTTAGACATCCGCTCCGCAAAAATCCTGTTAGTTGATTTTTCGATTGGATTATGTCAGAAAGTGTCCCCTAAGTATAAAACCAAGTTCGCCGAAGCGGCGAGCGTTAGCCCGCCATCTTGAAAAGCGCCTCCTTGCAAATATCTCGGAAACGGTGAGTTTTACATTAAAAATTTGTCGGGACCTTTTTTGTAGAAAATAACATTTCCCATCTTTTTCATTTGAAACTTTTATCTCTACTGTTAATATTTGCCGAGATATAGTCGATGAAAAAGCCAAATTTTTGTTTTTGGAAAATATGTCGAAAGTTTTTGGAAATACGAAAAAAAATTGATAATCGAAGTTGTAGAGCATAATATTTTCTACAATTTTTGTATACATTTTTTGTTAAATCGATAGTTGCTGAATTCTAGCGCAATGAATGTTGCTGTTAGGTGAAGAAAAACAGCGATTATTGATAATACGTTACTCTAGCATGCCAAAAAAAGTGTAAGGAGACGCGACGTCGATCAGCTAATATTGTTGACCGCATTAGCGCACAAAAAGAAAATCTATATCCGCAAGCCCGGAAAAGGACGCACCTCAGAATCCTTATACAGTCCACGTTCTCTGAAGCCGAAGTAGGGTGAAAACATTCTACTTTTACATGCATTCAGCGGTTGCGACACAACGTCAGCTCCATTTAAAATTGGAAAATACAAAGCTCGGACGATATTACAGAACCACGAAGAATTGCCGACCGCTGTGGCATTGTTCAAAGATAGGAGGAGCGATACCAACATAATTGCTCAAGCTGGCGAGCATTTTTTTATTGCTTTGTATGGAGGCAATCAAACTCAACTGTTCATCGACTCTCTCCGATACAAGAACTCTAGCAAGTTAGCTCGGAAAACCAAGCTCAACTTAACAATTTTACCACCGACGCAGGATGCAGCCCGTTACCATTCCGTCAGAGTATATCATCAAGTCCAAAGTTGCCTGGGATTTCACCATGATCCGGAAGAATGGGGCTGGAAACGCGTTGCAAATCGCTTATCACCAATTAGAACGAAAAAGCTCCCGCGCCGAAAAGTTTGCTGCAAATAATATCTTGCAAATGCAAGACAAATTGCGGAGCTGCTTGCGGATGCCGAAAGAGTGGCTTGAAAAGTTCCATAATTTGTGCAAACTGCAGTAGCCAAACATGCGATAATGCTATCCCTACAGTGGACGATATCGACGAAGAGGATGTTCAAAATGAATCTTTCATAGATTCTTTTGCTGTTGACTTGAATATGGAAGAAAACTCGCAAACCATCGAAAATCGCCCTTCCTGTTCCAAACAAAGAAAATTGTTTTAAATCTATCATCGACGTTTAAAATTTTACAAGAACAGTTTTTTTTATTATTATGATGATGATGCGATCCTAATTGTAGATCGCGACAGAAATCGCGCAAATGACGAATATGAATAAATGAATAGATTTCCTGCCTTTTTCAAACAATTCGTCAAATGTTTTTATTGTGCAAACTTTCCTTCTATCGCCCACATCCTTCCTATTCATGATAAATATTATTCTTAGCGTCTCTATTATAAGATTCTTCGATTACACTTTTTTGGCATGCTAGAGTAATGTTTTACCAATAATCGCAGTTTTTCTTTATCTGACGGCAACTTTCATTGCGCTAGAACTCAGCAACTGTCGATTTAACAGAAAGAAAGTTTTATACAAAAATTGTATAAAATGTTGTGCTCTACAACTTTGGTTATCACATTCTTTTCTCGTATTTCCAAAAATTATCGATATATTTTCCAAGAACAAGAATTTGGTTCCTTAATCGACTATATCTCGGCAAATAGAGATAAAAGTTTCAAATAAAAAAGATGAGAAATTTTATCTTCTATAAAAAAGATCTTGACAAATTTTTAACGTAAAACTCACCGTTTCCGAGATATTTGCAAGGAGGCGTTTCTCAAGATGGCGGCTAACGCTCGCGGTTTCGGACGACAAAAACTTACTTTTATACTTAGGGGATATCCTCTGACATAATCCAATCGATAAATCAATTATCAGGATTTTTGCTGAGCGAACTCGTTCTTGGTGCCAAATTTCCTGGACTATTATGCTTATAATGTGTATCATGTCTAGCGTGTACTATGCTTTAGCCCATTTGACTTAACGCTTAGATCGTGCTTTTAAAGGCTCGGTCAAACAGAAAGCGGACAAAATGTCCGCAGTCCGTCGCGGACTACGGTTGTCAAATAGGATGCGGACAACTTGGGCGGAACAGTATGAAGACAGTTGCGACCAAGTGCGTCGAGCAGCTCCTCCGATGAAGAAGAACTTGCTCTTCTGCTAGCTCTGCGGACTCTGTGTACATTGACAACGACTCATCTGTCCGCCGCGGACTTGATTAGTCCGCTGCGGTTGCCGCATTTTGCTTAACCATGGTGATATAATAACACGTAACACAGAGTTCGCGCGGACAGTCCGCTTTCTGTTTGACCGAGCCTTAAGTCGAGTGGATAACGACGGTCTGTTACTTGAATCTGAAGAATCGGATGGTTCTCGCTTTGGAGAAATTAAAATACATTTGTGGCTAACCGTTTTAGAATACGTTTCGTCCAAAACAGTTCAAATATGTTGTCGTTGCGTTTGTTCTAAACGTCTTAAATACGCTAGTAACAAACGCTTTCCGCCTGAGCGTGGATAAAATGAAACGACGACAACGGTCAGTTTCTTGTAAGGGCGATGCTGTTGTGAAATATGTGTTTTGAGTCGGAAACGTTAACGCACGTTTGTCTTAAACGTTTAAGTTCAGATCTGAATACAAATTTTAAGCCGGCACGGCGGATCGCCGTGTCTCCGGAGCACGGATGCAAGCGCGAACGTCGACGGAATGCAGTTTTCAGTTCAAGCTGACGTGTGAGTGATATAGCACCCACCTCGCTGTCTCTTCTAGCTTGTTTGCATCCATCTGTGTGCTCGCATTCCTATTACAGCGACGAAGAATAGATAGATAGAAGGTTCATCTGATGATCCCTTCGAACAGCGGAATAACGCAATGGATCACAATATTTCACTCGGCGTTCGATGAGTGGGCCTTTCCAGAAGGGGACCGCAGCCGACCGAAGTGCATTTTACCGACGGTGATATTGTATATCGTCCGTGCCCGCGCGATCGAAGGAGCAAGTATGCTCGTACATCCGAACGTACGCTAAATTTTAGCCAGAACTGTCACTAGCGTTTGAAACACAGTATAAGCATTCGCAAAAGTTAAAACATGAAATAATTTATAATGAAGTACATATACGATACATATAACATGTTACACTTCGTTAACTAAAATAATTCCCTCGTCATTTTAAATACGCGATTAAATTATTTTTTTCTTAATATTTTAGCCAATATCTGTGTGCATTCAGTTGAACGAAAGTTATTTAAAATTATTTTTGCAATTTTGTGTTTGCGAGTATGCGTTTGTGACCGTCGGTCCCTTAGTAGGTAAAGAAAGGCCTGCATATTCTTCGTAAACTGACCACCCCAACTTTTTCATTTCGTCGCTTACCGTTAGTAACCCCTCACACTCTTCAGCGACATTTAAAAACAAATCGCGCGAATTTTTCTGAAGTCACTTGCTGACACCCACAAACTCAACGCTTCACTTAGTGCCTCTAAGTAAGTCCTCATACACTCACGCACACGACTACCATCGGAGCCCCCGTCTCCGCCATTCTTCGAACTCAGGTACCACGCCGTAAGTTAGCCCTATCGTTCTAATTTACCTAATTTATCGTTCATATTATTACTCAATACCACTCATTCACCCATTCACGCACAAACGTACGACTACACATTTTCCAAATTTAAACCGCATTTTGATTATCGCCTTTTTGCTTTAATTATTTAACGATTTAATTAATACAATTAATATACGTTCTCAAAGGACAGTGTTCGTTTTATTTGCCAAGCAAATAGATACTTGTTTATTTTAGCTTAGTTTTAACCCTTTGCACTCTCCACGTTCACCTTCGTCAAAATCTTTTAATGTTATTACGTAAGGGAGGTGCCAAGCTAGCCGCTCAATCAATTATCAACAACAATCTTTTTTTCTGTTTTACAAATCAACACCTTGCAATCCAAACACACCACCCCCTCATTCTCATTCTCTAACCAATCACCCCAATCACACCCCCTGTAATTAACAATATATAACACAAAAATATAACATCAAATGAATATTAATTTTTAAACATACTAGTAAACATCACACAATTATTGAAGGTAAAAAAAATTAGAAATTTTGATGTATAGTAAAAAGTATTCATACAATATTGCTTATAGCAATGTTTTTAGGTCGCTAACAATATCCCTTAAGTCAAATGACTTCCTTTAACCGCTTAGACATAGGGCTGGAAAGTTTCCTTGTGTACTCTGCACTGATTTGTTGCCACTCCAATTGGAGTAAGTTGTCGCGCTTTCGTAAACGTTTAACCCAAAGGGTCCAAATGGTTACCAGTAAATGTGGCACTCTATGTATTGGCTACATCTTGACTATTTGCGGAGTAACTTTGGTGTCGTTATCCTGCTGGAATAAAAATCTGCAACCCCTTTTCCAACATTTTCTAATATTAAAAATTCATCAATTATTACAAGGTTGCCAACACTTGATATGACCTGCAAATCCAAACCAAAACACTTCCGCCCCCATATTTCACTGCTTTACTAGTATTCTTCGGGTTGAAATATTTTTCAGAATTTTTTAAAATTTGATTATTGTACTGAGAATTTAGTTAAATTTCTTAAACAAAATTGCACCGGCCTAGCTCTTAATTAGTCATATAACAAATTATATTTATAATTTTTGAAATATCTAACATGAATAAAGATAATAACCTAATTTTGTGTGTGTGTGTGAGTGTAATTTTTTTTCCGATAATGGTTCTTCCTATATTTCCTCTCTTAACTTCTATTCTCGAAGCACCTTAAATTTCTATGGATTCTTCCCCTTTTTAGATTCTATCTTCTCCGGTATGGTGAGGTTCTTTTATTCACTGGTACTTCTTCTTAAAAGCCTTTTATTCCAAATGCATTTATTGACTTATTTGGTGACTTACCTATCTTGTCAATTTTCTTCGTCGTTCACTACACAAAAACTTATTTTTTCGTTTGGAAACCAGGACACCACTGATTTCTGTTCTTAGTAGTATCGCATTGCTTTAGCACTGTGCACTTATTTTAAATATTGTTTACTCTATAGGAAAAATTTATAATGTTTATTACAACAAGTTTCATTCAGTATAATAAGTATGTACAATATTGTGTATGGGGTGAAGTAAAGCTATAAATTATATTTATATAATTCTATACTATATTTATAATGATCCCTAACGTGTAAAGATCGAGTCTGGTGGCTGTTTGTCTAAGAATAACATTTTGTACTACTATCTGCCACGAAATTGAAAGCATGAATCGTACACGTAATATGTAGCTCAATGTTTTTGAAAAAACGGTCTACAGAAAATATGTTTGCGGCACCATCACTCATAAATATAAATAATTGGTTTGTTGAACGTGCGAACTTTTCCATTGTATTTAACAGTAACTTTGAAATTAATTCGGCAGTACATTTTTGTACTCGTCTGGAAGCTAATAGAATTGCAGGTGATTGATGTGGTTCCATTATACGTACCATTACATTAAGCACACAATGTTTTTTATGTTGTTTCGTCCACAGGTAACCACCAGGTAACCAGGTAAGAAATATCTTTCAACTCCGATTTAATTCTTTTTTCAACATATTCTCGCGCATATGGCACAAATCGTTGTAAGGATACCCGATTTGATAATTTCCAGTCAGAATATTTATTCCAAGTAAATTAAACCGTACATTACTTAAAATAAGGGTAACACATGAATTCAATTTAAATTGTTTATAGTGTGGTGTGCAACTTTTTGTTGAAGAATGTTGTTTGCTATTTACGTAACCTTGACAATCCCTTTTGGACCATCACATTAAGGAGGTATTACAAACTACATATTGAAGTTTAACGTCATCATAATTTAACATTCTTAAAACAAACGTAGAACTATTAAATAGTGCTTACGGCAGTCTACATGTATACACAACAGATCTCATGGAGACTTGCAGACATAATAATCTAATGGAGCTACAGTTCCAACTAGAGTGTATGATTTTGTTGTATTTGTTCTTTTATAAAAGTTTGAATATAAATTGTTGGATGTACTACTTGCGATGGAACTTTAATATTAAATCTAGTCAATATATATAATGTTAACAACTTATTCAGCTTAATTACCCCTCTTGATATTATTATTTGTAAATGTTGCATTGGCGCAATGAACTTGTTTATTGTTAATGTGTATGCAGCTCCATATGTTGCATGTGATGAATATGATTTTTGATGCTGTTTAAGATTTACTCAAACAAAGCTATCGTGATTTAAGAAATGTATAGAATTGTATTTATGCTTTATTTTAAAATTCATCGTTAACATTAGGGGTCAAACTGACCACTTGCCAGCGTAATCAGGTAGAAAGGACGAAGGGCGTACCTCGGCCTTGAATTACGCTTTGACTTCGGAAAGGAAAGTTTCTGAAATTCCTATTTTCTAACAATATCACTCAGTTTCTAAACAGTATGAGAATCGGGCGTACACAGCAGTCAATTTAAGCATTTTATTAGTTCATAATTGTTTCATTTGGTGAGATTTATCTTAAGGTTCGCGATTGTAGGTATAAGTTTCAAGAATAAAGTGTTTTGTAAACTTGTATACGCGCGTTTTTTCATTACAAACTGCCACCGAACAATCAACCAACCTTTATCTATACGGCCTTACAACCCGTGGATGGTGGAACAGGAGAGCGACGTCATACAAGGAACAAAATCAGCCGGAAGACGTTCACCCCAAAACAGATGCGTTTAGAGCTTCTTCATAAGCAATTGTTGATATTCGGTTGGTTTAAATGTCCAGATTATAATTATTATAATACTAATGACCGAAAAACGCTTATACTCACTAACTTCACATCAGCATTAGCTTTGAAACCGCACAATAAAGTTTTAAACTGTAATAATAGAACAGTAGATTTTGTTTTCTCTAATCTTCCATGTACTATTACCGTGGCTATATAGTACGGTGTTAAACAGTAAGCCCGATAATATCATCATTGTAAAACCAGCGAATAAACCGAAGTATCGGTAGAAACATAGGAGTTAAAGAAAAAAGTAAATAGATTCAGCAAAATTGTTGGCGTCTATTAATAAAAAGGAAAATCACGGTAGTGTTATTATAATATGCGACGGTAACGGAAATGTATCTAATCTTGCATAATAAATTAAACCACAAGTTTGTTACCGACTATAGTGTTATGGTTCAAGAAAAAGAGAACCCACGCATTATGGTATTTAACATTGATAAAGATGAACAAATAAATCCCGAAAGCCTTGCGGGTGAATACAAATGAAAAAACGGTGTAAACTGGTGAAAACTGGTGAAAAGTCGTATGTATAAGTAATACGTCAACCGGAACAAACGTCGTACTTGAGGTGGAGCCTGCTTCCTTCTCGATGATCCTCGGGAAAGGATCGATCTTCGTCGAGTGGAAGAAATATAGTATAAGTGAATATTTTAATACTATCCGACGCTTTAACTGCCCACATCTCGGGCACTTTGCGAAATATTGTAAATCTTAAAAAGGTATCCTAAATGCACACTTGAGCATGATTTAGAAGACTGTAAATCGGCCCTGCAAAACGGTGCTCATACTACATTAGATAAAAAATGTCCATGTCTAAAAATTATTGATTCAGTCAAACAAAGAATGAATTACAGCGACAACGTAGCACTAGCAATTAGAGACCAAAAAAATGTACATAAGGGTGGGAAATGTTTATATTTTTGTTGAATATACAGAGTATACATAAAAAGATAGACCTGTTTGAATTTATTGTTACGCGCAGTGGAATAGAATGGAATAGTCGCCTATGTACATATATAGACTTCAAATAATTAGTTGCTAATAATGATTATTTATTGATTTTGGGTTAATTTGTGAGAGAAAAAGTAAATGAATATATCGTCCGTGTTGTTTTTATAAATCCCGAGAACGTTTTGTAATTAAGAAAAACGTAATAGTGGTGTCAGGTGTGGGATAGTTTGGCAATATCGTGAAAAATAAATTAAATTAGTGAACAATCAGAAACAATGGCGATGAAATTCTGTAAAATAATGGACCTAAAGGTAGTAGATCTCAGAGAATCTCAGGGAATTAGAAGAAAGGGATGAAGACACAAGTGCGAGGAAGTTCGAGGTTCAGTTGCGGTTGAGAAAGGCAATAGAAACGGCTGGCGAAAACCCTGAGACGTATTTGTTTGAAATGTCTCGTGGGACTGAGGACATTTTGGCAAAATTTTCTAGAAACATGGAAGAGAAAGTAATGGAAAATTATAGAAATTTGGAACGGAAAATTGTAGAAAATATAAATGGGAAGCTTGGGCGCGTAGAGAAGAAATTACTTGAAAATTCTATACAGGTCAATGAGAAATTCAGGAATATGGAGGAAGCATTAACGGAAAGATTCGTCGAGAAATTGAAAGAAGAAAAATAGATTAATAGAGGAATTGGATGGGCGCATAAAGATGTTGGAGGAACGAGCTCACTATGGAACTAAACCGGAAAACCAAGATACTAGACGTTTTACCAACATGCAACCCAGCCAGACGGGAACGAGAAATTTAGTAATAGGTACTGCACAAAGTAAAAGTGACCTGCCTACCTCGACGGGAAAATGCCTTTGGATGACTATTTAACATTACTGGAGACGACGGCTACGGTGTATGATTGGACACAGAGTACTAAAGCAGCCATGTTATCAGTGACTCTGCGCGGTGATGCTCTGAAAGCACTTCAGGCTATTCCTTCGTTGGAGCGACAAAATTACCAAACACTTCATAATAATGTCTTTATTGCATCAACTGTTACAATATATATATATATATATATATATATATATATATATATATATATATATGTACAGATGTACACACGAGAGAGTGAAGGTCGCAATCTCAAGGCGAAGTTCAGCTAATGCTGCTTTGCAACTCAACCTTGATATATTAGAGAATACATATATGCACATCCAAATATATGCATATTGTAGTATGAATTTTAGTTAATTTTATAGAAAGCAAAATTTATTACAATTAATATTTACAAAAATTTAGTATTATATTCACAAAATAATGAACAATACAATCAAAATATATTACCTAGTGTGTATAAGTGTAATTTGTTTTCTAATCCTTAACTTCTTCCTCCCTCTTGAATTCTTTCTTCACTTCTTTTCTTTGGTCTTTTCCTTTTATTGCACTTCTTTTTCTTTGGTCTGTTCGTCGTTTGTAAACCACAACTTCTTTTGATGTGGTCTGCTTCTTTTCAACCCTGGTATTTTGTGTAACTTTTTATTTGACTTTTTTTCGTCGACCATCCCATTCCGTCTTTTATAAACCAACCTAATTTGTTTTTGCACGTCGTTATAGCAATTTGGAATTATAGATTGTGAAATGTTTCAAGTGTATGTGTGTGGTAAATGTTTACAACGCTTTTCTATTTCTTAAAGAATCCTTTCTATAAAATTTACATCTTTTTATTGATAATTTTACTAATGGAATATTACCATACTAGAACATACATATACACATATACACACATACACTGTCTAAATCTAAAAGATTTCGATGATGCAAACAGACGCAAAATAAAAAGAAGAAAAGAAAAGCACTACTACTAATTCATACCAATTCAATCCACAAAATATTTAACATTTTTTAAAGAAAAGTAAATAGCATTCCTGTCTAAAAAGTGTAAACCAAAATGAGAACTTACTTGCGTGTCCCAGAACCCCGCCCATCTCTCAGATATTCCTTCAAACTGCTACTAAATGAGATACTACATGAAACTTCAACAGGTAAACTGTTGTGCAATATATAGATTTGAAATGAGAAGGATCTTTCATAAAGTGCCGTTTTATGTTGTGGTAGAGAAATTTTGCCCCGAAATCTTATATTGAGGTTATGTATGTCTGTCCTAAATGTAATCTTTTGATACAGATACGGCGGAGACCTCAAAGATAGTATTTTATGAAATAAGCCCAGGCAGCGAAATTCCCTTCTATCATGCATATCATCGGGCACAGTCCAGTTTATGGGAAATATGGTCAAATTTACATATGCCATAAATATACCTCAAACATGAATTTTGCACTTTTGTATGCCACTTTGAGTAAAAGTATCCAGAGCTGAATGATAAATTGGTACATAGTATGCGAATTGTGAGAGGACAAAAGCTTTGCGTATTTTTTTAATAGTTTCATTAAACACGTGCCTATAAGGAAACAGTTTTTTCAAATTAAGATAAGCGTTACGAATATAAAGCGAGATCTGTTTCCGATATCTGTGCGTATTATCTAAAATAAGCCCGAGGCTTTTTACACTTTCGACAAATGGAATTTTGACATTATTAATTTCTATATTAAAAACACAAGAGATGTTGTAACATGTTTTCCTGGGACCCAAAAGAATTGCTTTTGATTTATCCGGGTTTATCGTCAAACAGTGTTCCACAGAAATTCGATGTACATAGCTTAAATCCTTATTAATATTGTCAACAGCTAGTCTCGAATCAGTAGGCCGAAAGGAATAATACAATTGTGTATCATCTGCATAAACATGTGTTTTACAGTGTTTAAGTTCATAGAAGAAATTAGAAGTATATATTGTAAACAGGATAGGCTCCACAATAGATCCCTGAGGAACCCCATGGGGCACATCAAGAAGAGCATATGTGCTGTTACCAATTCTAACACACTGTTTACGGTTGTCCAAATAATTTTCGAAAAGTGATAAAGATACATTGTTAAGACCAATATTATGCAAAATAGACAGGAGAACACGATGATTAACTTTATCGAAGGCTTTACTGTAGGCCAATAAAATGAGACAGGAAACCAAGTCCCTGCCCGTCGCCTCCAGAAGATCGTCAGTAACCTTCAACAGTGCTGTCTCACAGCTGTACCCTGCACGGAAACCCGATTGAATGGGAGGTAGTATATTTGCAGAAGATAGATATTCAGTTAATTGCATTGCAATAATTTTTTCCAATATTTTTGAAAGCACGGGTAGAAGACTCATAGGTCTCAGATCACAAGAATGAACGGGATTCCCGACTTTAGGCAACGGACGAACCACGGCACACTTCCAACAGTCACTTCTCGACCATCTGAAGATGCGTTTCGGTAACAAACATTTGCAGCAGCTATATCCCTCGCAGTTAAAGAATCGTTGCCAGAGGTCCAACACGAATATGAGGCTGACGTCGTTCGGTTGGTTAAGACTGCGTACCCAACCGTTTTGGATGAGGTATGTGAGAGTCTAGCTATGAACAAGTTTTTGGATGGTTTTCTTGATCGCGAAACGCAACAAGCAATAAAGTTTGCACGGCCACAGATCAGGCGTTGACCCAAGCCTTGGATTTTGAAGCTATGAAGCAATCTGTTAAACGAATTGCTCACGTCCGTGCCTTAAAAAATCACGAGAAGGAAGAGCCATTAGAAGAAATAAGGTAAATAAAGAAAATGATAGCGGAAATCATGGAATCCATGAAGATGAGGCGATCGGAGGGACAATGCTGGAATTGCGGAAGGACGGAGCACTTCGTAAGTCACTGTCCCCAGCCACAGAATCCAAAGCCGACGGAAAGCTAAAATGGGTCGACGCGAAGGGGCGATCGTCGACCCATGTAGCTGATGCCCTAGAAACATCAGTGATTGTTGCTTCAATACGATGTTGGCCTAGTAGCCTGGTTGTATATGGAAATGTAAATGGTAAACCTAGAGATTTACTGTTGGATACTGGCGCATCAATAGCAATTCTCAGACCGGAAGCAGTGGGTAGGAAGAACCAAATACATCCTACAATGTGGACGCTACCAACGGAAACTGGGCAATCAGTCAACGTAATGGGAAAGACGATGTCCCACTTCCGTATTGGTGATACAGCATTCCGGTATCATGTTATAGACGCAGAGATACAAGATGTAATTCTGGGATTGGACATAATGGCAGAGTTTGGTTTTAAACTAGACTTGCAAGCAGGAGTACTGAAAGTTGGCCAGGAAGAAGTCATTGTCCACCATGGTAAGGATATGTCAGCATGCGTAACACTAAGAAGATGTAATCGTGGCTGGTCGCAGCGAGACCAGTGTGGAAGCAAACGTAAAGGACTACGTTCCCGAAGAGCAGGTTTTCATGCTGGAACCAGGAGTGATTGCCGGACAAGGTCATGGAATACTGATTGCCAACTCGGTGATCCAAGCAGGAGAGAAGCTGCCCGTTGGATTGATGAACGTTAACAGCTATTCAGTAAAGCTGAAGAAGGGCGTACCTTTGGGAGACTGTGTAAGTGTTTCATTCATTGTTCACCAAAGGTTTAATGTAACACCAACTCCTGATCCGCTTCTGCAGTGGTTAGATAACTTTATTGATAAGTTTAGCAAAGATCTGACAACAGAGCAACGCCGTAACGTGAAACAACTGCTCGGGCGTTACCAAGATCTCTTCCAAATAGCAAGCCGGAACGCGGCGGACACAACTAATGTTGTACGACATCGCATACACACTGGAAATGACCAGCCGATCCGTCAAGCTCTCAGAAGACTGCCACTGGCGAAGCGAGCCGAAGCAAAACAGATTATACAGGAGATGGAGCGGGATGGCGTGATTGAACCGTGGAATAGTCCATGGATTTCTCCAGTTGTGCTGGTGAAAGAGAAGGATGGTTCAACTAGGTTCTGTCTAGACTATCGTCAACTGAATAACGTGACCAAGAAAGACAGTTATTCCTTGCCCCGAATTGATGATACCTTGGATAGACTGAGTGGGTGTAAGGTGTTTTCGAGTCTTGATCTAAAGAGTGGTTATTGACAAGTCGTAGTAGAGGCAAAAAATTAAGAAAAGACGGCATTTACGATATGGACGGGGCTATGGCAGTTTAATGTGATACCATTTGAGTTGCGTAACGCTCCTGCAACGTTTGAAAGGCTTATGGAAAACGTTCTGAGCGGGCTATCTTGGGAAACTTGCTTAGTATACCTTGACGACATAATTGTCTTGGGAAGATCTTTTGATAGCCACTTGAAAAATTTGGAGCAGGTATTTCAGCGTTTGCAAGGAGCGAGTCTGAAGTTGAACCCCAAAAAGTGCAATCTGTTCCGGAAGGAAGTATAGTACCTTGGTCATGTAGTATCGGAAGATGGCGTCTCGGTTGACCCCGGAAAGATAGAAGCGGTTAGATCTTGGCCGGTCCCAAAAGAGAAACACGAAATAAGAAGTTTTCTTGTGCTATGTACTTATTATCGACGATTCGTTCCTGGATTTGCTAACATTGCCAAGCCACTCACAAAACTAACTGAAGACGGCAGAGACTTCATCTGGGACAAGAGCTGTCAAAATGCATTTGAAGAACTTGAACATATGCTGACCTCTGCGCCCGTCTTGAGTTATCCGCAATCGAAAGGAGGATTTATATTGGATACTGATGCCAGTAACGTTGGCATCGGAAGCGTGTTATCATAAGTTCAAGATGGCCACGAGAGAGTGCTTGGCTACTTCAGTAAAGTATTGTCAAAACCAGAATGCAACTACTGTGTGACTAGGAGAGAGTTGCTGGCCGCAGTTAAGTCAGTTGAGCACTTCCACAAATACCTCTACGGCAGGAAATTCTTATTGAGAACCGACCATGCGGCATTGATGTGGCCTTCAGGATTCTTGAAGCGAAAGGAATCCTGAAGGACAGGTTACCCGATGGATAGAACGTTTGCGGGAGTATGATTTTGACTCAGAACATCGGCCCAGAATGAATCATCGTAATGCTGACGCACTATACAGAAGACCCTGCCCAAAGGACTGTGCGCACTGTTGTCGTGCCGAAGAGGAAAACGAAGCAATCTGTTGTCCAATTGCTGTCGTAGATGATAACTGGAACGAAGATCAAATCCGAGCCGACCAAGAGTCCGATGACGTTTTGAAGTACATCGTGGAATGGAAGAGGCACTAAGCTCGGCTTAATTGGGAAACTGTAGCTCCATATAGGCGGGAGCTAAAGTCTTACTTGGCACAATGGGACTCGTTGGTGGTAGACGATAGTCTTTTGAAACGAGTGATAGAAAACGAAGCTGGATCGAATAGGAAACTTCAGATCGTGTTGCTAAGAACAAGAATTCCCGCAGTTTTGAAACTTCTTCATGACGAAACATCGGGATTGGTGCAGAAAATGCACAATTTGCGCGGCTGCAAATTAACCCTCCCGAAGAAAGAAGGCTCCTATGAGGCAATACAACTTCGGCAGTGCCTTTGAGGGGATTGCAGTTGATATTGCTGGACCATTTCCTAAGACCAAAGACGGAAATACATTCCGGTTGCGATAGATTACTGTAGTAAATGGGTGGAAGCCTATGCATTGCCGAACCAGGAAGCGTAACGGTCGCTGACACGCTGGCTAAAGAACTTTTCAGTCGATTTAGTGTGCTTGAACTTGAACTTCACTCCGACCAGGGACGTAACTTCGAATCAGCAGTCTTCCAGGAGATGTGTAGAATATTGAGTATTCGCAAAACCAGAACAACTGCACTGCATCCACAGTCAGATGGCATGGTACAGCGCATGAACAGGACTGTTCTCAAGTATTTATCAAAAGTTGTCGCAGACCACCAGCGAGATTGGGACCAGCAACTACATCTCTTTCTGCTGGCGTATAGAGCACCGGTCCACGAAATCACGGGCCATAGTCCATCTAATGTGTTCTTTGGGCGAGAACTGCACCTACCATGTGATCTCAAATTCGGTTTCAAACCGAATGAAGAAGTAGTTGGGAATGACTACGTTTCGAATTTGCGGAGACGAATGGGTAAAATTCACGACCGGGTGAGAGCAAGTATCCATGAAGCAAGCGACCGAATGAAGAAACGCTATGATCTTAGAGCTAGCGAAGGTGGATACCAGTCTGGGGACCTAGTCTAGCTGTTCAATCCTCCGCGACGTCGAAGTTTCTCGTCTAAACTGCAACGATCCTGAGATGGGCCTTACGAAGTGTTGAAGAGAATTAATGACGTTATCTACCGCATCAGAAAGACACCCAATGGTAAAGCGAGTATAGTGCATTTTAATCGCCTGGCTGCTTTTGTCGGGGACAACCACAAACAGGACAAACAGATTGCCCGAGCTTGTAGACTTCCCGAGGAAGAACCGACTTATGAGGGGTTCATGCGTAAGTACGGGACAAACCGCGAAGCACGTCACGGTGTAACAATGGAGATTTAAGAGGATCTGTTTTTGGCTCCCGAGGGGTACCTGGGAATAAAAACGAAGAAAAAAGAAGTTTGGAGATAGCGGATATTTCCTGTTCAGGGACGGAACAGATCTATGGAGGGGACAGTGTTACGCGCAGTGGAATAGAATGGAATAGCCGCCTATGTACATATATAGACTTCAAATAATTAGTTGCTAAGTAATGATTATTTATTGATTTTGGGTTAATTTGTGAGAGAAAAAGTAAATGAATATATCGTCCGTGTTGTTTTTATAAATCCCGAGAACGTTTTGTAATTAAGAAAAACGTAACAGTATGTTATCCGAATGTAAACAATTTTTCACATGCCTAACCGAAACTTGGTTGAAATCTGGTTCTTTTGAAAATGTGAAAATTTTGGAGTATAACTTGATAAGCTCTCGGCAGGACTGATAGATCTGACGATGGCTGTAAAATATCGTGCCTGGATTTCTTGCAGACGAAGTCGCTGGAATTGGATACATATAATAACGAAGGATCCATTAAAATGTGTATATTAAAATGGAAATGTGAGGGCCAGACCCACATAATATACCGACCTCCAGCTGGGGACTTCGCAATTATGGTGACAATTCATTCAATTGTAAACCATATACTCAATACCAAACATAGAATATTTGTCTGCGGTGATTTCAATTTAGATTTTCGCACAAACAACAATAATCAACAAACTCGATTTCGGTCGTTATATTTGTCGATTTCCATCCTCACGGATAGAGGAAACTTTCATGCTTCTTTTGGAGCGAAAGCAATATACGTTTTCCGATTGACATATTGTTCGGGGCATTTCGATCTTGGATCATTAGAATCTTGGTGCAGTACACATGTTTACTTCGCGAAGGATTTTCCTTCACAGATTATCGTTTGAAATCTCGGCACATTTGTGGGTATTCTGGACAAATACTTCTCGTTTCCGTTGCCTCATTTTGGGATTGGGCCGCCGAAGCGGTGTATAATGTTGATTGAGGATCGGTGGAGCTGATTAATTCCATAGCAGTTGGAGGGCGTATTACATTCGTGGCCATTTTCTGTGTTACCCGGTTCAAACGGTAAGAGGTTCACTTTATCCTTTTTGGTAATCGTATTCTGAGGTTCTTCTTTTTCTTTAGGGGTTTTAGCCCTGACCGTTTGATCTTGACCGTTTTCATATCGGGAGAGCGTAGTTTGATATCGTCGTAGTCTTGGGCTGTTGTACTATTGGACCGAATCTTGGTTTCGAGTTATTTGGTGTCATCTTCTTGAACAACGCTGTCATCTGGTCGACAAATCTGATCTACTGTTCAAATGGACGTATTCTATCGCATCTGGCCAACTGCTGGTGTAACGGTCCCCATCCCACCACACAGCCACGAGGGAACGCTCAGCTTGGTCGCATCCTTTTGCAAAATTTTGCCTTATAATTCGCGTATTTTTTGTTTGCTTATTGTTGAAAACCTGCTTAGCGATTACTTATCACAAAATTCGTAAATTAGCGAAGTATTTATAAATTCCGAGTAAATAGTTATCAGGAGAGGTCCTCGCATGCCTCCCTTATCAATCATTTTATTTAAGTAGGCTTGGTGAAACCAATGTAAACGATAGCGTAGGCCAAAGCAATCGGTACACATAGATGTATAGCGAATTAAATATCTCGTCGAATTGCGCCTGGGAATATTGCTTTCTGTTGTCTATTCAATAATTATTAAGGTCATTAACTTTCATGGTTCGCTTGTTTTCTTTTTTGTGGTTGTTTTCGCAAGTTGTTTCCTACCTGGGTTACTTGACTAACTTCGTCGATTCCTGTTTATCCAGGGCTTAACAGGGTAAGCGTAATACAGGTGGCGTCTTTAATATATAGCTCTTTGGTTTATTTAACCCAGTACCTGGCCGACTAGCTGGCTGGCACCCTGAGTGATAGCAAACTTCCTTCGTCGGGCGACATTGGTAAGCTTCCTGTTGCTGTTTTAAAATTAACATATCCTACTTTGGGGATTGAGTTCAGTCTTTAGTAATTAGATACGGAGGCGCCAAACACGACGTAATAAGAATTGCTGGCGCCATTTCTGGGCCATAATTAAATTTGGGGCCGGTTAAATTTGGGCGCGATTAAATTGGAGGCCATATTAAAGTTAAGGGCCAGATAGTATGTCATTCGGTTTTCTCCTTTAGTTCGTATTTAGGTATCGGGAAGTTGTCCGGAGGAGAGAATTTTAAGGTTTCTCTCGTTTTCCTTGTTTTTTTTTGGGAAGTCTATAACAATTTGAATTAAGATGCAACCAAAAATTGATATTAATCGTTTGCATAAGGAAGAATTGATGTAGGGATTGAGAAGTAGGGCTGTTAATGATGAATCGGCGGTTGATATTATGCCCAACAATTTTCGCGTGTTGGGACGACTTGATCGATCCTCGCAGTTTGTACCAGTATCATTCCGATATACTTTCGAAGAAGATCTTAGAGCTCTACAAACCAATATTAACGAACTGCGAAACGCTATTAGTAATTTTGCGGACTCTTTGTCATCCACTTTGTATTCAAAATACTCTGCTAAACTTGCACATGCTATCGATCGTGCTAATCGAAGTAGTAGGAAACTACTACTCGATCTGCTTTATTGGTATGCTTAATCACTGTTTCGGCGGAATTACGTATAAAGGCTAAGCAACTTCAACGGACTCCTTCTACAGCACTGAGGTCACATTTACCGGTAAATACTTCCGACGATTCTGATACGTATTGCAAAGTCTCAGTTTCCATTCCGAATATAACACTATCTTCTGTCGCTCACCGCGACTCACAGTTCACCCGGTTTCGGTTTTCAAATGGAATTTAGTTTATTCTGGGGATAATCGCCACACTTCCTTAAATGCATTTTTGGAGTGAGCGGAACAAGAAACAAGAGTTGCACGGGGTATCACTGAGGAACAGTTCTTTAGGTCGGCATTGGATTTATTTTCGGGCAAATGTCTCATGTTGTATAGAGCAAATTAAAAATTTTTCACATTTTGGGAGGATTTAGTAGCAGATCTTAGAACATAATTTTTACCTGTAGATTATAACGATAGATTGCTGGAGGAGGTTAAACGACGGACACAAGGTCAAAATGAGTCGATAGGTATTTATGTATCAGTTATGTCAAATTTATTTGAACGATTTAGTACTTCAGTTCCAGAAATGGTTCAGCTCCGTATACTGTTACGAAATATCTTGCCATTCTATCAATCTCCATTAGGATTAACATAAATTACTGCAGTTTATCTATTAGTGGAGTTATAGTCGAAATAGAGCCATTTAGCGGCCGTAAATACCGAACCTAATCCTATACCCGAAAGAACTTGTTGGAATTGTAGTAGAGAAGGTCATAAGTCATTTAGGATATGCGGCGAACATAGTCCGAGTAACTGTAGTTACGCACTGGCGGTTGCCCGTCAGGCAGCTAGCGGCGCTTCTCACAATTTTCATATAACAATCAAACTCCCAACTAGAATATGCGATTCGACAAAATCCTGTATAGATAACTTTATTGTTAATATACCTCACGATACGTATGAATCTGTATCCATCGATTTAGATTTATTGGATGATGATCCTCAGATTATTAATTTTCAATTAAAACAATTTTTCATACTCGAAAAAGCTATATAACAAAACGTAACATAAATTCTGAAAATCTTTATCACTTCACTCAACATTTAAGTAAGGAGAACTGGCATTTAGTATATGACACAATATCAGTTGAAGATTCCTTTGACAATTTCTACGAAACACTTATGCATTATATAAGAAGCATTACATCAATACAAATAACTGCAAATGGATTTCACCTGCAATTTTCGAACTAAGAGAAAAATTATTATTCTTAAAAGATATGTCTGCAAAATACCCCCATTTCAGAAACGAATACATTGTCTTTCAAGATTATTATGAACATTTTCTTAGAGACACTAAATGTTTACATAATCAAGCATTTATAGCAGACTCCAGCAACAAAATGAAAGCAATGTTTCAGCTGATATATAAATCTACAGGTAGCACTAAACTTAAGGACAAAAAATACCCGCCAATTTTTCCAACAATTTGGAATTATGTACTGCCTTTAACCAATATTTCTCCACAGTTCCTTCTAATATCTGAGCTGATGAGTTTCTTAATGATAGTTCATTATCTATTAGCGATAATTATTGCTGTGCCCATAACAAATCATTTTTTGTTTCACCAGTGGATAACGCATAAATTCTTGAATCTATCAAATGCATGGTATCCTCTACAACGCCTGATGAAAACAACTTGTCTCTTTCTATAGTAAAATATTGCGTTGAGCATATTGCAAAAACCTCTATGCTATGTTATTAATTTATCTTTTCAGTATGGAATAATTCCATCTAAACTGAAGATATCTACGATTCATCCAGTGTATAAAAAGAGCGACGTAAATCTGCTTCACAATTACAGGCCTATTAGTATTCTACCCATGTTGTCTAAAATATTTGAACGAACGATGAATAAAAGGTTAATGCATTTTTTAACTACTGAAAAGATTTTGGTAGATACTCAGCATGGTTTTGTCTCGGACAAAAATACTGATACTGTAATCTTTAATTTTTATCGCATGTTTATGGGTCTTTAGACCGTCGCAAATTTGTTCTTGGATTATTTGTTGATCTGAACAAGGCTGCTGACTGTGTGAATCATACCTACCTTTTGTATAAGTTGGAGAAAACGGATGTTTGTGGGGTAACCCTACAGTGCTGTCAAACTTATCTATATAATAGACTGCAAAGAGTTCGCTGTGAAAGCCATTATTCTAATTTGACCCACATAAACATTGGGATTCCTCAAGGTTCAATTCTTGGACCAACACTATTTCTAGCTCTTATTAATGATTTACTGCAGACTATTGAACATACTAACAGTCACTTTGTCAATTATGCAGATGGCATTAACTTGGTTTTGGTGCATGATTCCTTAAATAACCTTTATCTCATACGCAATTGATTTATGAAAAATTAACTACCTGGTTTTTGAATAATGGGCTTGCTATCAAGGAGAGTAAAACAACCCCTGTCTTATTTTCGAACCCGAGAACTACTATCTTGAATCTGCCCATAACTTGTATGTTACGACAGACCGACGAGATCACTGTTCTGGAATTACTAGTCGACAAAAAACCTTAAATGGGAAAGTCATGACAGTTGTTTATGCAAAAATTGGGCAAAATTTGTTTTGCTATGAGATATTTAAAAAAATCATGTAATCTTGACACCCTAAAAACATTTTATAATTCCAATTTTATGTCTACTCTGCGTTATGGAATAATACATTGGGGTTACTCATCACAGTCACACCGTGTATTTGTAATGCAAAAGCAAGCGTTACGCATAATGTTTCTTTTGCTTGTGTTTTACATACGATTTTCTTATAACGATATTTAATGACTGACAAGTGGGCTGTAATTGTTTATTCAAAATTCGCTGGTAACTATAGCTACCGCTATCCCAACATCATACATAAATAATATCTAAACCAAACATACCGCTTACATTAACAGATCCATCTTTCAACCAAAACATAGATATAATAACATATGTAAACATGCAATACAATAGTATAAAATATAAACATGAACATGAATCTTCACATATCTTACTAAATCTTGTCCAAAGAACTGTCATTTTCGGATATTGGCAAAACGCACACTTTTTGAACCGAACGTTTTATCGCACCTTTGTTAGTTCGGACGATTACTACTCTTATCATATTATCACTTCCGGGATGAAGCTCTATCACTCGCCCCAGCCTCCATTTCAATGGTGGTACATTTTTCTCCAAAAGTAGGACAAGAGAGTCGATCTTGATGTTAGGTGGTGCCTGATGCCATTTGGTGCGTCGCTGCAGGGTTACTAAATACTCATGGGACCATCACTTCAAAAGTGTTGTGCCAACTTCTTAAGAAGGTCATACCTTTTGAGTCTATTCTCTGGTAGAGATGTAACATCCACTTCAGGTAACGCAGTTAGCGGAGAGCCGATAAGGAAGTGACCAGGTGTTAAAGGGAGCATGTTGTTAGGATTCGAGGATAATTCAGTAAGGGTTCGGGAATTCAACACTGCTTCAATTTGTGAAAATAGTGTACTTAATTCCTCAACTGTCAAAAGTTGGTTTGCTATAACCCGAGTGGCATGATATTTTGCGGATTTTATTGCGGATTCCCATAAACCTCCGTGGTGGGGTGATTTTGGTGGTATAAAGTGCCATGAGATATTATTTTGATTTGTAAAATTGTTTAATGTACCAGGGCAATTTATACTTACCAGAATTTCCTTAATGCGTTCAATTTCGTTTTTAGCACCGATATAATTCGTAGCATTATTAGAATATACATGTGAGCATAAACCCCTTCTAGCTATGAATCTTTTGAAACAACTAAAGAATGACTCAGACTCAGACAGCTTTATTGCTGAAACATTCATACCGTCTTTAATATTGAAAGGACCGGCAAAGTCAGTACCAGTTATAAGAAAAGATCGATTACGTGTTATTCGATTGTACGGTAAATCACCCAGTTTTTGACTTGAATTTAGAGGGTAGGGAAAATAATAGGCAGGTTAACACAACACTTTAATTACATTTATTTACAGCATAACCATTATGGGGCGATTGGTTCCTCGGTCGGACTCAACTGACTAACTGTCTTTTCTTTCACACCTTTTATGGTGTCGGGCGGTTACAAATTCCGATTGATGTTTCTCCCAGAAGGGAAGGTTCTGCTACCTGAATTATATCGTTCGGAATTTCTTGACGCCGAAAGAAAATTAAATATTCAGGTGTTAAATATTTATACGCCACATTAGTCCCTTACCAGTGATAACGCTATTAAACAATTTTACATTTTCGCACAAAAAAATATCTGCATAATCATTTTAAAATACAATATAACTCTTACTCTAAATACAATGTAGGTACACGTTAAAAAATTTAAAAAAATCAAATATACTTTATCACTTATTGTTAGATAGGGATATATATATGCATAATTACAGGACATTTCATTAGAATCCCGCCTGGAACCTTTCGGGAAATCGAACGCGTCTTCCTGTGCGAGAAGTGAAACGATCTGGTTCTCTGTTTTTGGGTTCTATTCGCGTTTCCTGCATGTTTGATTCCATGAGATTTTCAGTGTCAGTTTCGCGATCTTGGAATTGCTGCTCCTCGGACATCACGAACGCTGGTTTCAGGCGGTCTATCGACACTCGCGCGTTTCTATCTTTCATTCGAACGACGTAATTTTTGTCACCTCGTTCCACCACTTCGTACGGTCCATCATATGGTGGCTGAGATAGACTTTGCGTTGCGTCATAACGTAAAAACACATAAGGCGATGTTGATAATTCTTTAAAAATAAAAGTTGTTTTTACGCCATTTCCAACAACCGACGTGGCTGTAGGTTCTGCATATTCCTTTTCAATCTTGTGGCAAAATCGGAATTTACTTGTCGTTCACCTGTAACAAAGAATTCGCCAGGTAAACGAATGTTCGTGTCGTCATGTCATTTCCGCGGCCGTTGTTTTTAGATCTTCCTTGAAAGCTGATCGTATACCTAACAGAACAATAGGCAGGATCTCGACCCAGTTCTCGGTGTCGTGACACTTTATTGCAGCCTTCAATTGCCTGTGCATCCTTTCTACCATTCCATTTGCCTGTGGATGATAAGCGATTGCCCGTATTCGGTCAGAACCCAACAACTTGCAAAGTTACTTGAAAACCTCTGCCTCAAACTGCCGTCCTTGGTCGGTCGTTATTTTCCGAGGTACTCCAAAGCGACTAATCCAGTTGTACATCAATGCTAGGGCAATAGTTGGGGTTTCCATATCAGCTATCGGAATAGCGTCAGGCCATCTTGTAAATCGGTCGAAGCATGTCAGACAGTACCTGTACCTTTGCGAATATTTCATGGTAATTATGTCTATGTGCACCTGTTCTAAACGGCCGGCTAATTCTCCGAATTCACAAACTGGGGTTGATACGTGCCTTGTAAATTCGCATTTCTGGCACGGAATACAATAACTCGTCCAAGTTTTACAATCTTTCTGCATAGCTGGCCATACGAAACGATCGGCAACTAATTTCTGCATAGCACGTATACCTGGATGCGATAGATCATGTAGCGATTTGAAAATTTGCCGGCGATAAAGTTTCGGGACGTACGGTCGTACAACTTCTTGATCTACGTCACAATATATGTATACCTTGTAATCAGGAAAATAGACCTTTTTCAATTTCAAACCGTATGCCTCACACTCTAAAATTTTTTCTAATTCGCTGTCGTTTTCATGTGCACGCTGAAGTGTTCGATGATCGACGCATTTCGAAATCGCATCAACTCGAGATAAAGCATCAGCTACAGCATTTTCTATACCTTTTACGTGACGCATATCAGTTGCAAACTGAATGATATAGTCAAGATGACAAAACTACCGCGACGAACATTTTTCAAGATTCTGATTGAATGCATAAATTAATGGTTTGTGATCAGTAAAAATGATGAATTCTCTACCTTCTACAGCGTATCTAGAACGTTTAATGGCGCTGTACATAGCAAGAAGGTCGCGATCATAGGCGCTATACTTTCGCTGTGCAGCAGTGAAAGATTTAGTATAAAGGGCTAGAGGTTGCCATGCGTTATCTACGAGTTGCTGTAGTGCTGCTCCCATTGCGTAATCCGACGCGTCCACTACGATGCTTATCGGGGCTCCCGGTGCAGGATGCATAAGCAGTGTAGTGTTCGCGAGAGCGTTCTTCGACTCATCAAATGCTTTTCGTGCTTCCTCATTCCATTCTATAGGCGCGTTGTTTCGCTTTCCACCTTTCAATAATTCGTTTAGCGGTTGTAAAATTTTGGCAGCGTCTGATACAAATCGTCGGTAAAAATTTATCATGCCTAAATATCGGCGCAATTGTTTGATTGTCTCGAGCTGCGTAAATTTTACTATCGTTTCGACGCGTTCCCGCACTGGTCTTATACGGCGATTGTCCACCGTGTATCCAAGAAACGTAATTTCCGATACACCAAAAACGCACTTCGCGGGATTTATCACAACACCGTATTTCTTCAAGCGATCGAACAAAACTTTTTAATGTTCGTAGTGCCCAGTTTCGTCCTTCGATGCCACCAACAAATCGTCAATATACGCGTACACAAAGTTTAAATTGCGCGTAATTTCGTCGACAAAACGTTGACAACTTTGAGAACAATTACGTAACCCAAAGATTGTTTACATCGCTTCGTGGAGTCCAACCGCGTCGCGATCGCGGTCTTTTCGATATCGTCGGGCGCTACCGGTATTTGGTGATAAGCTCTTACCAAATCGATTCTTGAAAAAATCATATTTCCATGTAGCTGCTGCGCGAAGTCCTCGATATGTGGTGATGTATACCTGTCGGGAATCGTGCGTGCGTTCAGTGCGCCGTAATCGCCACATGGTCGGAGACCTCCTTCCTTCTTCGGAACCACGTGGAGCGGTGAGGCCCATGGACTCTTCGATGATCGGATTATCCCTTGCTCCATCATGAACTCGAACTCGGCCTTTACTGCCTTAAAACGATCGGGGGCGAGACGGCGAGGCTTGCAGTAGACTGGCGGGCCTGGCGTTGTCTGAATATGGTGCATCACGCGGTGTTGTACCTCATTTTTTCGAAATACTGGCGGCCGCGTGAGTTCCGGATACTCAGCTAGCAGCTAGTGATACACACTTTCTCGCACTATAGTTTTAACGGTGGTCATATTCGTGTTGCCCGACAATCCGGCTACCGATAAATTTGTCACCGAGTCAATCAGTCGTTTATTACGCGGGTCAATTAAAAGTCCATAATAGGAAAGAAAGTCCATGCCTATTATAGGTGTGTTTACCTCGGCCACCACGAACCGCCACTTAAAACTTCGGGGAAGGGAGAAATTCAGCTCCAACGCGATAGTGCCATATGTTGCGATGCACGAACCGTTAGCCGCAAAAAGTTAATATTCGCACTTTTTCACTGGCCCGCGTACTCGACTTCGAGGATACACACATAAATCCGCACCTGTGTCTATTAGAAATGATACTTTTGTATCCACACAAGGATGCGGCGGGATCCAGAACACTTGGCACTTTGTAGCCTTTTCCTTTATCGGAAGTGATGGAAACACCACCAGTCCGCAGTTTTTTTATTGCGGTTCGGCGTTGAACTGCGACTTGGAGGCTTGGTACGCACCCGCCCGGTAGTAGACGACGCACACAAGGGGAATTAGATATTTCATCAACCTGCATCTGAAGTTGCTCTATCGCTTGCCGAAGTTTCTCCAGCATCTGGTTATTTAATATAGCTGGTTCCATTTTTTCTACGCGCGTTTATCTTGCGAAAATTGCATCAACACCAACACGCGATTCTTCTCCGTTTTTCTTACGCGAATCGTCGTACTAGCACATCGCGATCACGTCGGGGTCACCAATTTTGGAGACTAAACCAGTTATAAGAAAAGGTCGATTACGTGTTATTCGATTGTACGGTAAATCACCCAGTTTTTGACTTGAATTTAGAGGGTAGGGAAAATAATAGGCAGGTTAACACAACACTTTAATTACATTTATTTACAACATAACCATTTGATTGCGATTTGTTCCTCAGTCGGACTCAACTGACTAACTGTCCCTTCTTTCACACCTTTTATGGTGTAGGGCGGTTAGAAATTCCGATCGATGTTTCTTCCAGGAAGCGAAGATTCTGTTACCTGAATTATATCGTTCGGAATTTCTTGCCGTCGAAAGAAATTTAAATATTCAGGCGTTAAATATTTATACGCCACATAGGTTTAGATCTAAAACAAGTAATGCATTTAGATAAAACACTTCGGACAGCCCGTCTACCCTTAACAGGCCAATAACGCTGCCTTAGAGTTGCGACAATTACTTGCTGGTCCGCAAGTAATGTGCAAGTAATGAAGCTGTCTAAGATGTTCGTTTCTAATTATTAATTTAATTAAGTGATGAGACTGAGGTAAAATGACCGGAAATTTTCGTTCATATTCAAGATTAGATTTCCTAAGTCTCCCACCCACTCTTATTAACTTATCATTGCTCAAAAAAGATCCAAAGGTTTTATTTTACTATTTAAAGGAATACAGTTAGATTTGCTTAATGCTTCGAACTAGCGTTTATATCCTTGAAATTGAACTACGCGTTAAGGCATTGTTCAATTTCTCAACAGATAACTCGCCAAAGAATCTGGCATTGTTAGATTTTGACAAGTTTCTGCAAAATCTGAAACACCAAGCTAATATTCTCTGTAATCGGTATAAGGACGAGTATCGCGTGATGATCGCATTGTCATTATTCGCTACAAACGATAAAGGAATTATTTTTCTTCGATCAGGCACCTCCTCTGAATATTCTTCAGATATGAATGTCGTTTCAATTAGATATCGCCGCATTTGCGGACCGTTCCACCATAACTCTGAGTTTACCAAATCCTCTGGAACAGCACCGCGTGATATTATATCTGCTGGATTCTGCCTTGATGGTACATAATGCCAATCGACTTTCTTTGAGACCTTTTGAATTTCAGTAATCCTATTTCCAACAAAGGTGTTCCATACGAAAAGTTCTTCTGCTAACCAGGCTAACACAGTTGTTGAATCACACCAGTAAAATGTTTTTATTGATTCATAATTGAATGCTTCTTGTACCGTTTTCATTAATTTTGCTAGTAAAACCGCTCCACACAGTCCCAGTCGTGGCAAAGAAATAGCTTTGATCGGAACTACGCGTGACTTGGCACATAAAAGCCTAACTGCGACTTTACCATCTGAATCTCTTGACCCTTACCTACACACATGCAGCACTCGCCTGATGAGATGCATCGCAATATTCATGGAACTCTAAGTATATAAATCTTGAAATAACCACCTGTATTTTGATTTTGTTCAATTCCGGTAATTGTCACTCAAATGGTTTCCAAAATGTATATAAATCCAGTGGAACGGCTTCATCCCAACCACTTTTTAGTTGCCATAAGCGATGCAATATTATTTTCGTTTTTGTCGTTATAGGACCCACCAATAAAATACTGCCCTTGGTGACCCTTTGATTTCCTGTAGGTACGTTTACAATACATTCGAATTCGTCACTTTTTGATTTCCAAGTTAAAGTTTTAGTGGCGTCGCTATCACTAATTAAATATCCTACTTGATCACAATCGTTGCTCGAGAGACCAGACAATAATTCAGGGCAGTTTGAATTCCATTTTCTTAATATAAATCCATAATCCGATAGAACAGAATAAAACTTCTTGCTAATTTCGACTGCGTTCTCAACGGATGATGCACCGGTTATTAAATCATCGACATAAAGATCGTTGGCTATAATGTTACCTATAATTGGTTCACTTACTTGGATATCCGAAGCCATTTGTTGTAAACATCTTGTAGCCAAAAATGACGCCGAACTGATTCCGTATTTTACTGTAGCCTGAAATAGCCTAGTTCTTTCGATGTATTATCACGCCAAATAATTCGTTGAAGATCTCGTTGATCGTTCTGAATATTAACCATTCGATACATTTTCGCAATGACAGCAGTCATCACGATATTGTGCTTTCTGAATCTGCACAAAATCGTAAATAAATTTGTCTGTATATGTGGCCCTATTTTTAAGACATCGTTTAGTGAGAGCCCTGATGATGATTTAGCCGAAGCGTCAAATACAATTATAATTTTGGTCGTAATGCTCGCTTTATTTATGATGCTATGATGCGGTAAGTAGAACACTTTACCTTGTGTGTCTGCATTTAAATCTTCTGGCAACTTGATCTTACTCATGTGGCCCATGCTTAAGTATTCGTTCATGAACTTAGAATAGTGATCTTTCAATTTTTTATTTCTTTCTAATTTTCTTTCTACTGTCAAAAATCGTTTTTCAGCCATATCTTTTGACTCACCCAGTTGATGAATATTACTTCTTACTGGTAAACTAACTACAAATCCTCCGGATTCGTCCCGGTACGTTGTTTTCTGGAAATGGTATTCGCATTCTATTTCTTCTCGACAATAGTGTTTGTGGTATTGCACTCCTCCATCAACCAAAATTTCTCTAATTGATGGCTGAAATCGTTGTTCCTCCACAAATTGCATAGCCTTGGTTTTTCATCATGAGCGCGCATAAACATTGGACCGGCTATTATCCAACCTAGCATAGTTTTTTGTTTGCGCCTAGCATGATATCAATTTCCGCTGACATGTTAAAGTAAGAATCTGCCAATTTATAATTTGGAGGAATATTTATCTTTGCTTTATTAAAAGATTTTGAAAAAATATTTGTTGTGATTCTAACCAACACAAGATTTTCTAAATTTGCTTGGAAATTGTTATAACTTGATTTGATAATTGATTGTGTTCTTGATTTAATTTCTATTTGGACCTGAGCAACGGCCAAAATAGGTACGTTTACTTTTACTGCAGGCAGCTTTAATGTGTTTAGTAGCCTTCGTGTTATAAAACAACACTGTGACCCGCTGTCCAGTAAACATCTAGGCGTCTGAAAGTTTCCGTCTTTGTCGGCAATCTGCACAATGGCTGTTGATAATAAGACCTGGTCTTTTTGTTTTGAGTGGCTGTGTAAATTAACATTCAAGTTAACTTATTGATTTCCATCCTCACGGATAGAGGGAGCCTTTATGCCTGTTTTGGAGCGAAATTAATATATGTTTTCTGATTGACGTATAATTCGGGGGTCCTTGGTGTAAGATATTGGTGCAGTAAACACGTTTGCTCTGCGAAGTGTTTTCCTCGACAGATCATCGTTTGAAAACTCAGCACATATGCGGATATTGTGGAAAAATACTCCTAGTTTCCATTGGCTTATTTTTGTACTGCTTTGCCGAACCGGTGTATGGTGTTGATTGAGGATCGGAGGAGCTGAGTTCAAGCGCGTGTTACATTCGCAGCTGTTGTACTGTTGGGCCGAATATTGGTTTCGAGTCATTTGAAGTGATGTTCTTCGACTGGACGTATTCCGCCATTCTATCGCATCTGGCCGACTACTGCTGTAACGACCCCCATCCCACTGCACAACTCCGATGGACCGCACAACTAGGTCACATCCTTTTGCCAAATTTTGTCTTATAATTCGCGTATTTTTGTTTGTTTACTGTTGAAAACCTGTTCAGCCATTACTCATCACTAAATTCGTAAATTAGCGAAGTATTTATAAATTCCGAGTAAATAGTTTTCGGGATAGGTTCTCGCATGCTTCCGTTATCAATCATTTTATTTCAGCAGACTTGGTGAAACCAATGTAAACGATAGCGTTGGCCAAAGCAATCGGTACACATAGATGTATAGCGAATTGAATATCTTGTCGAATTATGCCTGAGAATATTGCTTTCCGTTGTCTATTCAATAATTATTAAAGAGTCATTACCTTTCATGGTAACGCTTGTCTTTTCTTATGGTTGTTTTCGCAAATTATTTCCTACCCGGGTTACTTGACTAACTTCCTGGATTCCTGCTTATCCAGGGCTTGACAGGGTAAGCATAAGACAGGTGGCGCCTTTAATATACAGCTCTTTGGTTTATTTAATCCACTACCTCGCCGACAGCTGGCTGGCACCCTGAGTGATTGCATACCTCCTTCGCGGGACGACATTGGTAAGCCTCCTGTTGCGGTTTTAAAATTAAGATTTCCCACTCCCGGGATTGAGTTCAGTCTTTAGTAATTAGATACGGAGGTGCCAATACATGACGTAACACATAAGCCAACTTGTCCACTACAGTACTCCCCACCAGTGATATACTATAGAGTGAAATATATGGAATACAGTTTTAAGAATACAATACGAGTAAAATTCACGGACGAATGAGTACAATATAAATGATATATTTTCTGCTATGAATACAAATGAGTAATAAATAAAATGGGAATAATGTATAAATACCGTGCTATGGTAATATGGCTACAAACAGTAAGTATACTAAAATCCATACTAAAAGGAACAAAAATTTTTGATTGCGCAATACCAGCTTAAAGCCTCTTTCGTCTACGCGAACGCAACGGTTTTGGAAGTAGATGGTTCGGGTGTTCGTTCGAGACCATTGGTTCGTTGACAGTAGTCGTGGATGTTACGGTGATTCGTTCGGTGTCCTCATTCACCGCGACATATGGTGGTTTGTGGTGCTCAATTGAAACGGTAACTTCCTTATCCCAAATAGGGATAACAATAGTTTTTACGTTTCTTTTGACAACTGGATATGGTCCGTTATAAGGCATCTGAAGAGACCCCTCGTGTCCGTTGTGTCTGGAAAATTTGGTTTGTGGTCTGGAGATCCTGGAAAGCAAAAGTAGTTTCTCTCGCCGTGTCTGTTTCTTCTAGCGGGTCGCATCTCCTTGAAGTTTTTACGCAGGCGGCTTACAAAGTTTGAAACATTGGTAAGGTCTTGTGTCTGTGCTAGTTGTTCGAGAAATTCTCCTGGAAGGCAAAATGGCTTGCCATAGACAAGCTGAGCTGATGTGGTTTACAGATCCTCGCGCCATGCAGCTCTCAATCTCAACGAAACGGTTGGCGGTAGTTCGGTTGCCATGACACTTGATGGCCGCTTTCAGCTGTCGGTACATTTGCTCCACCATACCGTTAGCCATTGACTGATACGCTGCGGTATACAAATGAGTAGAGCCGATAAAATGATTCCGAAATGATGCCGAAACTTGTTGGGAAATTCTTGCACGCTGACACTCCACACAGTTGCGGGTACAGTTTTTGCAATCGGACTTGATGAAAGATCAAACATAACGTTGCGTCATCATTTTGACCTATGCCTTGATTTCAGGATGAGAACCGATGCATGTTGTTAAAGGCGATTTTCCGGAACGCGATCGTCAAATAAGGTTGGATCCGTGTTGTCGATATATCGCAAACATACACGCATCTGAATCCGACAACTGTATTTGTTTTAGTCTAATTGTAAGTACAGAATCCGGTTTCAGGTAGCTTTTGAGCTCATCGTCAGTGAGTTGAGAAGCTACGAGCTCGTCATAACTGATGGTCGTTTCGTTGATGGCTTAAACCTGCAATCAAATTGTCCCTCGCGAAAACGTGTCTAATGTCAATCGTAAATGGGATTATGTAATCCAGATGTCGAAATTGTCGAGGTGAACATTTTTCGGGTTTTTGTTTGAAAGCAAACGACGGTAAGAAACGACGATAGGAGCTTAACATACCTAGCAATTGCTTTAGCTCCTTGTCCGGCAGGGTTTGAGCATCTGCATCCGTGACTAAATGTCCCACAAACTTTACCGTCAACTGCTCGAAAATGCTCTTAGCGTTATTGATGACGATCCAGTATTCAATGTATTCAAAATGCGTGAAGATTATTTCGTGATATTTTAAGTGTTCTGCCTCAGATTCTGACGCAATTAAGATGTCATCTGTATATGCAAAGCAAAAATCCAAATCTGTAAGTACTTTCAAATAAACCAATTGGGGTAGTGATTGCAGTTTTCGGGATATCTTCTGCAACAACTGATCTTATTATATGCGCAAACCAAGTCAATGGTGGAAAGGATTTTCTTGCCACAGAGATAAAGAGAGGAGGCTTGGATATGGCAAACGCGGTGGCGGTCTGGAATAATGTGAGCATTGAGTGCTCGAGAAACACCGCAAGGGCGCCAAGAGTTATCTTTGTTGGGAACAAAATATAGTGGTGAGGACTAACAACTTTCAAAGATCGATTGATGCCCAGACGGAGCATCGAATCGAACTCATCCTTCGCAATCTTGAAGCTATCGGGAGCTAAACGACGCGGTGTACTGCTTACTCAAGGCCCATGGGTCGTACAGATGTGGTGTTTAACTGGATGCAGGATATCTCTTGGGACTCCATAGGGTTTCGTAATGCTTGGAAACTTACGTAAGAGTTGATGGTACGTGGATTTTTCGGTGATGATTTCAATCGCGCCTTGCTCGTCCTCGACCATTACGCCTTCATTCGAGTTAGTCTGTAGATCAATCACTGGTTTCGCGTGTCCACCAGGAGATGGTAGTGACTGAGGCAATCCGTTCCAATAATCGGCTTTGTCACGTCCGCAGTCACGAAATCCCACGAAAAGTCGCGGAGAATTCCAAAGTTCAACGTTAAGGTAATGTTGCTGTACCTGGCGATGTCGGTCCCATTTGCGGCAGACAAAACGTGGGTTGTCCTTTTGTAGAACCTGCCATGTACCATGGTTCCTGGATATACGCATAAATCAAGAACAACAACAAACCTAACCTAAGTCTTCCTGTGAGTGATGAAAATACGGCGCGATTTCGGATGAAGGTGGCCCGCCGCCATTAGCAATCGCCCGTTGCGTTTCCCGATAGTCCTACACATGGCGATATGAATTTCTTTGCTTTCTTGCTCCAGCGCCAGTAGTGCTAGCATTGTCCATTGTTCCCTGGCTGACGGCTCCAGGAGCGCGACCGCGTCCGAAATCTGTCACATGTCTGGCTGTCACGTCTGCCGCGCTTAGACATCGATGAAACGCGTTGCTCAAGGGCATCTATTGGGAGCGCCATCTGTGCCATTTTGGTGCTGATAAGGGCTTCTAGCGTGACAATATTTGACATTTCTGATACCTGCGGTGGTGCATAGGGCATTGCGAGTCTAGAATTGCATCTGCTACTTCAGCGAGTTCCACTAGCGAGGAGGCTTTCTGATTCGATAACCTGCACTTGTTGTGGTAAGTAACTAGTCCACAGAGTCTTTAGGACGATCCTGATTTGTTCTGGAGGTAACGTAGAAATTATGAAGACCCACGATCCCTATTAGCTCCCGTTCCAATAACTGCTGAGTCTTATGTTCTTGCGATGTGGTCAAGCGCTTGATAAGCTTTTAGCGTCGCGAATTGTACGGTTGCAGGTGGATTCATAATTCATAATAATAAAAAAATGTATTTAAGGCCTATTTGGAAAAGGAAACATGGATGGGTGTTTACCGAGGATTCGATTTTGAAGCCAAAGTTAAAATATTTGCAGATACTTTTGCTTATTATAATAATATGGCGTTCCCAGTAACAAACACAAAAATGAGACAAGCTAATAATAACAAGTTGGTCACACAAGAACTAAAATAATCTGCTACATCATTAAGGGATCTATATATACTACAAAAGAAATATTCAATCTTAGCGGAGCTATATGAAGCAACAAAAATAGATCACAATAGGGTGGTAAATAATGCAAAGAGAGCACACCTTGATCGGCAACTCATTATTGCACAGTATAAAACAAAATGTATGTGCAGCTTGGTTAAACAAATTTCGGGAAAGTATCAGTTGCTACAGAATATATCCATTAACGCGGAGGAACAACTGGTGATGGATCGGGGAGCAGTGGCCGAACTCCTAAATACTTACTTCCAAGACGCAGCAAAAACCTTAACAGCAAATATTGCACCGACAGATATACAGATAAGGATATCAAACAATGCATCTAGTATAGTTCTACTTTCTACTTCGGAACTGATCTACTTATTAATTCATCACCAGTTCCCGATGATATATCACCAGTCATAATTAAAGAATTTCAAAATGAAATTGTTCACCCACTAATGTATTTAATCAATGAACCATTTCAGCTCGGCATATGTCCTCATCTGCTAAAATGAGCAGTGGTAATACCCCTATACCACCTAAGTCCCAAAGAAGGGCAACCCTAAAAAAGTGAAAAATTACAGGCCTATTTCCATAACGTCTACATTTGGTTGAAAGCACGAAGATTATTGGGGTAACAATACAAGAAATATTAATTTGGAAAGAACACTGCTCAGAAGTATCTGGTAGACTTCGTTCGAGGACATACTTATTCAGACGCTTAGGGAGGAGGGGGATATATTGATGAATGTTTGCCATTTGAAAATTCAATCACGTCTGAGATACGGAATTATTTTCTGGGGTTCCTCACCTACTAATAGGACTCTTTTTCTGGCTCAGAAGTAATTGGTTCGTGCGATGGTGGGGGCCGTGCCAAAAGACTCGTACCGATATCCCTTTCGGTTTCTGCAGATAAAATGAAACCAAATATAAGTCGAACAGACAAGTACATGAATACGACACCTTACAACAAAATGATCTGCGAATGCCGGCCTTTTCACTTCAACTGTCAGGCAGGACGGTTTATTACAATGGTATCAAAATCAATCACCACACCATTTGGCAGATTTAAAATCGAACTAAAAATATGTTTGCAAAAAGGTTTAGATATTTTTACTCTGTGGATGATGTTTTAAAGCGCACAGCTCTGAATATATATATATATTCTTTGTATTTTACCTGTTTTTTGATTTGTTCTTTACAATGTTCTTTGTACCACAGAATAAATAAAGTTATTAATATTATTATCATTATTAACTCTAAAGGAGGAAATAATGTCGCGCCTAATAAAAGTTTGAGATATGATTTTTCAAGAGGGTTCTTTTATCACTGTACGACAGTATCTTGCATATCGATTAGTCCCTTCTGAACGCTCTTTCTAATGTCGATGATGCTGTTTTTGGATTTTGCAATTGTTTACTATTATGTATCTCTTCCTACCTATATACAGAAGTTCGCCGGCATATATTCCCACCTTGGTTCAATTCTAACATTAAGGAAAACTTAGAAATGAAATATTTTTGTTACAAGAAATAGAAAACAACGAAGTCTTCAACTTACCACAGCGAAATTACACTGTTACTTTCCCTAATTAAGACGCAAATTAATGCTGCTTATAGGGAATATCATAAAACTATTGAAACGTGTATAGCGGGGATTTGAAATCATATTGAAAATTTGTGAACTCTAAGCAGTCCACCTACAGAATTCCCGGGTGCTTGACACACACAATTCAAATCCTTGATAAACTTACTGGTATTGTTCAAGCAATTTCAATTTTCCAAGGTATTCACTCGTAGCGTATCTACTAACCTGTCATTTTGATTCAGACATTAATTGCTGTTCCTTTAAGATTTGACATTTTACACCTAATAAAGTCGCTAGTACCTTAAAGAAACCTAAACCGACTATGGTTCAAGAAGATGATGCTTTTCCTTGTTTTCTTTTTCGAGGAAGCCCTCCAATTTTGCGTGAATCACTGGGTATGATTTTTTCCAAACGAATACTTTCCCAACTTCTTCGAAAATTAGTAGACTCATGTCCGTATTCAAAAAAGGTGACCGGGGTAACATCTAAAACTACAGACCAACTAGCATTCTCTTTAACTGTGCTAAGATTTTCGAACCTCTGTTACGTGCACAAATTTCACTTAGTTTAGTTCCGTATTTCATTTAACTTGTTAGAAATATAGGCTCAAATTTTACTCCTTTCGGACAATAGTTATTTCCTAATATCGCTTAACGATACTCCCGTTGAACCCATCATATCGCAGCGTGTTAGTTGCCCCTGAGATTTTCGAATTCGTCCAATCACGAGAACGCGAAGCGAATCTTAGCCTCGGTGTAGTAACAAAGAAAAGAGGGAATTAGGCATTAGGTAGCGAGCGGTAAAGACATGTGACGAGATCGGAAGAGGTTATGGCTGAGAAAATTTAAGTGTGTGTATCGTTTATCGAATCATCATCAAGAAAGTACTTACACTGTAGTGGGGAATTCGCCAGATAATCCTCTAGTGTATTGTTCCAGTACATCTCCCGTTCGCGGAGGAAAAGAAACCCGAGATCGAACACTCCTACACCTCGGCGTGCCTAATAGAACATCATTGTCTTTATACCTCCCCATCAAGGTATTAAACGAAGGAAAACCGATCGTCTAATCCGTCGGACAAATCCGAAAGACTATTTTCAACATCCGAGGCAGACAAACGGTAGAACCTTATGCGATGACATCACCCGGAAGCCAAGCTAAGCATTCATTGTATATGTCTTAAACCTTTTCTCTTTGTTTGAAATATTTCGTATATCGTATCAATAATTTCAACTAAATTCAACGTTAATATTCACTAGCTTGTAAAATCATTATTATCTAGATGGCCGTATTCTCTTATTAAATTCATTGATATTCATATATAAATCGAAATTCCTACTAGACCTGTATCGTATTCTGCATAACTCACAGTAACAATTAAGATCACGCATTTTGTAGTTTATATTGTGAAAATTTAGATAAAAAATTTTATGTTGACTTACGGTTACCGCACTGTTCGCATTATTTAGCTAATTTTATCTCAAATGTTATGTAGTTTTTCAATGTTTTTAATGAATTCTAACTAAAGGCTAAATACACAAGTTCTTGAATAACCAGGTGTAGTTTTTCAAGTAGAATTTTATTGTTTTCGTAACAGAATCTAAGCATATAGAATCAACGTGCATTTTCCAGCTGATCTTGGTCGCTCCTGACGTCAGACAGTTCGTCGATCGATATAAAGGTACCGATTCTTTGACCATGAAAATATATCTGGTAAGTTCTTATGACCTTTGACCCAAATTTCATGGTTGGCGCCCATACTATCTTTTTCCTTGACAAGACCTGTTGTATTCAACGACCGTTATTTAGACCTTGAAAAAGAACCGACACGATCTCCCACTGAGCTGAGCACGGCATTGGCTAACTTGTTGCGACAAGCGTATGTACCGCTTCTTGTTTTGTTCTTGTCGGCTTGTGCACTCTAGCCAATTGTTCCCCTCAGTTATTGCTATGTAGAGATAGTAGTGACGCAGTTTTGGAGGTAACACCTCTTCTGTACGAAAGACTTTATATCTACATCAAACTTTACCCATCTATTTATCAATATGGATTTATCAGTGGACGATCAACTACAACCAATTTACCAGAGCTGACCCAGTACATTAGCTAGACCCTTGACAAATGAATTCAGGTAGACTCTATTTATACAGATTTCAGCAAAACCTTCGACACTATTGATCATGAGGCGTGGAGCATCCAAGCTTTCTTTAATTGGATTCTGTCCTGGTGTTGTTGCCCTAACGAAATTTCGCCTTCATGATCTATAATGGATTTTTATCTCGCTCCTTTTTTGCATTCAGTGGAGTGCCTGAAGGTTCAAATTTAGGTTCAATATTTAATATATACGTAAATGATCATTTGCTCTCTGGATTGTTACTTCCTTGCTTATGCAGATGATCTCAAAATTTACAACGTAATTACTTAGACTTCCGATTGCCTGAATCCTCAAAAGCACACACACAGCACAGCTAGTGAAAATTTGTGCTGTCTCAATAACATTCAATCGAAAGTAAATAAATGTACAACACTTACCTTCACCCACTCTTCTCGGACAAAGACATTTTATTAAACAGTTTATAATGCTACAGTGCGTAGAGTGAACCAATTCAGAGATCTTGGTGTATTGTTAGATACGCATTTGTGAGCTTTTTCACATATGCAAGCTAACCGTGCCTAAGCATCTAAATTACTTTGATTTTTATTTCGAACTGGTAGAATTTTTTCCGATGATGCTGCGTTACAGGCTGTGTACTACTCGCTTGTCTGCTCTAAGATGGAGTATGCTTCTATTGTATGGTATTTTCACTACCATCATCATCAACTGCAGCTTGAAGGAGTTCAAAAAATTTCTGAAGTAACTCTCACATAAATAGGATGGCGTCTCTCCCCTTCATGGTATTGATTATGGCAGCTTACTTCATAGAAATGATCTTGAATCGTTGTCTCGCCGTAAGGATTGCAGATCTGTTAATACATTTTATGCATTACGAACACACTCTAAAGTTCTAGCACCAGTTAATCATTTGAGTAGGAATGCGAATTCTGCGTATCCAGATCCTCTCTCATTCTACTGCACATTAGTATATTGATTCGTAAACTCCAAGCTTGTTTTATATTAACGTACCGTTGCGATTAGATTTTCACTCATTCTTTCAATTGTTTTTACTTGTACAAACTTTTCCTTTTATTTGAAGAAGGGGAAAAAGAAGAAATGGGAAAGTCGGATAAATTATAATGTTAAACAGACAATATCGGATGCAATGGAGAAGCGACAGCTGATTTGGTTTGGACATTTGAACTGGATAACAGATTTAGAAATTTATTTTTTTACTGAAAGACGCTACATATATATTGTTTGGCACACAACCTGGGGCTTATTCTAAAATCATTGCAATATGTATTCATGATAATATTAATTAATTTGACAGATAATAACACTAAACATGTTATAAAATTGAATGCGAGGTACTTTCATTATATATTGTACACAAACAAACAAATAACACATGTCATTTCTTTTGAACGATGTTCAACCTAGCCCCACGTATTTAAATAATCATATTGATGCATAAAGTTTATCTGAGCCTTAAAATTTTATTTGTTGATACGCATGTTTTGGTTTTTATTTTAGTATGACTCTTATCGAAAGATTCATAAAAACTAGTACAAGAGCAGGTGTTCGGCATGAAACGGAAAGAAAGGAAATATTGGTTAATGAATGCTTGTGGTAACCTTCGCAATATCGATGCCAGTCATAGATTTTACTAAATCTGGAACTTTTTTCGTAATATTAAGTATTTCATCTGTTAACTTGGCCGCACCAATTTGACCATTTCCGCTTGAAACCATAGTTATCTTTCTTGTTTCGGATATCGGAGTAGCAACTTCCTTAATGACCTACAAAATCATAGTAATGTTGAATATGTCTATAGGTATATACTTATAACTATACAAAAACGAGTTCCAAACATGTTTCCACGGCTGCTAACTATACCGGCTAACATTCTCTTTCTTATACAGCTATTATATAGTATACTTAAGTGAGAACTATAGATTAATCAGCAACCAACGTTATAGTTGACGAGTTGTAATTTTGAGTCTACATATGGTTACATGTATGTACACGACTAGAATCCACATATCTGTAACTAACATCCAGTTGTATAATGATTAAAGCTCAGATTTTGCACAAAATATGTATTCAGTAAACACATATTTATAAAAACAACTGCATATTTTGCATATTTTACTCTTACATACCCTGCATATTTTGTCGAAATTTGTATATTTGTGGATATTACCTTATTTCTAAGTAATTTGACTATTCTGCTGTAAAACAAATATTTAATAATCACTCAGATAGCCAACAAAATAAAACCAAAAAGTTACATTTACTGCATTTCGTATAACTCTAAAATAATTCATTTTCGTTTTAATTATTTAAAATACGCGCCTAAATTATTTTTCTTAATATTTTCAGCCAGCATCAGCATCTGTTATATTCATTTGAAGAAAGTAATCTTGAAACTTGTGTGTGTTTGTACAATTTTACTGCTCTCCGGTACTACGTTTTAAAATATTTTTCGCCGATTTTATTGCAACAATCCTACCATAGTTTCGAACGTAATTTTCTGAAAATTCTTGCATATATGTCCTAGTATATTGCACTGAGAATTTAGTTAAATTTCTTAAACAACATTGCACCGGTCTAGCTCTGATGATATAAAAAGCATGCATTATAACAAATTATATTTATAAATCTTTAGAAATGCTTAACATAAAATCAACATAAATACCTAGTGTTGTGTGTGTGTGTGAGTCTAATTTCTCTTTTGATGATGGTTCTTCCTAGATCTTCTCTCTTAACTGCTGTTCTCGATGCACCCCTTCTTAGATTCTATGTTCTCTGGTACGGTGAGGTTCTTTTATTCACTAGTACTTCTTCTTAAAACCTATTATTAAATATGAGAACGCGTCCAAGTCGATTTTCGCAAAAAAAATTATAGCACCGTAAAGGTGGCCTAGAAAGTGTTAAATTATCTTGATAAAAGTTTTGTGAGAAATCCCTCCCAGAGTCACAATTTCAGAAAATCGGTCTTACCTTGAAGTGTTTACGTTACGTTCAAACGGAGTCTTCTTATATATTTAATCGCATAAATGTAATCTATAATAACTTTTATCCTTTTTCTACAAATATACGTTCAATTACTAATATAATTTTCAGTAATTTACCAATAATTTTACATTTTCTCCGATGTTAAAATGTATGACTCAATTATGATCAATGATCTCAATTAGAGAACAAAATTGAAATGGCTCGCTACTTAATGCAGCACTGAAATTAAGGCTGGAAGAAAATCTGTGAGTATTACGTGCATCTGTTGTATACTTTATGTTTAGGACTTTTTTTGTACTAGAGGTGATGGCTTGAGATGGAGGTGCGAGGAAACAATTGTAAATCGATTCAAAAGGAGAGAGCGGTGCTGGGAAGTTTGCGAATTCAGGGCAGGGACATTTTTTAAGTCGAAACTTTTTTTAGTCCCCTAACTTTCATTTGCGATGAATTACGTATCGCAAGCAGTACCCCGGTAGATTGGGCGTCCCTTTGCCGTGAGGTTGTTTTAGATGCGCATATTCTACATAAAGAAAAGTTAGGGGGCCCAGGTAAAATCGCAGAGATTGACGAATCCAAATTTGGAAAAAGAAAGTACCATCGTGGACATTTTGAAGAGGGGCAATGGGTTTTTGGAGGCTACGAACGAGGTACGGGCAGAGTTTTCATGGTTGCCGTTCCAGATCGATAAGATCTATTCACCTTAATATAGTTTAGCATGAAGGTGGTTGATTTTGGTCGGGCCGGGTGGTTTCGGCCAGGTTGGATTGGCTTCGGGTGGGTTCATCTGCAGTGGTATAGTCTTGGGGCGAACAGTGTGGGGTGATTTGAACGGAATGGTGCGGAGTGGTCTGGGGCGTATAGTGTGGAGTGGTCTTGGATCGGGTGATGTGGGACGGTTTGGGCCGTATGGTGTGGTGCGTGTTTGTGTCTGTTCTGTTGGTTTAGATTGGCTGGTGTTGGGTGGTTTAGGGTCGGGTGGTCTAAGTCGGATGGTGTGGGGAGGTTTTGGGCCTGGTGGTGTGGGGTAGTTTTGGTCCGGGTGGTGCAGGGTGGCTTTGGGTAAGGCTGTGTGGGGTGGCTTGGGCCAGAAGGTGTAGGGTAGTTTTCGACTGGGCGGTGGGGAGTGGTTTTGAGTCGGGCGGTTGGCGGGTTTTGGTTCGGATTGTGGGAGTGGTTTTGTGCGTGGTGGTGTGCGGTGGTTTGGGCCGGGCGGTGTGGGGTGGTTTCGGACCGAGGGTGGGGCGGTTTCGGTCTGGGTGTAGGGGCGGTTTTGAGCCGGGTGGTATGGGGGCGGTTTCGGGACGGGTTGTGTGAGGCGTTTTTGGACCGGACGGTCTGGAACGGTTTGGGGCCGGCTGTTGGGGTGGTCTTGAGGCCGGGTGCTGGGACGGTTTTGGGACCGGCCGGTGTGGGGCTGTTCTGGACTGGGCGGTGTGGTGGCGGTTTTGGGTCGGGTAATTAATTAAGGTAATTTATCACTTTTAGGTCACCTTTATGGTGCCATAATATTTTGCAAGAATCGATTTGGACGCCTCCTCATATTGTTCCCCCTTTTATTCCAAATATATTTATTGACTTATTCCTTGACTTATTTATCTTGTCAGTTTTCTTCTTCGTTAACCAAACAAACTTTTTATTTCTATTTGAAACCGGGACTACACAACTTTATTTATAAGTTGTCCACGAAACGAAAACTTTGATTCACCTTGACTCCAGTTCATCCAGGTATATCGCTATTATAGAAATCTGTATTGAATGTCGATATATCCTTGGTTATTTCCAGTAAGTTTTATGATTTTTTCTAATGTAAATGTGTTGTATCTATGTGTCTGAATGGTAACAAGGCTTTCCTGTTTATTAACTGATGCTTTTATAAAATTAATAATTTTATTTCTAGTGACATTTGTTTCCACCATTAAACGTCTCTGGCTGTAGTTAAAATAACAAGCTAACATCCGTAGGGTAATAAAATGCCCAAAAGGTGGTGGGCGTGGTGTCGAAAATATATAAATAGAACCCCAAAATAAACCGCATGACAATTGAAGACCATAACCCCAACATTAACTGTAAATTCATATATATTGAATTGTAATAAATGACGAACTTTCTAATAGTAATTAACCATCCGACTATTACTATACTACAGTATTCTGTATGAAAAGTAAAGTCAAGGTTGAATGTTCAGTGGAGAATCGTCAGAAAATTGTGGCATTTGTAGTGGTAAATGCTTTTGCGTTAACTTTAGATTTCATAAGATGGGTAGACTCATTAGAAAAACAAAAGCTGTTTAGCTGTTTAGGCGATGTAATTAGTAAATACTGGCATATTCTTGAAGGATTGGGAAAGTTGCCGATACAACATCATATAACTTTAAAACAAAATGCGAAACTAAAAATAATGCAATTAGACGTGTACCGTATATATTGTTGGATCGATTACAGAAAAGATTATATGATCTTGTGTCCGGAGACAATATAGAAAAAGTATTTAGACCTTCAGAGTCTGTACACCCATTGGTTATTTTTGAAGAACCAAATTGAGACCTGTGTTTGTGCTTGGACCCGAGAGACTTAAATCAAGCTACATAATTCAGATAGTAGCAGTAGGTCTTCGCTTCCTGGAAGAATCATCGATCGGAATTTCTAACCGCCAGACACTATAAAACGTGTGAAAGAGCGATCAGTTGGGCAGTTAGTCAGGTCAGTCCGACAGAGTAATTAATCGCCCAGTAAACAAGTTATGCTTGTAAATAAAAATATTTAAAGGTTTAGGTGAACCTGCATATTATTTGTCCGACATTGCAAACAACATACGATTTAATAAAAACAAAATAAAATTCAAAAGGGGCAGTGTTAAATTCATGGGACAAATTTTTCAAATGAGGAAGTAAAAATTCGTTCAATGCCCAGGTACACCTTCTCACTAATTCTCCTATATTAACATATTTCGATAAAAATACTTTTAAAATGAAACAGACGCATCGACAGATGGACTAGGAACTTGTTTGTGACAAGAAGACAGGCCTGTGCTTTGGCCTCTGCTAGCTTGACAAAGGGCGCGGAAGCTTATGCTCAAATTGAAAAGGGGACCCTAGCTCTACTGCTCGCTGTAAAAAAATTCCATTATTTTATTTATGGCATGTCCACAGAAATGCAAGCAATCACAACTTACAGTTATCTTCCCCAATAATCTTAAGAATGCGTTTAAAATTACTAAAACATAATCTTAAAATCTCTTACAAACCAGGAAAATCGATGTATATGCCAGACATTTTATTCCGCGCATTTATTAAACAAAGAACGGAAAAGTCCGAAAATTATATAAATTTTGTTGTGCATTCAGTAGTCAGAAAAATGTGCCAATGTCTGAAAATAGAATCAAACGGTTTACAAATGAGACAATCGGAGATCCACAGCTCAGCATAGATGTAAATTTTCTCAACAAATGGTGGTCTATTCAAAAGCACAAAATTCCAGAACCTGTTAAGAATTACTATAAACTGTGTGAAAGATGGTTTGTATCTGACAGTTTGTTATTTTTAGATTATAAGTTAATTGTACCTATTAAATGAAGCTTAGAAATGATTAAATTAATATACGAGGGACAAGCAGACATAATTGTAAGCCATAAAAGTATTTCACTGACCAGTTTTCACAACAGATACCGAGTGCTATACCAAATGCTATAAAATTTGTAAAAAAGTTGCCAGAAAAAAATTGAAACAAAAAATGTTGGCCTACCCAATATCTAAAAGACCTTAGGAACCGATAGGTTCTGACATTTTACTTATGCTAACCAAAGTTATTGTGTTCTGTTTGATTCCTACTCAAACTGGATTGAAATTTTACCGATAACAAATAAAAGTACTGAGGCTATCATTTCTCAAATCAAACCAGTTTTGCACGGTTTGGATCTCCTCACTTATTTATTAGTGAAAATTTTCTTACTAGAGTGACACGTTTTGGAATTTGCTAAGAATTAGAACTTTACTGTTGTTACGCGTAGCCCAGAATATTAGCAATGCACGGATTAGCTGGAAAAGCCGTATCAATTGCTAAACGTTTACTTAAATAATCGTTGGAGGAAGAAAAAGGCTTTGTTAAATTATCGAAATTCAACCTTCTAGATATGAGCTTCACAGCAGAAATTGAAAAACAAAAGTACCAATTATATGTGTATTGCAGCCCAATTAGTGTGTAAATGTCAAAGAAAAGATGCTTGCCAAACAAGAATTGAATGAACGCTATTTTAACAAAACTGCTAGAAACCTAAGACCCCTTAATCAAAGCAGTGATGTCACTGCTTTAAATCACAGAACAAGAATTTGGAACCTGCAAAAATGAGAGCCTTCACGATAAAGCACCACACAGAAGCAACACTCAGACGAAATCGCCTTGATATTAGATCCAAGATATGCAAATCCTTTTTAAGTTACTGAAAATTTATATGAACCTAGACCTGAAAATAGTCAGTGTACTCTTGATAGTGATGTTACTCCAATTGTAACGAAATATCCGCCTATACCGTTGAATAGTGTGGTGTAGTGTATAGTAACATAAACACTCAAATACATAATCCCTTCCAGTCTTTACCACGATTGACAAACTCAACGTAAGGGTACAAATTCGTTGCGGTAGAATTGTTAACAAACCAGAAAGGTTAATCTTGTAAGGGGAGGTGTATAATATAATCGTAGATGCCATTCTGTAGGGAGCTGATCATCAATAAAGAAGTAAACAACATGCGTGTAGGATTGCAGTTTTGTATGTTAGGTATCTGGAATAAACGACTTGTTAGTAAAGAGCCATTTATTGCCTCGTTTACAGTTCCCGTTTATTTCATGTCATTTTCTTTATTACTGGACATGTCGAATCTAAAATGCAGAATGTACTGCCAAGCGTATTCCAAATTTCTGTTGATGTAGTTTATTCTTCTTTTGTATGTTTTGTGCTTTAATTATTTCATTAATTGATTAGTTAATGTTGAGAGATACTACAATGGTTTTAGGGAAGATTTTATTATACTGCAATACATGTAACACACATAAACGTTTTTGACAACTACTTTTTACACTTTTTGTTATGTTGCTAAGTCGTTGTTTTGTTTTTTTTACATAGCAACTACAAAGTATTTAAAAATTAGTGTCCTGTTGTCATTTCGTTCCAACAGTTAATTAGTATTCTGAGTAAGCGTTCTAAAAGGACAACTGTTAGTTTTATATGCGTGCATGGTCAAAATTCAAATAATTATATGTACGTGTTACACAAACGCCTGTGTATATGTTTCTGGGCTTCTATCTTACTTTCTTTTTGCACAGCACTGCTCAACTAATTTGCAGTCAATTATTTTCCCTTCTAATTATAACGATGAACTTCTCTGTTTAACGCTTTTAGTCAATACATTCCAGTGGTACGAAATCCCAAACTGTACTTGCAGAACTTTTTTCCAGTACTGCTAAAATAACGAAGCAACAACGAAGCAACAGTTTGAACAACTGTGTGAAGTATTCACTAATGCAGGAATTCCTCTAGCGCCACCCGAAAACACTAACCTTCAATTATTTTTTGGAATATATACGAAAAATACATTGCCGACGAAAACACTAAGAAAAAACTGTCTTGACAAAAGGTTCCGGCAAATTAAACGTGCCATTGGGGAAGGCGATTGGTGGAGATTTCATATATTTTCAAATTTCTTTGTTTCTTCCGCAACCAATTCCTATTCATAGTGTAATTATAGTGTTATTGGACGTTGCTGTATATGTATATACACACGTATACAACAGTGCTTAACAGTAGAACCGAAAAAGGAGATAAGTACACATTGAACTTAGAAAAACCGAATGGAAAACTTAAATCCTTAGAGATCATGAAACCGAGGAATATAAATAGTACAATATGGATACTAGACGCGTTTCCAAAGAAAATTATGCAACCGAGGAAAGAATTAATTCAGATTATGAAGGATTGGAGCAATTGTTATATACATGGCAAGTAAAAAGGCCCGGAACGATCGATTTTCTCCGTTGTCTATGAAGCAATTTTTGTTATTAATTGCTGTGCTTATATAGCAAATATTAATGCATTTAATAATCGTAATGTCTTCTTTTTTCAACTTCCGGTTTAGCTGGGAATGACCTTAACCTTCTGTTTTTAAATGCAACACCTTGTATATTTTATTGTTATCGGACGCAGAATAAGAAACTACATAAGAAATGTTATAAATAAGGCTTTTGTTTTATTCGAAAAGTGATAAAAAAATTAAAATAAAAATACGTGTAGCAAATCGCATTACCTTTGAAAACATTGGCATGTTAGTTACTATAACAAATTATTTGACAAGTCTTTAGTAAAGTGTGTTAAATTCATCAAAGCTAACTGCAAATATGGCTATAAATCTTAGTGAAGGTGAAGGATTGAGATTTAAATGATGCGCGGGTATGATGATAAACAACGAACACATGACGAAGTTCGTATTTTATTTAATAATATTTATCCAAATCGATCAGGTAGTAAGTCTACGGTATGTAGGACTGTTAATGATATGAAACAAGTCATAATGTTAAGTATTTGCCAAGAACAGTACGACCGAAATCAGCTACTGACGAAGAAACTAAGTTTAACGTTTTATTACAGCTTGAATAAAATCCTCAAACTTCCTGGCATTAATTAGCGTACAGTATTTGTCAAAACTCTGTAATGAACATTTTAAACCCAGAAAAGCTAAAACCTTATAAAATTCATTTTGTCCATGAATTGACTGAAGATGATCCAGACCTCTGCGGTCTCAATCATCTTCAGTCAAAACCACACCACATTGTTTACAAAATTAGGATTGGCCACGATTATTTCCATGATTGTTTCGCAAAATTGAATTCTGCATTCAATTTTGCGAAACAATCATGGAAATAATCGTGGCCAATCCTAATTTTGTAAATAATGTGGTGTTTGCAGATGAAGCCACATTTTGTCTTAATGGCACATGAATCCTTCAAAGTTAATGCATTGTTTAATATCGTATAAAATTTTTCAGAAATATTATCAAAGTTTGATATAAATCAACGACACAGAAAGCTTTAGCGATTTCGATTTGTTGAATTGTCCCAGAATTATGTTCCAAATTTTAAGCATCAACGTATTTTTGAATTGGCAAAGTTTGTTGATGAGGTTGGTTGCCGTTCTTTTATTACTTTTTGGTTGTAATTGCTCTTCACACAGGAATGATTTTAGGAGGTCATAATTGTTACATGAGGTGAATTTACACTTATAACTGCATCATTCTTTGGGAGACGATTGTGTGAAGGTAGTGCCTTTGAGAAGGCGCTTGCCTGTATTGGAAAGTGCGTCTTTCGCTTTATTGCACCGAAATGGTGAATAAACAATACACCACACAAAGATTCCATGAGATAGAAGAATTCATTCGGTTCATCCTGATTATCAATGGCATTTTTGCCAACCAAGTTTGCTGAATGCACATGAACCAAATATTGTTATATAATTAATCGCCGTGATTTTTGCTACTTTATTCTATTGGGACTTCTCAGTACAGTATGTCGGTCTGCAATTGGCAAATTATCATTCTGCAGATGATCTGTCGATAACTCGTAGAGCTAGATTTGGCAACAATGGGACCTTGTCTCCCGAGCAGGAAAAGTATTCGCATATCCAGTTACATTGCAATATACGACGAATAAAAGTAGCAAACTATTTTCAAGAGCCAAATGTTAATAGAATAAAATCTAGATGGTTCTCTGAGTGATAATATGCGGTGCTGTGATACTGGGCATCATTATAGGATTAGGACCCATGCCCTCCACTCACTCATTGGTTATTAGTCACCTATGAGGATGTGCAAAGTTTCTACTTCATGACCTAGTGATTGTGGCATATTCAAATGTACGCCTTTAATATGGTAGAGGAAAAATACACTACCAACTTTCGTATATTTTTCTCATTTAATTTAAAACAAAAACAAAGTTAAGAGCCAAAGATTACAATACTACAGAAAGTAACAAAATTAGAGAAATACATTGTTAAAGGCACGAGATTTAAACGGGCGACGATCAGCTTCACTTACGAGCTACATTAGTCCAACAAATTCGCAAAATATAGTTGTTCTCAAGGTTTAGCTTCTTGGTGTTTGCTTGTGAGTTTAACGTTAGTTACCTGTTGCTAATAATGGGTAATTCAATTAACTAATTAAACACTAACCCCAGAGAATAGGAGAGCAGCAATAGTAATAATTGTACTATGAACAATTGAATAGAACTGACGTTTACTTGCTGAAGATACATAATAATAAGGAATAAACCTGGAAACAAATGTTACATATTTTGTGTGAAATAAAGACAAGTTCTTTGCTCTGCGAGTTTTATTTCGTATTGTACTATGTCTAATACTTACGTCTGGCAATATATCCAACATCATACTAACAGTTGCAGCCTTTTGATATTCATTCCACGCCTGCGCCTTTTTCGTCATTGCTTCCGCTTCCGCTTTCGCTTTTGTAATTATTGCAAAAGCTTTTGCTTCGCCTTTAAGTTCTACAGCTTCTGCTTGTGCTTCTGCCTCAAGAAGTACTTTCTTTCGGGTTGCTTGCGCAATTTTTTCAAGTTTGTATTTTTCGGCTTCCGCAAGCCGTTTGATCTTTGCATCTAAGTATTTTTCTTGCCTTGTAATTTCTTGTTCAGCGACAGTTATTTGTTGTTTTCTTTCAATTACATCAATTTGGATTTTTTCTGCAGTGATGCTCTGATTAATTTTTGCTGCTTGCAGTTCAAACGCAAGCTCGGATTCGGCGTTTTTGGTTTGGACTTCGACATCGTTTAGAGTTCTCTTTAGTTCGAAATTTCGACGAGCTTCTTCAATTTTAATTTGATTGGCTAACTCTGCCGCCTTTTGTATTTCATTTGCAAGAGACTTTTATTTCTGCATCTCGTTGTGCCTCTACTTCACCTATTTTGGCATCCCTTTGGACTTCAGCTGTTCGAGCCATTCCCAAACATAGTAAGTATTCCTGTAACATAACCATATGATAATTTACAGCATGATATTTTATAGAGCAATATTAATATAAATAACATTTTTGCAATAATAATAAATTTCGGAGAAACAGAATTAAAAATATACTATAATGCTTATGAACAATCAAACACTATACATTATAATGTAAGACTTCCCAACCAGTAGAGCGTATGGAGATCGTGGGGGAAGGAAGGGAGCAATGTATTTAGACATTCGAAAGAAAAATCAATTTAACGACTTAAATCTACTCATTAATTCATTCGGTCGTTGTTTAAGCTCGGCAAGCTAACGTCGAACTTTCCGCTCCGACCGCGACTTCTAATTACTGTATTACGTACGATCGTACGTACCTTCGAGCGTCGAGTGAAATATTGTGACCCATTGCGTTGGGCCGCTGTTCGAAGGAATCGCCCAATCATCCAGATAAATATTCTATGGCTTCGTCGCTATTATAGGAAGGCAAGTACACAGATGAATGCAGGCAAGCTAGAAGGGACTGCGAGCTAGATATGACATCATCAATGACGAGTGTTAAAAAAATAAAACAGACCATCGGGGCTCGATCCAACGATCCGGCGTTTACGAGGCCTGAACGTTAACGCATCGGCCACCGTCGCTTCTTGCTAGTGATTGCAACGCACCGGTATATATACGATGATAAAACTTCTCTTGTCAATTTCTTGATAACGCTTGAATAGTAGGTCTTATTATTTGCATATTTTGTTGTCTTAGTGGGCTACTAAAAGTGTACAAAGTTTGAAGTTTGTTCCAAACGTTGTGGCCCCCCTTAGTGTTTATTACGTTCTGTGTTGTTCTGTCCGCTTTTATTCTTTTATAAAGTTAGAACTAATTATATTGTCATTAATTTTTGAAATTGAAAACCTTGGTTGTAACTGGTAATATATGAAAACAATACAATATGTGTGATGATTCGATAACTATTTACAAGGTGACAATAATAGAATTTATAGAATGTATGTGAAAGTTACATTAATTTAATAGAAAGGTTATTCGTAACATGAGGTATGTGATCATCTGACAGTGAAGTAGTTCAGACCAAGGGTGTTTCACATTATCGAAATGTTTACATTAGCAAAGGTGATTATTAACAAACACATTATTAAAAGAAACCTTTAATGCCCCAAAATAAAAATAGAAAAAATATTCGAACAACGTTTTGTAAACAGCGAGGATAACAATAAATAAAAATAGCGTTTTATAATCGTGTATTAAACAACGAACCTCAGCCAACAAAGTTGTAATTAAGACTACTTCTGCAAACTCAAAACTACATATGTATATTATGTTTGTATATGCAACTAGGCACCTACGTTGGTTAAAGCAATGAGTTATCCCAGGAATGTACACAATTAAGTTCAAATATGGCAAAATACAAAAAATATTCGAGCGTTGCGTTTATAATATCGGGTATTTACGTAATCGAGCATATTTACAATACTCGGTTCAAGGGAATTTTATCATACAGTATAATTAATTTCCAATATTTCAAAGAAACTTTCGGTTGTTAATCCCCATTAATATCCTAGTTTGTAAGTCTGATCGTATTCTAATAGTCGGAGATGTCATTTCACCGATTGCGCACCTCATCTGTCTCCAATGTAATGAGTCCAAGCTCCTTCAATGTTAAAGCAACTTTCTACATTCAGGGCATTCAGAATGCATTGTTAATCATCCCCCGCATATGCCGTGAGTGTAGGTTTCTAAAAGCCGAATATATAATAATTTAGATTTCAGTTTTTCTCACGAGTTCCACGAGAATATTCGTCAGGTATTATACCCCTCTCACAATATATACTGTTAGTTGTGTAAAATAGTTAGTGTTAGTAAATATTTGAAACTCCACGTTCGCGCCCTTTTTGCCATTACTATCGCGGATTTACAACCCGCGATTTGAGCAGAAGTGTCAAACTTCAGGGCGCAGCAACCGTTTTAGTTTCTCTCGCAGTTCAATCGTTAGACCAATGGATTCGCCCAGACTAGCGAACGATTATTTGGAACTCAATAGTTGTTTCGAGAAAATAAATGGAGAGGATCCGCACGCATTTCGCTGGAATGCGTGCGAAGTGAACCTTATTTTGCGCAACGAATATAAAATGTACGTTCATATAGCGACTAAACGACATCGGAGGGACATCGCTGAATTGGCACGCGGGTTCAGAAAAAAGATAGAGCCTTATTCGCAAAAGTTTTCCTTAGCATGGACTACCGATATTCGATAAAAGTGAGAGATTCAATGTGTGCCTGAGAATAACCATTGTTACACTTCGCGTACTGAAAGAAAATAGTAAATATATTAATTTACTAATTAATTCTTTTCGGTAAACTTTTTTCGCTCAAAACTTGTTTTCTTTTTGTAACTTAAAAAACTACAACATCTGCGTCTGTAATAAAACTCACGTACCATTTCTTTTAAAGAACTTTTACGAAGCATAACTGCATCGAATTCCTTCGCGACTTAAAAATCTTTATTTTTTTATCATTCATACGATTGTCCGTATTTTATTTTACAGCACACTTTGTTCTCGGGACGACCCGTTCGCAGTTTTTGGTTGTTTTCGTTGAACTCTACAAGAGGTTCGTAAGTTTGGTTTATTTCAGGCAATATCCACTGCAATGCGAGGAATTTTCGTCTGTTTTCTCTTTTACAGCGTTCTTTGTTCAAATTCGACATCTCGGAATAAAAAGGTTGTAGCCGATCACCCCCGCATGTTAGATTTTTTCTATTTTTTTCTCGCTTCTGCATGACCTAAGCTGGAAGTTGTCCATTCGTCCGCTTCTGATTGGCTACAGTTGATTTCGATACTTCCTTAAAACCCTTTTGACTTAGAGAAAAAGAGACTCTCAGAATATCTCTCCATCCTCTAACACGACTCTTACGCTCTTACGCTTAACTTTACGACTTCGACATTTCGATACTTCGTCATATACGCGATATTCGACCCGTTCTCTTAGCGAATCTAATCAAACGACGCTCTCGATTAATTCAGTGCAGAACGCGAAATCGTATAACACGTGTGTGATACAGCGGATACTAATACTGCAGTCCCCCAGCGTGTCTGTCTCACCCCCATTGTTCTAGATCAAGGCTCCAGGACTTAAGGTTTGATTATATCACACATTCTTTCTTTCAGCGGATTTCCGTTTGTTCCGACGCACACCGAAGGTCCCTCAGCGTGCCCGTTTTCAGCCCCATTGCTAGAGATCAAGGCGCCAGGCCCAAGGTTACTCGTAATATACATTCAATCTTTCTTTCAGCCGATTACCGTTCACCACGTCTTTCGTATTAACTACTTTATTTCAGCTTCCACGAGTCCCTAGCGTGCCCTGGTTAACATCACGTTTTACTTTATTCTTGATTTAACTGTTATAATCGCAAATAAAAACCTTTTTATTTCTGTTTCTATTACTCGCGTACCATTAAATACAGTAGTTATTAAATATAACCTTTAAAGACAAGCTCCTGTGTTTTCTTTCAATAACCTTTTTGCAGCTTCTAATAAAGTGTTTACGTTTTGTTTTTCTTAATTAATTATCACGGGAAGACTAGCCGACGCAACACAAATAACCACCTCAACCAATCCCTCCTTGCTGTTAATACCATTTCTTTCAGTGTATCGTGTGTGATGTGAAAGAAAGCTGTCGAGGGGGAACTTCGAATTTAGATCGACACGCAAATAAAAATGAATACAAAGCTCCATGTTTCGCGAACGGTATTGCAACAGCAGATGAAGTACCGCCCGAAGTAGTTCAGGAATGCGTCGATGGCTTTAAAGACTCTGTAGGAATCCCTGAGCTAGAGTATGTTTGATTAGGAAGCGAATTGAGCATCCCTCACGCGCATATGAAGCTAATATTAGATTTTTTCAAAACGGTAGATCCGGCAGTTCTACAAAAGATGACCGCAAGCGCGCCTAAAGTTTGAGGTATTGTGCGTACGGTCGTTACGAAGAGGAATGCTCGATTCGGATACTTCGGAATATCAAATTCGCGCTTCTCATCGATAAGGGAACCCAGAATAATAAAATCTGGCTGACTTTTCTAGTGCAATACGTCGACCCAGAGACACTCGATGTTGTTACAACATTGTCGAAACTGTTAGAAAGGAGCACGACAAAATTAACTGCGGCGGGTAGTTTCAAGCAGTTCAAGGATTACATGGTAAACATGCAATTCCTTTTCGAATATTATTGCAATGGCATGCGATCACGCTTCGGTTATGAACGTGGAGAAGGTATCCTTTAAAGCCTTACTCTTTAAGGAGAATCCGAGCGTTGTCGTTATTCCATGCGTTTGCCATACTCTCGCTCTAATATGTAAGCATCCTTGTGAAAAGACAATGCCTGACACAGCTGAGTAGTTAATGACGTCGATCGTTGACCACCAAAATTTTGCGAAACGGTCGCAAATTTTAGCCGAGTTTGTCGGTGCCTGTCAAGGCTTAACCCTAAAACTAGTTTAGTATTCGAAAACGCGGTGGCTCGGACGTCAGGACGCTATCGAGAGGTTGCGCCTCGTTGCTGCCGAAGCGATAACGCAGGAAGCTTATAGCAAGAAACGAGAAAAACTCGAAAAATTGAACGCGTTTGTCAATGACCTCGAGAGGCACGCGTACCTATGTTTTATAGAGTACGTTTTGGCGATATTCAATAATGTAAAACTTCTTTTTCAAATTCAGAAACGTGAGTTCATCTGTTGCACTAGAAATGTCTTCAATTCTTATCGCGGATGGTATGACATTTTATAAAAAAAAATACGTAGAGGCCGCAAATCAAATCCAACGGAGATTGTTTTATATAAATGACGAATTTTTCACTTCCTTGCAAGTTTTTGGTAGTGAATCAGCCTTGAAAGATGAGGATTGGGATTGTAGGTTCAATGAATTTTGTATTGTCGCGGAAAAACTCGGTGGAATTGATACGGCCGTAATGAAAGAGGAGTGGCGTTTATTATTCTCGGAATATCCAAACGGTTCGATTAGTCGAGAAATCGACATGTTGTCATTTGACGACATGTGGATAGAAATTTTGCTTCGGAAATATGAAAGTGGAGATTTCAAGTATCCACAATTAAAATGTCTGTTAGGATTAATACGGTCTTTGCCGCACTCGAACGCGCCGGCCAAGAGCACTTTTTCTGCACTGACTGATGTTGCGAGCCACAAGAAACGCTCAACTTTGTCGAATGATGGCGCTAGTGCGCCAGTCGCAATAAAAGTCGCAGCAAAAAATCAAAAGGAGGCGGGTCGTGCCAGCGAGGTAACAAAGGAGCAATTAGCTCATATGTCTTGGACATACTTATTCTTACCGTCAATGAAGAAACCACGTGGATTAACGCTGTACGCGGCCGATGAGAAAATGCCTCAAGAATAGAGTTCTGAAAATTTTTCTTGACGAATTTGGGGAATTCTTATGATTTCCAAAATTTTAAAGAATTATTCAGCTAAATTTTCCAACATTTTCTTAAGTTCCGATGAATTTTGGAAACAGTTCTACAAGTTCAACTATTTTTTATAGCTGTTTCAAAATTTTCTTTTCTTTCTGGCTTTCTGTAATCGGAGGCTTTCTGTAGTCGGATTTAATAATGTCGGATAATTCTTTGCAGAGTTTGTGCTCGCGACGCTCCTCTACTACCTACTACTACAAACTTTCAGCTGTGCACTACTTCTTCATGATTTTGAAATTATTGCTCGAAATTGTACATATTCCATTAATTTTAGATTTATGGGTCCCTCATCTCACTACTTCGTTTTTTGTTTTGATGTCGCTTGGTGCCATATGAGCGTTATGCCTCCATATAATTGTTCTTGTATTTCACTCTCCATTTCATGTTTGGTATATGAAGTAAATTAGTATTATTTATTATTATATATGAATGTACAGTAGATAAAAGAAAGCTATGAAGCTTCGTAGAGCTTTTTCCCTTTTTTATGATAGGAATAAACTATTATTTTTCTCTCTGTCTTCTGTCTGTATCTGTCTCAATCTCGCTGTCTTAATTTATTCTACAACGCCTCTCCCAAATTCCTCTAGATCTCATGCCTGATTTAGTTGTGAGTTCGCAAGACAATCCTAAATCGTAAACAAATTTCTGGTAGTAATTAGCTAAACCTAGAAATCCCCATTTACCTAAAGTAATCTTTAAACCTACATTTGCTAATGTAATCAAATATAAAGGTTGCTGTAAAAAAGGGCGGCCTACAGGTTGCTCTAAAAAGAATTATCGCTGCAACTGGGCTCGTTACCTATATCGATAGCGTTATAATATTCCTGTGTGGTATTGGACGTACATTTGTTTTGGCTTGGTTCATTTTGCTTTGTGTAATACCGTCTATTTTGATTTTGGTTTTCTCTTTAGTGTGTTCAGATTTGGTGTGCATGCATATTATTTTTTAGGCATGATTGTTGAGTGGATCTAGATGGTTGTCTATATTCTTGTGTGCTATGGACAAATGTGTTATGTATTTGTATTGAATTATTATTCTGTGACCTAAAGGGATTATTCCCGAAATCGTGTAAGAAGCACACAAAAATCAATATAGTAGTTATCTTTCCAGTAATAATCCCTTATATTATGTCAAAAACAAAATTTTTAGAGTAAAATGTTAGAGTAAACTCCTCTTCTGATATCTTTGGAGTCAAATTTTGAGCAATTGAAAACTCTTATGTAAAATAAATTTCTCTTGGAGTACCTACCTTTGGGTTCTATTTCCCATTAAATAAATCTATTCGTATTTTATATTGACTGAAGTTAGGCCAATATTTGTTTAAGAATAATTCATAAAACTCATCAAAATTTTTAAAAGTACCATCTATAATTAAAAACCAATCAAAAGCATTACCCTGCCGCGGTGATCTTGTCAGATTTGATAGCTGGTATGTATCTAACAATAAGTTAGAATTTATAATCCGAGCTTTTATTTATTCTACTGGATTAGTAGAATAATTATTGAATTTAGGTAGCAGTTCCTTTAACTTAAAAGTGATTCCTTTTGCATGATAATTTATATTTCTAGTTTCAATTACAAATCTGTCCTCAATATTATCTAATCTTTTATTTAAGTTATCAAATTTACTTGTACTCACTTATAAGTTTTCATTTACTTGCTTCTCTGTTCTTTTATAACAGAAGTTAAATTGTCTACCATTGATGTAAGTTTTTCTATAGCATTTACAATATTTCCCTCACTACTACTTGTCTCTGTGTCCCCTTCATGACGTGCTTTTGGCATTTTGAAATTATATTGATAAAATGAAAGGAAATTAATTAAAAGACTAAGCTTAAATAACCTATATTTAGGGTCACCCCACTTAGATAATGTACTAAACAAGATTGCACCGGCTTAGCTCTTAATTAACGATATCATGGAAACTATGAACTATAACAAATTCTATTTACAAGATTTTTCTGAAATATTTTACATAAATTGAAAGTAGTTACCTAATATGTGTTGTATGTGTGTAATTTCTTCTGTTCGATGAATTTCTTGCTATGGATCTCCTCTTAAATTCTTTCTTCGGTGAGGTGAGGCTCTATTTATCTAATAGTTACTTCTTTTAAAAACCTTTGGCTTTAAATATAGTTGAAATTTCTATTGTAATTTAATTTTGACTTAGTAAAATCGCATTTCGATGATTTTGCGTGTTATCCTTTTTGTCGTCAATCAAACCAACATTCATGTTTTACCGAGACCAGGGCGCTTCCCCCATCCAAAGGTTACTACATTTTCTCCGTTGTCCAGGTAACTAAATGTTTACTATTTCCATAGAGAGCTCAATTCATCACTGGCGTGACGTTATCACAGAGGTCTCGATTTTTGATGCCCTGGTGTCCTTGATGTCTTATTTCCGGTGGTAATTAGGTCCTCTTGTGACGTAAAAGTGTTGAAGGTGTGTGTTTAAATGGTTACATTGCTTTCTAGCTTTTAATCAATGCTTTTCATAATGATTTTGATGGGCGAACACTGAGTCTTAAATTGCTCCAAAGTTCGTCTGTATCACTTATTTTATTAGACCACAGTTGTAATTGATAATTAAGTGTCGTTGAAATGATGTGCGTTTGTTTTCTTTTACCATCACAATGTAAAAGAATTTAAATGGGGATAACAAAATATGTTTTATAATTCGGGAGGCTCGACGCAACAGAGGTTGGGAAACCCTGCTATAATGCCATTACTGATATATAGTTGTGAATCTATTATGCATTTAATAATTATACTATTTGATTATAGCACTAATGGTAATCAGTATAAAAGTATTGCAAACAGAGGTATTGCTTCCACCACGATTAATACACAAGAGCAGGCTTTTGACAAACACCGCACAAGTGCGCACACTCCGCGTCTTTGGCAAAACCAAGCTCTACATGGTTTATAAAGGATACCACGATATTTGAAGACATCGAAAAATCTGTGTGAAGAAAACTGATAGTGCGTTAACGATTGTAGCTAAATAATACTATTTCTCTAATGAAAATCTATTTCGTAGTTTATCAGAACTACTCTATTAGAAAGTTCGAATAAAACATTTCCAAAATCTAAAAGCAAACACATCTGTTTTTTGGGGTATATTTAATATTTACAGTTTTATCTTTTGCAACCGCTTTTCTCAAATACGGTAACATAATGTTCACTCCATTAATGATATGTAATTTGACCTCTTTAATAAAATGATTGCTTAGAGACCGTCTTTTATATCAGCACGTGTAGAAGACGTAATAAATTATAAATATTATGTACTTTCTTGAAATGCCATATCCACCAGTGCCCTGCTCTAAACGTAGCGTGTCCAAATATTTTTCAATCCTCAATGCTAGTTTGAAATTTAGTAAGAACGTATTCTATAACAAACCGTAGTTTACCCGTATGCATGTTAGCTCTGTTAATAATTTCTTTCCATTATATAATTGGCGTAGCCATTTTTCCTTTTTTAAATTATTTTTCACATTTTCGATAGAATGCCGCTTGGTTTTACTAGTTTTCCAGTATTCTACAATATTCGCTTTATAATCTAATAATAAGTCAATAACACAGTCACCTCTTTCAGGAACACATGTTCCTTCACAATTACCTTCTTCATCTTCTGCTACATCTTCCACAAATTCCACTTTATGTAGTTCTTGTAATCGTTCAAACTACGATCCTGTTATATATGCAAAAGAGAACATGTCTTTTCTTGTTGAACACTTCCAATCACAAAGTATTAGGCAACTCAAGTTTTTGGAAGTCATAATTATTACGATGTTGGTTACTTGCAACGTTGCAAGTAACATAGTCGACACATTAGATATATTAATCGCTGCAATTTATAATGCACAAAAATATCTCTGATATATTATTTGATACGGCCACATTATATATACATTACTATAACGGTATACGTGAAAGAACAATGCCTGTACCTTTAGTTGGGTTACGTGGTATTGGAATTCCTGGGCAAAACCTACACAATCTTCGAATTTGCTTAGGAGGCTTCAGCTAACTTTTCTTTTGTTATTGATTGCGTCAACGGCAGAATAACGATATCTAATATTCGCGGCTACAAGATACTATTACACACTAATGTATGTAGTTGCTTAGGTTCTACTGCATTTTTTGTAGGATGGTTATGAAATGGTACGCTCTTCTTTGTCCAGAAAAACTTCGTAAATTCTATTGCTGCATAAAAGAAAAGAACCATTTGTTTCTTATGTTCGTACTAAACTATGAGGCACTCTATTGCATCCGCTGTTTCATCCACTGTGAATCACAGTGTTTTATTTATTAGTTCAGGTTTTAAATTTGGTTTTACCATTTTTTATGAATTGATATTGCAGGACGCTTCAGGTTCATATTCCCAAACAGGTACCTATGTCTTTCAAAACACTTAATGATGTTCGTTGTCAACTATATGTTGTGGAATATTACACACACTTAACAGAAAAAAAAAAAGAAATTGTATAAAAACTTTGAATACGGTATACTCCTTCCTTCCTTTTGTCCTTGTTTTGGATTTCTTACATGAACATGTTATATACTAACATGTGTATTGTGCTATTTCACATTTAGTCCAGGAATGTTAGTACCAAAAAACGGGTTCGCTCCCCAAAAAATTCTGCTAATTGATTTTTCGATTGGATTATGTCAGAGGATGTCTCCTAAGTATATAATCAAGTTTGTGTCGTCCGAAACCGCGAACGTTAGCCGCTGTCTTGAGAAACGCCTTTTTGCAAATATCTTGGAAACCGTGAGTTTTGCTTTAAAAATTGCAAGAATCTTTCTTGTAGAAGATAAAATTTCCCATCTTTTCAATTTGAAACCTTTTTCTCTATTGTTAATTGCAGAGGTATAGTCGATTAAAGAAACCAAATTTTTGTTTTTGGAAAATATCTCGAGATGATTATCGTGTCAAATAGAAAATATGGGAAATTTCATCTTCTACAAAAAAGATCCTTACAATTTTTAACATACAACTAACCGTTTCCGAGATATTTGCAAAAAGGCGTTTTTCAAGATAACGGCTAACGCTCGCGGTTTCAGACGACACAAACTTGGCTTTATATTTAGGGGATACTCTCTGATATAATCCAATCGAAAAATCAATTACCAGGATTTTTTGCGGAGCGATTGTCTACAAATCCTGGACTAATTACAAAATATACAGTATACACAATGCCCCCTACACTACAACTCCGAAAACCGCGCTACAAATGTGTATGAAGGTGTAATAAAAGGCACACCTTTTTTACGGGACATAGTTAAATTTACGAAATATGAAATAGACAACATGAATGCTATGTTACAACTGGAATAGAAGGCCACGTTGCCAAGGCATATACTTTTCGCAACACCACCCACGACCCCGTGTGGGCAGTTACAGATGCGATTGAGCGGTTTATTGATCAAATTCGGAAGACGGGTATACTGTATTTGTTGTAACGTAGAACTTTACAATAATCATTTAGTAACTGGCGTGCTCATACAAACTGCGATTTACCGCATTCGAAGTTTTCATACCATTTATTTTTTGCAAACTGTGTAATATTCCGTAACATGTAGTTAACACAGAATATTTTAAAGTGTTTTGGAAGACGTACGTATCTGCTTGCATCTTATCAACCAGAAGCGTTCTACGATATCACTGATATCATTTACCACGCCTAAGAATGGCAGCACCAAATTTAAAATCTAAAACTAAACAATAAAACACTGTTAAAACATTTATTGTAACACGAGTCAACTGTTTTAACGTGATATCCGGCCATCTGTATGCCTGCCTTCCTGTATGCCAATTTCCGCAAATACGTTAGAGCAGACTGTTATGATGGTATTTAAGCTTCGGACGTGAATATCTCAATTCTATTAAGTTTTAGTAGACATTTGGCGACCGGAATCGGAAGTGGCAGTTTAGTATCACTTTTGTTATTTTATGAATATTTTGCAATGGGAAATTTATTTGAAACACGTTATTAAACAAGTTATAACTTAATACATCATGCTATTTTGGATATCGTTTCTATACTTAAGCGGTAACGTAATCTAATACTCGTTTAAAATTTATATTTTCATAATTAAAATTAATTTACATATACCTAAATACACTTTTACAAAAGATTTCTCTGTTGCAAAATATCTATGTAATAATGTAAATTGATTTAAAATATGGTTAAAATTGAAATAATTAAATTATAATAATACATTTATTTAATATGGTGACGGTTGGTTCTGTGGTGGGCACAGCATTTTTTATTGCTTTTATATTTTCAGATACAATCATGCCGGATTCAAAGAAGAAATGCAGACAATATATGGTAGCTTCGAATTTTTGAAATATGGTGTTATTCAGTCACCCGCAAAAAAGACATTTCCAATGTGCCTGATTTGCCAAAGAGGTCTCTCAAATGAAGCCATGAAACCTTCAGAATTAGAGAAACATTTGACTAAAATACATCCTAACAGAAAAGATAAAAATTTACCTTCAAATACTCAAAGGATAACATTCGAGACGCCCAACTATAGCTATATTTTTTAGCGGGATCGAAGGGAAACGACGATGGGTTACGTACCTCCTACAATATCTCCTTGCTTATTGCTACATCGAGAAAGTCGCCCGCTCTTGGAAATGGTGTGATACTACCAGCTGTGATTGATGTTCTGCATACTGTATTGCACAATCCGGCACATAATATGAAGATAATCCCATTAAACAATAATGTTGTACAGATACGAATGAACGAAGTGTGTAGGGATGTAGAGAGTTCCCTAACTAATTTTTTGAAGAAATTAAGGGGGAACACCTTCCGGCTGATCTGTTTCCAAGAGTAACGTCGATTTCCTGTCCGACCATCTACGGGTAATAACTAAGCAGAGGAGCAATATTCAAAACGCGGCATGACCCTCCCCTCAAGTGGCTGGCGAAAAAGTCGTCGTAGTGGGGACGAGCAGCCGAGCAGGACCAAGTGTTGCCTAACCGCGTTCGGTTGCCGCCCGCTTTCCGTTCCACTCTTCTTATCAATGATGAGTGATGAGACATGATATTGTTCTAGAAAAATTACTACTTAAAGACATCAAATGAAACTCAGCTTCGAATATAATGCTTGATTATATTTGGTTTATGCCTACAACAGATAGATATACAGGTATTCTTTTTAGAAAATGAGTAAATTTTGAGGAATTTTTAAACTAATAAATATCCATTCTACAATTATCGTGTATTTTCCCTCTGTATTTTCTAAAGACAATATTAATTGAGCTGCTTGCCCCGAGAAACTGGTTTTTAAATATTGTAATTTTTCGAAATTGCTAATGTTGGTATTTGCATTCACAATTCCCTGAAAAGTGGTAGTTCTATCGGACATTTTGGATTGTTTCCCGAACTCACAACTAAATCTGATAATGACTTTTTATTTGGAATGAATGTTTATTTATTTCTTTCTAAATGTATATTTTTTAATTAATTAATTTATTTATTTATGATAGTCAACAGCGAAATTGTTGCGTTCTTTGTATTGAATTTCTTCAAATTCTGTTTGGAATGTTTTGTTTATCGCGGAAGTTCTATACCGTACTGATGAGTCCTAATAGTTTACAATTGCAGTCCGCGACAAACAAAGCATAATTCCCTCCATTGATAATTATTGGTATATGCAATGTTGCCTGCAGTGCAGTCCTCGCACAACTTTTTGTGAAAGTTGCCGTATAAATAAGTCTCAGTGTGTCTAACTTGGTTTCCGGGTTGGAACCGCGTCTGGTTTGGCATGGGTGCCGACGTTTCGTCCATTATTGCAAGGGACATCTTTAGGGCTGCTTGCCGATGTTAATCGTATTGCTGTCACTTGAAGACTGCATTGTTTATGAAATTGTCAAACACCATCTGAAGTATGAGAAAATTTGTGCAAGGTGGGTCTCTCACATACTTACTGGAAAGCACAAAAAGAACCGATGGCTGCAGCAATAATGGTTTTTGGAGCGGCATTCTAGCGAAGGGGACTTTATTTTGTTTGCTTTGTCGTGCATCGTCTGAGAGTAAACGACATTCACTAAACAAACGAAGCAATCGCAAGACGGTAGCATCTACCTAGAAACCCATGGCAACCGTTTTCTGAAATTGGCAAGATGTACTGGTTACTCATTTTATGTCCCGTGGAGACGCTACCAATGGTGATGCCTATTGTGCAACATTAAAGAAATTACGGCGAGCCATTCAAAATCGAAGCCGAAATCTGTTGTAAAGCAGCATTATTTTCCTCCAGGATAATGCTACACCTCATGCGGCTGAGAAAATACAACTTATTCCATATTTGAAGTGCAAAAAGTTTAACCATCAACTCCAGGACTTTTTGGCAGGAACGAAATTGCATAGTGATGAAGAACTGAATGAAGGCGTCACTACCTATTTACACAAATGGCAGAGGAAAAGAAGCTAAAATACAAAAACTTGTCATAGGGTATAATAAATGCTTAAATTTGCATGGCGACTGTTGATATTTGTTATTTACTATTGGTAGTAGTGCTATTAACTATACACTCAAACACACAAATGCAAAACAAAAGCAATGTAGTTTGTTATAATATTAAAAAAACAGTATAGGATATCTAATAATCATCATTGCTTATATGATTTTTTTACCACATTATGTTTGGTCCTTGGAACCGCACGACAAGTGATGGAAAAACCAAATTCGCAACATATTCGCACTGAGTGTTCAATGAGGTTGTAAAAAGGCATAAAGGTGAAGATCAGTTATTATTCTTGCAGTAATTAGTACATTCGACAGGTTAGTGAGCATTGATCGCCTAGTTCTTTCATTTCCTGTTCTCTTGCCTATTATTTGTTTGTCAAAATCACTAGCAACCTTGAACCGTAAAAGGCGTAGCAAAAATCATTCATTTATAAAAATAGTTTCAAGAGTTACGATACGAAGAAGAGGTAGAAAAATAAAATCTACATAAATCTAACGTAAATAACTTCACTGAGACTTATTTATTTGGCAATTTTCACAGAAAGTTGTGCAAGGACTGCACTGCAGACTACATTGCATATACCAATAATTGTCAACGGAGTGAATTATGCTTTGTTTGTCGCGGACTGCTATCGTAGACCGGTTTCTTCCTTATTAGGACTCGTCAGAACGATAAAGCACTTCCGCGATAAACAAAGCATTCCACAACACATCTTATACACACGTTTCAGTGCGGTTACTTATGTGAGAGTTATGTAGATTTTATTTTTCTAATTTTAGTTCATAACATAATGTATGTTCAAAACATTTTCAATAATTTAACGGTAATTATGAATTCTCTAATGTCGACATGATCGAATTAGTTGATAGAATAACTAGTTCAGTTTTATGTTTGCTCAATTTGAAGAAGTTCAATATCAGATAGAGCAATTTTACGAAGACGAACACATTAACCAGGAATACAACGAACAATTTTGTTGTTGACCATCATAAATTAATAGCGACTGCAAAAATTATTTATAAATAATCTGGAAGCGGGCCGAGGTCGTCATATTACCCAAACAGGACAAGGACGCCATTTTCCGCAGAATTACCGCCCCATAAGCCTTTTGTCAACTAAGTACAGATTTTCAATTATGGTGCATCACCGACGCCATCCGAGAGGGATTAGCAAAGAGAGGGACCACCGGGGCGGTATTCTTTGACTTTGGAAACGCCTTCGACAGAGTGTGGCATGACGGCCTCATTTTCAAGATGGCTCAGCTGGGGTTTGGAGGAGCGCTCACTAGGATCATCGCCTCTTACCTCTCCGGCCGCACTTTCAGCGTGAGTCGGTAAATCCGTCCGATCGGCCCTCTACACCGCCACGGCGGGTGTTCCTCAGGGCTCACTGCTAGCTCCAGATCTGTTCAACCTATTTACATCTGACATCCCACAAACACGGGGGACGGAGCTAGCAGTCTGCGCGGACGAAACGGCATTCTTTACGACGTCAACATCTCGCGAGGATCTGCGACGCCGAAACTGCCATTCCCGGAGATGACGAAGACCTGGATGATCGAGTGGAAGCCGCTGTCGAGGCCCTCCCACATCTGGAGGGCGGTCCACCTTTGGCCCCAGCAACAATGGCCGAGCTGAGGGCGATCATCTGAGGCCTAAACACGAGGAAATCTCCCGACCCTGACGCTATCCGCAACGGGGCGCCGAAGAGGCTCCCAGATCGTGCCGCAGAAGGACTCCTGGACATTGTAAACGCGGTGCTCCCCATAATTATTTTCCTATCGTCTGGAAGCGGGCCGAGGTCGTCATATTACCCAAACAGGACAAGGACGCCATTTTCCGCAGAATTACCGCCCCATAAGCCTTTTGTCAACTAAGTACAGATTTTCAATTATGGTGCATCACCGACGCCATCCGAGAGGGATTAGCAAAGAGAGGGACCACCGGGGCGGTATTCTTTGACTTTGGAAACGCCTTCGACAGAGTGTGGCATGACGGTCTCATTTTCAAGATGGCTCAGCTGGGGTTTGGAGGAGCGCCCACTAGGATGATCGCCTCTTACCTCTCCGGCCGCACTTTCAGCGTGAGTCGGTAAATCCGTCCGATCGGCCCTCTACACCGCCACGGCGGGTGTTCCTCAGGGCTCACTGCTAGCTCCAGATCTGTTCAACCTATTTACATCTGACATCCTACAAACACCGGGGACGGAGCTAGCAGTCTACGCGGACAAAACGGCATTCTTTACGACGTCCCGAGCCGAAGATCTTGTACATCACCGCCTGCAGACCGCCACCGAACGGCTGGAGGAATGGGCTTCAAAGTGGAGGATGATTATCAATCCGGAGAAGTGCGTGGCGATGCGCTTCAAAAATAAGCGCCGCCCCGCGCACGAAACCATCTCCGTGGGCGGCAGAAGAATCCCTTGGAGCCCAACCACAAAATATCTCCGGGTGACGCTAGACCAACGTCTAACATGGTGTCCCCACGTGCGGGCGGTGACCGCGAAATTTATCGCGGCGAGAAACACCCTTTACCCCCTCTTGTGTCGGGGAGGGAGGCCTCCGTTGAGAGCAAAGAGGGCGCTCTACACTTCGGTGCTGCAGCCGATTGTCACCTACGCGGCCATGGTCTGGATGACGGCCGCTCCGACGCACGTCGCCACTCTCTTGAGACTGCAGAATAAAACGTTCTTTGTTCTCAAACTTAAACATACAAACACGCAACTTAAGGTAAGTCGTAGATGAATATGACTGCAGATGCGGAAATTACGGTAACACTGACTTACTAAGTAATGACGATTGACTGAAATTAATGTTGTTAATAGTTTAATATGGGCTTAATGAATTTCGTTGAACAGGGGTGCCTTCCCTGACGAAAAAGAAACATTAGCTATAATTATTTTTAGAAAGCATAATTAAGGGCAGAGGCAAGCCTTTCGCCTCCTTTAACAACTTAAGCTTGTTAGTTAGTCTGAATACTAATGTTCAAATAACGTCTTCTGAACCTCATTACCTCGTTACGAAGCCCTTAATCATTCATATGATTCGAGTATATTAAATATAAATGTTAAGTATTGTAGAGTGAATAATGTCAATCTTAACTGAGTACAATTAGATATATACAAATAAGTCTGGGAACTACAAAGTCCTTTTATTTATTTATCTATTTCTTTTGATAAAGCCAAAACAGAAGACTACCGAGTTTTCTTTTTACAGCTCGATGAATCTACTTTACCAAACAATAAATCTTTACTTCCTGCATACGTTCACTTCATAAAATATACATAAATATCTCAAGAACAGTTATCTCAAATTTCACTATTTCTGCGTACATGTCAAGACTTGCTTTGTGCAAACAAAATTTGGGTCAACTTCCCATCACTTTCCAAATCTTTCTTCTGTTGAAACAAATGATGAGGACATTTTGATATTTTGCCAGATTTTACAAATAGATTTCAAGATGTTCTCAATTTAATCATTGCAGATTGAGTGCTAGAACTTTTCTCAAACCTACAAAAACAGAATTATCACAGCAGGAGGAGATAATATATTGATGGAGCAAGCACAGACATAAAACGAATCTTTAATTTGAGCATATTAAGTGTGTATGCAACAAATGGTAAGCACAAAACACGCCCAAACTATTACTTACTGTTTAAATAAAATGTATCACATGGTTGCCACCAGATAAATCAAAATATTACCAGAAATATTGGTTACGTTTGAATTTACTATTACTGTAGGTAACAACTTTATGATTTATTTCCAGGAAACTTATTTGTTCTTCCTATTTTTGAATTAAAAGCAAGCAATATTTTTGTTCAATACAACTTTAAAATCAATCATATGCATAGAACATTTACGTTGATAGTGATCATACTGCTAGGTTTAAGTTAACACTATCGACACATCTATCTCAATAGAACTAAGAATTCAGAATAAGCGTCTTAATTTTGGATTCAAAGAAATAACTATCAATTTGAACATGTAATTTAAATACATCCTTATTTTATTATAAATCAATACATACCTTACATTCAAGCAAAGTATTCTTAAGGGAAGACTATAAACTTTAATTTAAAATTACGTATTCAAATAAATGTATAGAGCGTGTCCCAAAATTGCTGGGACATAGAGCTACTACGTATTGTAGAGGTGAAAATAAGTCGAATGGACGCAATTTATATATATACCAAAATGTATCGTTTGTCCGTGCGAAGAGTTCAAAGTTTACTTTAAAAATAACGTTTTTGTACGCTGTTTAGAAATGCGCGAAACAAATTTAATGAAATTTGGGAAAAGTACATTTCAGAGGATTACCTTACTTTCAGTAATCAAAGAAACCGAAAGGAAATTGTAGAAGGGTTAAAATCACCCCCACCCCTGATAATGTTTTAAAATTATTTCTTAGGGGTGGTAATACGGTTCTAAACCTTCTTTTAGCGGGAAGGCTTATTCATCATCTTCATTTTTTGACTCTTATAGAAACTCCGTATTTCGCATAGTTTCGAAGGAAAAAAATATTTTCTCAAATACTGATCACCTACATTCTTCAGTACAAGTTTAATAAAATTACAATACAAACTTTACTTGGCGGCGGACACAAAGACATAAGTCATGATTTTGAGAGGAAACAAATTCATAATCGTCCCAGTTTATTGTTGACTGTAAATAATTTCAATAATTTGTTCACTTTCAGTTGCTTTTGTATTGTTTTTTATCGCGATCACCGTTATTGCTTTAATTGCTATTTATGTTGTTGTTGCAATTACTTTGGCAGCTATCAAATATGGATTTCCCTTTTAATGAGCAGACAGACGTGCTATTAGTTCTTGGATACTGTCAAGGCAACTGCCGCGAAAGTGTCGGGCGTATATTAAGAGAGGTGTCCAAACCGGACAATTCCAAATCACAAAACTTTTGCCCGAATGGAAAGACGTCTTCGAGAAACAGTAATGTTGAAGCCAGTCAGAATTAACGCTGGAAGATCTCGACAAGCCCGAACACCCATTGCGGAAGAAACTGTTCTTCAAATGATTGATAACAATCCTGAGACTAGTACCAGAACATTGCAACGATAGACTGCGATTTCAAAAAGCACTGTAAGACGGATTCTTAGCGATCAATTAATTCGTCCATTCCATATAGAACTAATCCAAGAGTTATTACCACTTGATCAAGGTTCACATTTAAATTTTTCACAAATTATTCGGGAGCGCTGAGCAGTCGACAATGGATTCCACACTAATATCTTGTTTACTGATGAGTCTTGTTTTACACGTCGTGGCATGACGAACCTACACAATGAGCATATTTATGCAGATGAAAATCCACATGCTATTAAAGATAGATATCAATGAGAATTTAAAATTAATGTCTGGGTCGGAATTATTGACAATTTTTTGGTTGGACCGTTCCGATTGCCTGATTGTTTAAATGGCGCTAATTACATTCGTTTTCTTCAAGAAATTTTGCCAGAAGACTTGTCCCTCTCTTTTTTCTGTCGAAACATGTTCTTCATGCACGACGTTGCACCACCTCATTTTCCACGTGCCGTAAGAGAATATCTTATTGAACAATTTGCTGGTAGATGGATTGGTAGGGGACAAGAAACACCCATTCAATGGTCTCCACGGTCTCCAGATTTAAATCCTTACGACTTCTTCATCTGGGGAGCGTTAAAAACACAAGTGTACCAAGTTCAAATTAATAATTCCGAACTGTGGGACAGAATTCAAAATGCTGAAACGCACTAGGAGATAACGACGATGTTTTAAGAAGGGTGCATTTCAATTTTTTGCGCCGTATTGACCTCTGCATTAACGAAGATGGACGTCACATTGAACACCTGTTGTAACAAAAGTTTTGTCTTTGTGTCCACCGCTAAGTAAATTTTGTATTATAATTTTATTAAACTTGTACTAAGAATGTAGGTGATCAGTATTTGAGAAAATATTTTTTCCTTCGAAACTATGCGAAATACGGAGTTTTTATAAGTGTCAAAAAATGAAGATGATGAAAAAATCCTTCCCGCTAAAAGAAGGCTTAGAACCGTATGACCACCCCTAAGAAATAATTTAAAAACATTATCAGGGGGTGAGGTTGGTTTCACCCTTCTACTATTTCCTTTCGGTTTCTTTGATTTGATGAAGAATAATCCTCTGAAGTGTACTTTTCCCAAATCTCATTAAATTTGTTTCGCGCATTTCTAAACAGCGTACAAAAACGTGATTTTTTATTTAAACTTTGAACTCTTCTCACGGACAAACGATACATTTTGGTATATATATAAATTGCGTCCATTCGACTTATTTTGACCTCTACAATACGTGGTAGCTCTATGTCCCAACAATTCTAGGACAGGCTGCATATTTCTTTTAAGAAAAGATTTTTCTATGTGCTCATATAAAATAAATTACTGCTAGTTTTGATGGATCATTAAATTCAGTAAATGTCAAATCGTAATATCATATTATTTAGTACATACGTATATCTATAGCACTCATAAGCAACCATGTACCATTAATATAAATTAGTCGCTGTGAATCATATACATCTAATCACTTGTCAAATGAATCTAATTCCGAATATAAATTAAATAAATTAATTGATAGTATCCTATTCAGAAATAAGGTTATCTATCCTTCAGTAATTATATCAATTAAATTAATAAAAGAAGTAGTATGTATGTACTATCGAAAGATTTGGATGGATGTATAGATATAAAATCCTCAGAGCTAATATATCAAATCAATACCATTTATTCCATTATGAATAATCGACAATGTGAAATTTCATTGTTATTATTCAAAAGTAAAACAATTTGAGCATCTGGCACTATTAAAATTAAATAGTAAAGTAAACACCTAGAAACATTTGAAAAATAATCACTGGATGTACCTATGTTTTAAGCAACACCAGCTTGGAATTTATGATACCGAATTGAAAAATGTGGCTGTAGTTTTGTTGAACGAAGTTTGCAAAGGGTATACTAATATGAATCAATTAGTACCAAATTACAAAGATACTATATATTACCACATCATCCATCAAACCAGTATAATCAATGTTTATTACGAATGTAAAATAAAGGCGAAACAAAAAACGAACCACATTTGGAGCTAATTACAATGTCAAAATTAAAACTAGAAGATTTAAAGGTAGCCAGCCATGAATTGAATCAACTGGAGCAGATCGCATAGTTAGATATAAAGCACGGTACTTATTGTTAGCTATTTTAAGGATCATTAGCGGCATAATCGGAATTTACATTGTATATAGGTATTTTCTGTGGATTGGGGTATGGAAATCGATTTCTTGCCTTCCTTCAAAAAATAGTTACCACAAAAGTTGCTGCAACCAACCCTTAAATAATTGTAACATCAACAATTCTCCAATGATTCCACTAATGAACATATATCTGGAACAAACACCCGAGGACGGAAGTAGGGCAAATGATGGTGCAGTGGCTTGTTTAGCAACAAGGAGGCATATATCAAAGAGTAGATAGAACAATACTGATTTATAAAATTTTATTTTTTACCTGCCTTAAGGGGAGAGGTATCATATGTTTTTATTAAATATAATTTTTTTATTATTATTGTTGATATAACATGTATTTATTTTAATTGCACTGTATAATATTTGCTATGGTTATATTTAGTTTAAGAATGCTTACCTGTGTACGCATCACATATTATCAACAGTAAACATCCCTCATGCCAATAATAAAAATTTCATAAATATTTTTAACCTTTAATAGTCATTAGGGGTGCAATATACCAAAGCCTCTTTTCGACGTCGAATACGGCCCTGAAAATGAAAGTAAACGGGACATGTTTTTCATCTACCGGTAGTATGAACCTTCCACTGTGGACTGTGGACCTCGGTCGATCGGTGAGTTCACACGTCAGTGTTACTGTGGTAGCTGTTTGAGTCGATTCGTGAAAACTTATGGGGTGTACGACACCCCGTGTGACATATGGTGCACAAAAAATAATTTTCGGAATATTCTTTCCGTTTTTTTGCCTCTGTACCTGAACGAGAGAGGAAAACCGGAAGTTATTGATCATTATAATAAACCAAAACGGGAAACAAGTTATGTGATGCATAGACGGTGAACCGGAGGACCAATAGGTGGCCCATGAGAATGTTCATCAGCCTGTTGGATCAAGCAGCGCCCAACGCGAGGATTCTTCTCAAATTCCGATACAATATGAATAATATTACCGAAAAAGTAACAATGGAGGCATGCTTTAATCCTTATATTTGAATCTCATCCAGCCGCATTTGGAAAAAGATACACTTTGTTGACGATAAGAAAAGGCAAAAACGGCTATTGCGAACATTCCTGGTTTGAGAGAGATACCATCCATAACCGAGGACCGCCCGAGATTGCCGAAACAAAAGCGGTGCGATATTTGTTCCAGAAGAAGCGACAAAAGACGCACATGCAATGTTCCAGTTGCGAGAGGTCGATATGTGATATACATTGCACTTATATGTGCGTCGAATGCTCTCTTGGAATCGAATAATCGCCTTGTACATTATAATAGCCTCTTTTCTTCATAATAATAGTTTTAAAAATATTTTTGTATTCACTTTTTAACATTAAATTGACTTTATATCAGAAAAATATAAGTATAATTTTTTCGCAAAAATCCCACCATCGATCATCAAAATAAATACACTTTTTGGAAAGGTCGCAAAATTTATCAATTCCACTTGGAGGAATACTATTTCAGGTTCATGAAACAATTGTTTGTTTTCTTTTTAGTTGAAAATTGAAATTACTACCGTACTTTTTGCAAAAAACTCATATTTGCGGAATTATTTTCAGCAATTTCTTTTTGTACATTTAAAATTGCCTGTTTCGAAAACTATTTACAAATTTTTGTAACTGGGGGTTCAAAACGTATCACAGAATTTTTCTTTTTTCTTTTGTCAATTTAACATTAATTGACCGAAGTACAAAGGCACGGGGTGTACCACACCCCGAATGACTATTACGTCGTTTTTCGGAGATGTGACTGTAAAACTTTCATTAATGTATCTACGGAATTTATATCGTCTCTTCACTCGAATAAAAAATACACTATTGATTGGTCAAACGAACGAACCCGTATTGTACAAAAGAAACTCACTAACAATAAGTATCATTCTGCTAACTGATCGTATTCAATATATGTACATGTACTAGCTGACCCAGCGAACTTCGTACCGCATTGGAATTAATAAATGTTGTCTTAAGTTATTACCTGAGTTTTATTAACTTGTTTGTACTAAAGTAAAATTAATTAAGTTGAATAAAAGCTCAAAAACGAGCAAATTCAGATGGGAAAAAAGCATTTGCTTTATTGAATGTAAACCAAATGATTCGCGTATATTTGTAGCACTTGTGTCCATTATTTTTATTGAAGCACCTTGTGGTATACTATATTTTGCGACTTTATCTATTGTTGGAGCGTTGAATTGTCGTTCGTGTGTTCCAGCGGGGTGTTTATTTGCTCTGATCACGACTTGTCATCACTTGGCATACGATCCAACGCAATTTTGAACAACCGAAACAATGCATGATGTTCATGAAGTATTTGCTGCAAATCTTGATCAATTTCTCTTTTTATTACGTTATTGATCGTTTGACGCCGATCAGGTTGGTCCTCCATATTGGCGGCTTGCGGGGGATAAAGAAAAACTGGCTTTTCTGTGTTAATGCCGGTTTTTTAGATAGAAAGATTGACATATTTTACAATAAAAGACACTTATTCAGACAGATCAGTTAACACATTTACAATATAAAATATAATCATAAAAATACGTGTTCCTATGTATATTATTTCAAGGTCAAATTTTGTGGGTGAGGAACGTATCGCAACTTACCCTTATATTATGTTATACATCACGCACTTGGCGTGTATTCTTAGTTCTGTTTCTATGGTTCCAAGGAATTGGAATTGTATGTCTCACTTTGGAGAAATTACACGTTTGTGGCTAAACGCTTCAAAATACATTTTGTTCAAAACAGTTCAAATGCATGTTTGCTTTTGCGTTTGTTTGTTTCATTTTGTAACCGTGCCATGTATTTAAAGATCGAACAATCTGTCTACTTTTAAACCGCGCCGGTTAGGTGCCGAACAAGCCGGTCCTAATGTTTTTGCACATTTAATACACAAGTAGCGGTTATCCGAATAAAGCAAACGAACGTCGTCGGTGAGGCAGGTCAGTTCGAGACGACGTTCGGGTGATATGGTTTTATGCTAAGTTTCTGATATTGTTTTCTTCTAACGTGCTGGCCTCACCGAAGTACGCGAGAGCGCAGCCGAACGTTCCTCCAGTAGCCCGTCGATCCATTTGTGTCGTAGTCACATGTTTTTAGTAGACGCTCGATCAATCAGACTTTGTACTCTCGCACTGTAGCCGACCGACGAAGTTTCTCTTGTCTGTATGTTAAGGATTATCTCTGTACGCATTATCGATGGCGTTCATTGTCTGTAGGCGACGAATTGTAGATAATCTTTGAAACATCATATAAGTATTTACAAAACATAAAACTATTCTAAATTTGGTACATATGGTATATATGAAGAAATCAATATTAATTTTAACACACTGATAAACAAAAACAACTATTGATGTTAAAAGAACTGAAAGTATTAATATATAGACAAACTGTTAATATGATAGTCTATTTAAAATAATGTCTTTAAATCCTTAACAATATTGCCCAATATACCCTTCCACTGACCGACGATAGCTGCTTACCTAGGCAAAAAGGGGCAGTGTTTATTATCGTGCAAGATACAAATAGTTTGTGGTAAGACTAACTGATTACAATAGTCATCTACTATTTCTGTGCGCCCTTTCCGCCTCTTCTACGTAGCATACCTTCACATCCGATTTTACTTTTGATGGTCTCGACCAGGGGTTCTCAACCGCCGTGTCGCGACACATTGGTGTGCCGCGAATACATGTCAGGTGTGTCACGAGATTTTTAATTTCTTCTTATCTTCCGCAGATAAAATATCATTCTAGATTCTAGAACATAAAAAGATTGTCGCCAAATCGTTTCTGGGAGTAGCCCAATTTGCAAGAAATCGCCCATCATTATATGTGATTATACGCATTTAAGCATCGTATAATAATCATATATTTTTAGCATTCAACTCTGAAACAAACGATCCCCCATTTGGTGAATAATTTTCACCAGAAAAGTTCCATCCTTTGCGGCGAGCGGCGTCCTTTGAACTTTGTCGGCATTGTCGGCTGCGTCAGTAAAATATGTCGGTGGATACTCAAAGTGGATTTCCGGAAATTCTGGAGTATTCCTCATTCGGTTTGTTTCGGCGTATACCGAAATCCGATTATTTTGTGCACATTATGTGTCACATATAATTACACCTAGTTTGTCATCAACAAAGAGAGATGACCGATTCAAAACCGACCGTTCCACCACTCCGAAGGTTGCCACAACCCCGAGCGCGTATACTGGAAGGTAGTCACAACCCCGAGCACGCGTGTTTGGAGGGTGACCACAGTCCCGGTTTGGAGGGTTAAAAATGGGCGACAACCCGCTCCCCGGAAAATTCAAAACTCCCGCCCCTCTGGTCGGTAAGGTAGATACCTAGGGGTGCCAGTAATACAGGTGGCTGTATGTGGTGCAGCTTTTGGCCGGTAGGTATCGCTGTTATTGAGAGGATGGATACCTATATAGTGCCGGTAATACCGATTTCTGTATGTAGTGCGTCTTTTGACCAGGAGGTGTAGCTCTTATTGGGCGGATAGATACCTATGTAGTGCCGATAATACAGATTTCTGTATGTAGCTTTAACTGGGAGGTGTCGCTGTTCGGTAGGGTACCTATGTAGTGTCGGCAGTACAGATGGCTGTATGTAATGACACTCTTGACCGGTAGCTATCTTTGTTGCTCGGAAAGTGTGGTAGAGTTAGCTGTAGGTGGTAATAGAGCTAACAGGCCTAATTAGGAAATTAAGCTTATCACAAGAAGATGGAGGATCAGCGGGCGCTGGCCGGAAGGTTTGTAAAGTTAAAAGATTACGTAATACCATGACGTCACAAACCGATATACCATCGGTATACCATCAATGTATTGACCGCGCCCGACGTTGTTTGACTTAGGTGATCGCATGAGAGTCGCCATTACCAACGTGCCGATTGTTGCGGGTCATTCCTATATATTACGTAATATTACGCAATACCGTTACGTCACAAACAGGTTTAGACGAGAATTTTGGATACGAGCTAATGAAACGCTATTTATTAATTAATTTATTAAGACAGGAATATGTTACAACTTCGCTCTTAGTCAGAAGATGTTAGTTACGTTCCCGGAAACATAGGAATAGAGAAGATAAAGTTATCAACGCTTAGCTTGCAATTTCAATACGTACATAGGATAGTTAGAGTAAGAACAATGCTTTTGTTACTAGGCTTAAGTACTATGAACATGTACATCTTTTAATAAATTGCCAAAACTTAAATTTTCTTTTTAGAAACACGTCGATAAGTTCACAAACCAAAACTGGCGACGAGGATGGGATTGCGCGAAAGTTGTTCTAACAAATAGAAAATCGTGTGTTTCAACGCTTAGTTCGCGACAGCCCGAGATTGGTGAACGGAGTGTAAACGAAGATTTAAGAAACAGTTAGAAGAAGACTCACATCGCCAAATCTAACAACTTGGAACCGGATAAAAGTCGCCAGTATTCCGAGAACTGGAGGAGGACAAAATCGCCGAAATGCAGCTGGGTTAAGAAAAGAACAAGGAAAAACGAAGAAAAGAACAATGAAACGAGCAATTTTAGTAATGTAAGTCGAATTTTATATTTATTGTAATAAGTCTTATATTTAACAATTGAAATATCATATGTCCATTGAAGATTTAACACAACTATTCGAAACTTCGCTTAAAATAAATACCGAAGTGCAGAATCAAAACGCAAACGCCGTGAATTGCCAATTATTAAAATTACAAATAAACTTCATTCCTAACTATGATGGTAACCCCCACACACTAGGAATTTTCATAGATCACTGTGAAAATTTAATTCAAAGTTACGAACCATTAAATTTACCGCAGATTAAAAATATCATAGTTAGAGCGATTATTGGCAAATTGACCGGTAGAGCACTAAATTTAATAGGATCCAGAATTGAATTAAGAACCTGGAATAAAATTAAAAACGCTTTTAATCTTTGTTTTGGAGATCAAAGAAGTATAGATTGTTTATTGCAAGATTTGTTAGCTTTACGACCACACAGAGGCGAAACGCCATATAATTTTGGAATGAGATTGCAAGACGCTAGAAGTTTGATAATTTCAAAGCTAAATTTAGAAAATATCCCACTTAATGAAAAAACCATTAAATTACAAAATTATGAAGACCTTTCGTTGAAAACTTTTATAAAAGGATTGTGGGGTCAATTACAAAACAATGTCAGACTAAGAAACCCTGATTCTTTGGAAAAAGCAATGTCACTTGTAATCGAAGAAGAAAATTTTCAATATGTACAGAACCAATCAACAACATTGAACACACAAAATCACTTTGAACCCCAAGAAAGAGTCACACCTGCCAATTATAAACCATAATCTACCCCCAATTTATTTCACAATATAAACCACAATTTACTCCCCAATTTACTCCACAGTATAAAGCACAATTTACTCCGCAATATAAACCACAATTTACTCCCCAACTTACTTCACAATATAGACCACAACTAACACCCCAATTTAATTCGCAATTTAGACAACAATTTAATCTACCGCCAAGACCAAATTTTCAACCCAAACCCTTCTACCAACAAGCGCAACAAAATCATAATTTTGCACCCAGACAAAATTACCCGCAACAAAGTAATTTCAATTTCCAAACCTCTTTCTCGCAACAGAGACAAAGTTAACTAATTCGCAGACTTCTCCAACCAAATTATGAAAATAAACCAGAACCGATGGATGCTTCCACAATTAAATCCCTAAATAGAAACAAAAATCACTTAAATCATTATGAACTTAATGAAAACTTTTACAATGAAAATTTTGATGAAAATCCTAAATACTATGACACTATTCCCGAAACATCAATAAACGAACAACCCCAATACGACAATAATTATATAGAACCAGAAGTTTTTGTCGACAACGAAGATGAAAATGTAGATTTTCACCAGACTTCACCTTTAAACAACGAGACCTAATAACATTAAATTTAGTCCGAGCAAATTTACCATAGGTTTATATACCCGAGTTAGACGCAAATTTCTTAATAGATACAGGTAGTAGTAGAAGTTTAATAAATCCTGAATTAGCCTACAAATTTTATTACAATTATATTTTTAAAGAAGATTTTAACATTGAAACAGCTCATAGTATCACATATCACGACGAAGTAATGATTATCCCCGTTTTTAATATGTTTAACGTAAATGAAACTCATAAATTTTACATTTTTAAATTTAGCGAAAAATATGACGGATTAATAGGAGTAGATTTATTGAAACAATTAAAAGCTTCAGTAAATGTAAACTCAAAATTACTAATAACACCGCGAGTCAAAATTCCGATAATATATGAAAGTGAAGAATTAACCAAATGAAAAAGAAACCTTAAAGTTCATAAATATTCAATTACTATTCCCTCGAGAACCGAACAAATTGTAAAATTACCAGTAACAATAGAAAAAGGTATAGGACATTTAGATTACATAAAATATGGACCTAATACAGAATCACCTAGCGCTTTAGTGAATGTTGAAAATTATTTTGCTATAACGACAATAATTAATTCCGATATGCAACCAGTATCAATAGAGATAGAAGAACCTTTCGAAATCATACAATTAAAAATTAACGAAGTTAATTTTACGAATCAAACTAGTACTAATAAAATAAACACGACACAAGATAACTTGCTAAAAGAAAATTTAAAAAACCTTCGTCTAAATCACTGCAATGTAGAAGAAAGACGAGCAATACATAAATTATGCCTTGAGTACCGCGATATATTTCACTGTGAAAAATCCCTTTAACTTTTACAAACAAAAATCGACATCAAATTAATCTAACCAATGATTCACCTATTTTCACGAAACAGTATAGATACCCCGAAATTCACAAACAAGAGGTCAAATCACAAATACAGAAAATGCTAGAAACTGATATAATCCAACCATCTATTTCCCCTTGGTCCAGCCCTATTTGGATTGTACCCAAAAACTAGATGCGTCAGGTAAACCGAAATGGCGACTAGTAGTCGATTACAGAAAATTAAATGAACGAACAATTGACGACAAATACCCTTTACCAAATATTACCGATATCTTAGACAGATTAGGTAAAAGCAATTTAGACAACAATTTAATCTACCGCCAAGACCAAATTTTCAACCCAAACCCTTCTACCAACAAGCGCAACAAAATCATAATTTTGCACCCAGACAAAATTACCCGCAACAAAGTAATTTCAATTTCCAAACCCCTTTCTCGCAACAGAGACAAAGTCAACTAATTCGCAGACTTCCCCAACCAAATTATGAAAATAAACCAGAACCGATGGATGCTTCCACAATTAAATCCCTAAATAGAAACAAAAATCACTTAAATCATTATGAACTTAATGAAAACTCTTACAATGAAAATTTTGATGGAAATCCTGAATACTATGACACTATCCCCGAAACACCGATAAACGAACAACCCCAATACGACGTTAATTATATAGAACCAGAAGTTTTTGTCGACAACGAAGATGAAAATGTAAATTTTCACCAGACTTCACCTTTAAACAACCAGACCTAATAACATTAAATTTAGTCCGAGCAAATTTACCATAGGTTTATATACCCGAGTTAGACGCAAATTTCTTAATAGATACAGGTAGTAGTAGGAGTTTAATAAATCCTGAATTAGCCTACAAATTTTATAACAATTATATTTTTAAAGAAGACTTTAACATTGAAACAGCTCATAGTATCACATATCACGACGAAGTAAGGATTATCCCCGTTTTTAATATGTTTAACGTAAATGAAACTCATAAATTTTACATTTTTAAATTTAGCGAAAAATATGACGGATTAATAGGAGTAGATTTATTGAAACAATTAAAAGCTTCAGTAAATGTAAACCCAAAATTACTAATAACACCGCGAGTCAAAATTCCGATAATATATGAAAGTGAAGAATTAACCAAATTAAAAAGAAACCTTAAAGTTCATAAATATTCAATTACTATTCCCGCGAGAACCGAACAAATTGTAAAATTACCAGTAACAATAGAAAAAGGAATAGGACATTTAGATTACATAAAATATGGACCTAATACAGAATCACCTAGCGCTTTAGTGAATGTTGAAAATTATTTTGCTATAACGACAATAATTAATTCCGATATGCAACCAGTATCAATAGAGATAGAAGAACCTTACGAAATCGAACAACTAAAAATTAACGAAGTTAATTTTACGAATCAAACTAGTACTAATAAAATAAACACGACACAAGATAACTTGCTAAACGAAAATTTAAAAAACCTTCGTCTAAATCACTGCAATGTAGAAGAAAGACGAGCAATACATAAATTATGCCTTGAGTACCGCGATATATTTCACTGTGAAAAAATCCCTTTAACTTTTACAAACAAAATTCGACATCAAATTAATCTAACCAATGATTCACCTATTTTCACGAAACAGTATAGATACCCCGAAATTCACAAACAAGAGGTCAAATCACAAATACAGAAAATGCTAGAAACTGATATAATCCAACCATCTATTTCCCCTTGGTCCAGCCCTATCTGGATTGTACCCAAAAAACTAGATGCGTCAGGTAAACCGAAATGGCGACTAGTAGTCGATTACAGAAAATTAAATGAACGAACAATTGACGACAAATATCCTTTACCAAATATTACCGACATCTTAAACAGATTAGGTAAAAGCAATTTAGACAACAATTTAATCTACCGCCAAGACCAAATTTTCAACCCAAACCCTTCTACCAACAAGCGCAACAAAATCAGACGAAATTATAAATAATAAAGTAAACCGAATTTTAGTTTTCCAAAACTTATATCCAAAACTCGAAGTAAAAGAAGAAATATACGAACACCATAAAATCCTTCATGTTAAAATTCCTCTTAAACAAAACCGAAACTTAATATTACAATTTCTAAAGAATTATACAACTACAAATAAATTATACTGTGTATACTTCTACACAGACGAATTATACAAAAATTTCAATCAAGTATATTTAGAACATTTTTCTGAAAATGGCCCAAAATTAATAAGATGTTTAAAATTAGTAAACACCGTAATTGACAAGGAAACATAAATTTTATTAATTAAAACTCATCACTGTAGTTCAACGAACCACAGAGGAATCAACGAGACACTAGAACAATTGAAGAAAAATTATTATTGGATAGGAATAAAAATACGGTAACCAATTTTATCAATTCATGCGAAATTTGTCAAAGAACAAAGTATGCCAGGAAAACACCCTATGTACCATTAATGAACACCGAAACCGCGGATAAACCCTTCCAAATAGTCCATATGGATATTTTCATTTTCGATGGAAAAAACTATTTAACAATTGTCGACGCTTTTACAAAATTCGCGCAAGCTCTAGAAATCGCAGGGAAAACCGCGATACACATAAGTAACGCTTTAATTAAATACTTTTCATATTTTGGAATCCCAGAAAAAGTTATTATAGACAACGGACGCGAATTTAATAATGAAACTGTAAAGGAAATTTTGAATCTACATAAAATAAAAATACATTTCACTACCCCCGCTCATCATGAATCTAATTCTATAGTAGAAAGATTTCACTCAACGATAATAGAACATTTAGGAATTCTAAAAGAAACATATTCAAATGAAAAAGACGATCTCATGAATTATGCTATTATTGGATATAACGGTTCAATACACAGTTCAACAAATTATACGCCATTTGAATTAACATTTGGACACACAAACATCAGAAACCCCAATGATATATTTTTACCCATTTCATTTTACTCTGATTACGCTGACAACCACAAAAAGAAATTAGAAGAAGTGTATGAAAATGTCGCAGAAAAATTAGAAAACAACAAACAAAAAATAGTTCAGAAACATAATACCCAAGGAGACGCAAATAATACTTCCAAATTAGGACAGACTGTCTATAAAAAGAATCCCCAAACTAGAAATAAGAAAACTAATAAATTCTTAGGCCCTTATGAAATAACGAATATTCTAGAAAGAAACAGAGTAGAAATTGCTAATAGTAGAGAGAGAAGGCGGGTTCTGGACCACCCTCCCACCCTCCCGGGAGGTAGGCAACACCCCGAGCGTGTATACTGGAAGGTAGTCACAACGCCGAGCGCGCGTGTGTGGCAATGGGGGCCACAACCCCGGTTGGAGGCATAAAAATGGGCAACAACCCCTCCCCGGAAAATTCAAAACTCCCGCCCCTCTGGTCGGTAAGGTAGATAACTGGACAGTGCCGGTAATACAGGTGACTGTATGTAGTGCCGCTTTTGACCGGTAGGTGTCGCTGTTTGGTAGGACGCCTGTAATGCCAGTAGTACAGGGGCTATATGTAGTATCGCTTTCGACCGGTAGGTGTCGCTGTTCGATAGGGCGCCTATGTAGTACAGGTGGCTGTATGTAGTGTTGCTTTCGACCGGAAGGTGTCGCTGCTGCTCGGAGTACAGGGGGCTGTATGTAGTGTCGCTTTCGAGCGGAAGGTGTCGCTGCTGCTCGGGGTGCAGGGAGCTGTAGGTGGTAACAGGTCCAATTAGGAAATTGGGTATTTCACCAGAGGATGGGGAAGAACAGGAGACGTTGGCCGGAAGGTTTATAAAGTTAAAAGATTACGTAATACCATGACGTCACAAACCGGTTTCGACGATACACCATCCATGTACTGACCGCGCTCGACGCTGTTTGACTTCGGTGAAAGGACGAGAACGGATATTGCCAACGTGCTATGACTGTTGCATTTTTAAATAGACAGACGGTACACCATCCAAGTACTGACCCCACGCCTTACTGTTTGACTTCAGTGAAAGGGCGAGAACGACTATTGCCAATGTGCTATGACTGTTACATTTTTAAATACACATACGGTGCACCATCCAAGTACTGATCGCGCGCGTCGCTGTTTGACTTAGGTGATCGCATGAGGATCGCTATTGCCAACGTGCTGGTTTTTGCGGATATGTTCCTATATATCACGTAATATTACGCAATACTATTACATCACAAATAGGTTTAAACGAGAATTTTGGATGCAAGGAATATGTTAGAACTTCGCTCTTAGTCAGAAGATGTTGGTAAAACAGATAATTATGTATAGATCCCTAATAAGATATTACGTAATACCATAATGGCATAAACAGGGTGAATGTTAGATGGGAAGAGCGTTCTCATTCATGATATCATACAAAATGCAGCGTTCTGATTGGTCATCATCCTATACAATGCCACGCTCTGATTGGTTACGAACTCGAAATTCAAAATTCCCCGATATGTATAGGAAGGTAGTTCACCCAACAACATCCTTAACATTGATCAAGCTGTTTAACGTCAGACAGTAAGTAATAAAGTCACTGGACATGCGCAAGTTAGCCCTGGTGAACATTACATAATGTAAACTACACCAAACGGAGGAATCGGGAGATGACCCGAATTTCATACGATTGATCGACCACCAATCGCAGTACGATACATCGTTAGACATCACAAACAGGTTTCAACGTTATATTTTAATATGAACAGGATGAATGTTATGCTATATATAGGAAGGTAGGTCCCCAACAACTTCCTTAACACTGATCAAGGTGTTTAACGTCAGACAGTAAGTGATGACGTCACTGCGCATGCGCAAGTTGGTCCTGCTGAACACTATATACCTTCGATCGCTCATCAGTAATGTGAAGAATCGGTTTATACGTTTGAACGTAAAATACACCTAACTGAGGAATCGGGAGATGACCCGAGCTTCATACGATTGACCAACCGCTAATCACAGTACGCTACATCATTAGACATCACAAATAGGTTTGGACATTATACTTTAATACGATATTATAAGGAAATGGAACGTAAGTCAATTAGTTAGTAAATTATTAAAACGTATCACATAGGCTTATGTTTAACTGGAACGCTTATACCAACAATAATCGATTGTAAATCAACAAAGTCAAACATATCAGGCTCGGTCAGGTCGTAGACGGATAGAAATCAGTATCTTTCAGTAAGATATGTGGATTTTCTATAACGATCCTATACAGTCGGCATCTAATAAAACTTTCCCTAATAGACTGCAATATTATAGTTTAAGATGGAGTGTGAGATATGCCACAAAACGTTTGCAAGAAAAGATGGATTGAACAGACATCCCTACTTAAATAATAAATCTTACACATGCACCATATGTGAGGAAATTTTTACGAGATCGGATAGTCTGTCTCGACATAAGAAAACGCATAATATCGATTCCATAACCAGGAAACGAGATGCTTTAGAAGAGAAGCAGCCACCAAGTAAAACGAACCATCCGGCGAATAGCATGTCGAAACATGATTTTCGATGCCGCGACCAAACCTTACCCACGGCTACATTACACAATGAACACCTTTGTTTCCATGCCCATCTGAACAGCAATTCTCTTAAACTTGAAGAGGATATGTTCATCATAAAAATGACCCGGAACAATAATGATAAAGCAGGCACCCCATGATGTAATACAACCTACAATATGAAAATTTGCATAAATATAGGATATTCCAACAGTATTATCCGACGTGAAGGTAATATCGATGGACCGACGCTTTCCAAGAAACAGTGCAGCGAGTGAAATATAATAACGGAGTAAAATAATTTTATACATATACTGAATAAAATATATCATCATAAACTTTCTGAATTTTATTTAAAGGGTGGAACAATATTTATAATAAGTATGCAGTAATAGAATAATGCAATCTTACTAATAAGTAAGTATAGCAAAACTGCGTAAGAATGTTTATCCAACTGCTGTGGAAGTTATAAAATCCAACTGATTCGATCTCATTTTCTAGGTAAAACTCCTTCGAGGGAGTATACGTTCTCATATTTGAATTTCTGCTATTTCTGTTTATAGGAACACCCCAGAATCGGTTTCTCGTTTACATCTTCAATTAAATATGCGTTGGGATTACCCACCTTACTTAAACACGTAAGAATACGGGATTTAACCTGAATGGATCCATGTTTCGTATGATTGTATTCATCGATTATTTTAGACAAAATATCCATCTACCTATACAAATCCCTCAAACGAAATAAATGTACAATGTGAAGCTACCAGCATTATTCGACAGTCCTAACCTCGCAAGGAACCGAGTTGCTGGTGAAATTAAAAGGTATTGGTCACATCAAATACATCTCTATACAAACGTATACAGACTTGACTTCAATACAGAAACAAAAACTCACGAAGTTGTATGAATCGTGTATTTAATAGGGGTGGAAAAGGATACATATATGTATATACTGTTGGCATAATAATATAATATAAAATAAATATAATAATAATCATTCTAACATGATAACGGAAGTATCTTGTTCGATGTTGATATCATGGACATACCAAAGGTGAATGTAATGGGAGGTTTAAAATGATGTCTACGATGGAAGACGAAGAAAAAGCAAGATGATACCGGAAAATATAAAATTTGCAAGCCATGAAAGAAAATAGTCATATATCAATCTAACCAGTTAAATAAAGAACAGGCTGTGCAACTAATGATGCACTACAATCTTTCTTTACCTTGCACTTGAAGTCACGTAAATATAGGATGATACGTTACCAGTACTATTCGACAATCCTAAACTTGCAAGGAGTCGAATTCCTGACGCGCGAAGTTGTATGAATCGTGTATTTAACAAGGGTGAAAAAGGACATACATATCAATCCGCTATTAGTTGAAGAGGGGTAAAACATTACTATGTTCTGATAACGGAACTATCTCATCCGATGTTCACATCATAGATATATCGAAGGCGAATATAAATATTCCAAATGATGACTAAGCGTGTATCCCATGGTGAATTACTGCAGTCTTTCGTCCAGCATGAAAAAATATATATAGGACGACCAATTATCCGCACTGACACGCGTAATCTAGGTATTGGTCACATCGATACCCAAAACAACCTATCAATATGTAAATGTATACGGACTTGACTTCATCATAAAGACGAAAATGTAGGAAGTTGTATCCATCATGTATTTAACAAGGGGAAAAAGGATATACATATCGATCTATTATTAATGGAAGAGGATCAATACATCATTATGTTCTGATATCAGGTTGTTTCGATCGGTATCAATATCATAGACATATCAAAGGTGAATGTAATAGAATGTTAACCGTAGTGACGATAACCGAGACGAAGAAGAAAGCAAGATTGTTGGGGTGATATAAAATTTGTAAATCACGAACGAAAAACGGCGCTACGTATTATGCTCTACATCGACTTTGCGTGTAAAACCAATAGAATCATACTGGTCCGAGTCTCAAACAGCAAATACAAGTGGAATGCGTATTATGCATAAGCATAACAACGTTCACTGTACCGGACTGAATAAACGTTTTCGTGCAACGATTGCCGGAAATACATCAAACAACTATACAACCGTCACATGGAATTCCCCAAACACATGAACCACTTCACCGCCAGCGGGCGCAGAGCATAACACTGAAGTCGAAAAATGACATATATGCGAAAAGGCATTAAACGAACATAAAGTAACAGAGCATCTCCATTTGACTTAACCATTCTGGGGCTTAGCGCATTCCAGTTGTAACCTCAACTGCAAAATACCTACACTCGTTCCGATTTTCTTCTATAATTTAAGTGGATATGACAGTCATCTTCAAATACGCCAGCTGGACGACGATAGCGAAGATAGTCGACGTTATCCCACTTAATAAAGAAAAATATATCAGCTTCATCAAGATGTTTAAATCGGATCAGTATGTCGATAAGGTAGATGTATTTCGAAAAAGTAATATTAAAATGCGATTTATGGACTCGTTCAGATTTATGGCGGTATCTATTGAGAAACAGGATGAAATGTTTTCTCAAAATCAATGTCAATATGTGCAGACGTACGACTAACAGTTGAAGTTCATAACAAACGCACATCCTCGTACTAATATCAACAAGTACGAAAATTAAATGAATCGACTCTATTGCTCAAGAACAGCTTCCACGATACATTGACAGATAAAGGCGTTAGCGATCAAGACTACGAATACACTATAGTAGTCTAAAACACGATCACTCGTTCCAACTTACTGTAATATTGGAATATTTACCTTAAAACCGACCTTCCGCTGTCCGTAGACGTATTTGGAAATTTTTAATTTTTATAAGTATATCACGATTCACAAACGATTTGAACCTAACCCACTACAACAACAACTGATAATTTCAAGAATATGAGTATTCAGTGTGGTTTATCCCAAGTTAGTTTTCACCATGCAAGAGTCAAAAATAAATGCCTAACCGTTTATGATAGCAGTGACCCATCAACCTACTTAGTAGTCTGAGGTGCTAATAATTTATGTGGGTAAGTTATGTCTCAATCGCTGTCCTACAACAAATTCGAGTGGATGAACCCCGATGAAGTTGATCACCTCGACGTTAGTAGCATAGCGGACAACGATGAAACGCTATTGAACGATATCCGAAACGACCATCAGCTCCTTCTCCAAAACATAATTCATACAAAATCTATAACAAACAACATTGCATTATACATCATACCAACCTAGCAGACCATATTCAACGGTCTAGAACTCCCACTCACCCATCGAGTACTACGATTCAACCAGTTCACATGTTCGAAATATTATATTCATTAGAACACCTTCCCGAGGAACCAGTCCGAGGATGACTTCTAGATGAATTTTTAAATTAATGAACAATTCCGTTTACAGAAAAACGAAGGAGAACAGCGATAAACAAGTATATGTTTAACTGCTAACGTATTGAAAGGATTTGAGGTGAAGACGAGACGCTGGACCTCTGATTGCAAAACAGAAGTTTAAAAACATCAATATATTTAGCGATAATTTTACAGTAATTCAAATGAACATACTTAAAGTCGTCTACAATAAATCCGCATATATCGGTTTCATCGTCTTGAAATTGTCGAAACTGCTGATGTATGACTTTCACTACAACTACCTGAAACGGTTGTACTAGAATAAAAAATACCATTATGCTATATGAATACCTACAGATAGCTTCATACTCATACATTGAAACTGAGAACGTGTATGCCGATATTAATCGAAATTCGCATACATTTAACACAACTGATTATGAATACGATATAATTCATACGAAATAAGCTCGCGCAGGAATGTTTACATCGAAGAATTTGTCGATTTTCGATCAAAGATGGTCGGACTTCAAGTAGATAACTGACAAATAAAACGTGTGAAGCGATCCGACCAACGACAATTTGCCGTAGCAAACACAGCATCTATTCAGACGGCTCTGCACGATATGTATCTAATATGGAAAGCAGGAAATTGGCACTACCATGCTTGAACGATAAGAGGTGCATCCATACAATAGGCTAATGATATATACATACACGCCTAGGATACAACAAGACAATCAAGACCGAAAAATAGAGGTTTAAGCTAAAAAATGCAATTACCATCCAGAAGCAAACCGAAACCTGTTGTCCCACGAATTTCTTCACAACCAGATTTGTCATCATCAGCTTAAACAACACGGGCAACGTAAATATCTATATTTACATAGATACTCGAAAAGCAAGGTAAGATTTTAAGACATCTGTATTTTTTATGAAAATATTAATGTTTGTATGTTATTGTATGTGAACGCCAGTTTATCTGACGGTCAATATATTTTTAATAAAATGCAATATGTCTGAGCAGCTTAATCGACTCGAATACGGACAGCAAAGTGCAGTTGTCATGCGAAACATTATAACATGTACTACTTGTAGAAGCTGATTAACCAAAGAATATCCCTACTGAACACTGACTTGGATATAAGCGTTAAAATAGATGACGGCGAGCAAATAAGGCGGTATAGGAGCTGTGACGTCAGCATCACTATCCAACGGCAAACGTCAAGATGCTTGAGTGGCATACTTGCCAATATGTCGGGGAGGAAAGTTTCAGATGGCGGAATGTTTTAATTTCGGGAGGTTGGCGAATTTTGACCCAGGATGTTGACGAATTTTAAGCCAAGGAGGCTGACGCGAATTTTGAATTCTCGAGGTTGTTGAACCGAATTTTAAATTGTAAGAGGGGTTGTATACCTTCCAGACACGCAGGCATGCGTGTTGTCCACCTGTCGGAGTCGATGATGTGGACAACACGCATGCCTGCGTGTCTAGAAGGTATACAACCCCTCTTGCAATTTAAAAATTCGGTTCAACAACCTCGAAAATTCAAAATTCGCGTCAACCTCCCTTGAAATTTAAAATTCGCGTCAACATCCCTGGAAATTCAAAATTCGCGCCAACCTCCCCGGAAATTAAACATTCCCGCCATCTGAAAGAGTAACCCCTTTTCCCCTCCCCGACCGCATATTGGCAAGTATGCCACTCAAAAACGTCTTGACGTTTGCCGTTGGATAGTAAGTGCTGACGTCACAGCTCCTATACCGCCTTATTTGCTCGCCGTCATCTATTTTAACGCTTATATCCAAGTCAGTGTTCAGTAGGGATATTCTTTGGTTAATCAGCTTCTACAAGTAGTACATGTTACTAATGTTTCGCATGACAAACACGCTGCTGTCCGTGGCTCGTTCGAGTCGGTTAAAAACACTCAGACATATTGCATTTTATTAAAAATATATTGACCGTCAGATAAACTGGCGTTCACATACAATAATAACATACAAACATTAATATTTTCATAAAAATACAGATGTCTTAAAATCTTACCTTGCTTCAGTACGAGAGATATCCTATGTAGCTGTAGATATTTACGTTGCCCGTGTTGTTTAAGCTGATGATGATAAATCTGGTTGTGAAGAAATTCGTGGGACAACAGGTTTCGGTTTGCTTCTGGATGGTAATTGCATTTTTACCTTAAACCTCTATTTTTCAGTCTTGATTGTCTTGTTGCATCCTAGGCGTGTGTATGTATATCATTAGCCTATTAGTATGGATGCACCTCTTATCGTTCAAGCATGGTAGTGCCAATTTCCTGCTTTCCATATTAGATACATATCGTGCAGAGCCGTCCTGAATAGATGCTGTGTTTTATACAGCAAATTGTCGTTAGTCGGATCCCTTCACACGTTTTATTTGTCAGTTATCTACTTGAAGTCCGACCATCTTTGATCGAAAATCGACAAATTCTTCGATGTAAACATTCCCTGCACGAGCTTATTTCGTATGAATTATATCGTATTCATAATCAGTTGTGTTAAATGTATGCGAATTTCGATTAATATCGGCATACACGTTCTCAGTTTCAATGTATAGTATGAAGCTATCTGTAGGTATTCATATAGCATAATGGTATTTTATTCTAGTACAACCGTTTCAGGTAGTTGTAGTGAAAGTCATACATCAGCAGTTTCGACAATTTCAAGACGATGAAACCGATATATGCGGATTTATTGTAGACGACTTTAAGTATCTTCATTTGAATTACTGTAAAATTATCGCTAAATATATTGATGTTTTTAAACTTCTGTTTTGCAATCAGAGGTCCAGCGTCTCGTCTTCACCTCAAATCCTTTCAATACGTTAGCAGTTAAACATATACTTGTTTATCGCTGTTCTCCTTCGTTTTTCTGTAAACGGAATTGTTCATTAATTTAAAAATTCATCTAGAAGTCATCCTCGGACTGGTTCCTCAGGAAGGTGTTCTAATGAATATAATATTTCAGACATGTGAACTGGTTGAATCGTAGTACTCGATGGGTGAGTGGGAGTTCTAGACCGTTGAATATGGTCTGCTTAAGGTTGGTATGATGTATAATGCAATGTTGTTTGTTATAGATTTTGTATGAATTATGTTTTGGAGAAGGAGCTGATGGTCGTTTCGGACATCGTTCAATAGCGTTTCATCGTTGTCCGCTATGCTACTAACGTCGAGGTGATCAACTTCATCGGGGTTCATCCACTCGAATTTGTTGTAGGACAGCGATTGAGACATAACTTACCCACATAAATTATTAGCACCTCAGACTACTAAGTAGGTTGATGGGTCACTGCTATCATAAACGGTTAGGCATTTATTTTTGACTCTTGCATGGTGAAAACTAACTTGGGATAAACCACACTGAATACTCATATTCTTGAAATTATCAGTTGTTGTTGTAGTGGGTTGGGTTCAAATCGTTTGTGAATCGTGATATACTTATAAAAATTAAAAATTTCCAAATACGTCTACGGACAGCGGAAGGTCGGTTTTAAGGTAAATATTCCAATATTACAGTAAGTTGGAACGAGTGATCGTGTTTTAGACTACTATAGTGTATTCGTAGTCTTGATCGCTAACGCCTTTATCTGTCAATGTATCGTGGAAGCTGTTCTTGGGCAATAGAGTCGATTCATTTAATTTTCGTACTTGTTGATATTAGTACGGGGATGTGCGTTTGTTATGAACTTCAACTGTTAGTCGTACGTCTGCACATATTGACATTGATTTTGAGAAAACATTTCATCCTGTTTCTCAATAGATACCGCCATAAATCTGAACGAGTCCATAAATCGCATTTTAATATTACTTTTTCGAAATACATCTACCTTATCGACATACTGATCCGATTTAAACATCTTGATGAAGCTGATATATTTTTCTTTATTAAGTGGGATAACGTCGATATCTTCGCTATCGTCGTCCAGCTGGCGTATTTGAAGATGACTGTCATATCCACTTAAATTATAGAAGAAAATCGGAACGAGTGTAGGTATTTTGCAGTTGAGGTTACAACTGGAATGCGCTAAGCCCCAGAATGGTTAAGTCAAATGGAGATGCTCTGTTACTTTATGTTCGTTTAATGCCTTTTCGCATATATGTCATTTTTCGACTTCAGTGTTATGCTCTGCGCCCGCTGGCGGTGAAGTGGTTCATGTGTTTGGGGAATTCCATGTGACGGTTGTATAGTTGTTTGATGTATTTCCGGCAATCGTTGCACGAAAACGTTTATTCAGTCCGGTACAGTGAACGTTGTTATGCTTATGCATAATACGCATTCCACTTGTATTTGCTGTTTGAGACTCGGACCAGTATGATTCTATTGGTTTACACGCAAAGTCGATGTAGAGCATAATACGTAGCGCCGTTTTTCGTTCGTGATTTACAAATTTTATATCACCCCAACAATCTTGCTTTCTTCTTCGTCTCGGTTATCGTCACTACGGTTAACATTCTATTACATTCACCTTTGATATGTCTATGATATTGATACCGATCGAAACAACCTGATATCAGAACATAATGATGTATTGATCCTCTTCCATTAATAATAGATCGATATGTATATCCTTTTTCCCCTTGTTAAATACATGATGGATACAACTTCCTACATTTTCGTCTTTATGATGAAGTCAAGTCCGTATACATTTACATATTGATAGGTTGTTTTGGGTATCGATGTGACCAATACCTAGATTACGCGTGTCAGTGCGGATAATTGGTCGTCCTATATATATTTTTTCATGCTGGACGAAAGACTGCAGTAATTCACCATGGGATACACGCTTAGTCATCATTTGGAATATTTATATTCGCCTTCGATATATCTATGATGTGAACATCGGATGAGATAGTTCCGTTATCAGAACATAGTAATGTTTTACCCCTCTTCAACTAATAGCGGATTGATATGTATGTCCTTTTTCACCCTTGTTAAATACACGATTCATACAACTTCGCGCGTCAGGAATTCGACTCCTTGCAAGTTTAGGATTGTCGAATAGTACTGGTAACGTATCATCCTATATTTACGTGACTTCAAGTGCAAGGTAAAGAAAGATTGTAGTGCATCATTAGTTGCACAGCCTGTTCTTTATTTAACTGGTTAGATTGATATATGACTATTTTCTTTCATGGCTTGCAAATTTTATATTTTCCGGTATCATCTTGCTTTTTCTTCGTCTTCCATCGTAGACATCATTTTAAACCTCCCATTACATTCACCTTTGGTATGTCCATGATATCAACATCGAACAAGATACTTCCGTTATCATGTTAGAATGATTATTATTATATTTATTTTATATTATATTATTATGCCAACAGTATATACATATATGTATCCTTTTCCACCCCTATTAAATACACGATTCATACAACTTCGTGAGTTTTTGTTTCTGTATTGAAGTCAAGTCTGTATACGTTTGTATAGAGATGTATTTGATGTGACCAATACCTTTTAATTTCACCAGCAACTCGGTTCCTTGCGAGGTTAGGACTGTCGAATAATGCTGGTAGCTTCACATTGTACATTTATTTCGTTTGAGGGATTTGTATAGGTAGATGGATATTTTGTCTAAAATAATCGATGAATACAATCATACGAAACATGGATCCATTCAGGTTAAATCCCGTATTCTTACGTGTTTAAGTAAGGTGGGTAATCCCAACGCATATTTAATTGAAGATGTAAACGAGAAACCGATTCTGGGGTGTTCCTATAAACAGAAATAGCAGAAATTCAAATATGAGAACGTATACTCCCTCGAAGGAGTTTTACCTAGAAAATGAGATCGAATCAGTTGGATTTTATAACTTCCACAGCAGTTGGATAAACATTCTTACGCAGTTTTGCTATACTTACTTATTAGTAAGATTGCATTATTCTATTACTGCATACTTATTATAAATATTGTTCCACCCTTTAAATAAAATTCAGAAAGTTTATGATGATATATTTTATTCAGTATATGTATAAAATTATTTTACTCCGTTATTATATTTCACTCGCTGCACTGTTTCTTGGAAAGCGTCGGTCCATCGATATTACCTTCACGTCGGATAATACTGTTGGAATATCCTATATTTATGCAAATTTTCATATTGTAGGTTGTATTACATCATGGGGTGCCTGCTTTATCATTATTGTTCCGGGTCATTTTTATGATGAACATATCCTCTTCAAGTTTAAGAGAATTGCTGTTCAGATGGGCATGGAAACAAAGGTGTTCATTGTGTAATGTAGCCGTGGGTAAGGTTTGGTCGCGGCATCGAAAATCATGTTTCGACATGCTATTCGCCGGATGGTTCGTTTTACTTGGTGGCTGCTTCTCTTCTAAAGCATCTCGTTTCCTGGTTATGGAATCGATATTATGCGTTTTCTTATGTCGAGACAGACTATCCGATCTCGTAAAAATTTCCTCACATATGGTGCATGTGTAAGATTTATTATTTAAGTAGGGATGTCTGTTCAATCCATCTTTTCTTGCAAACGTTTTGTGGCATATCTCACACTCCATCTTAAACTATAATATTGCAGTCTATTAGGGAAAGTTTTATTAGATGCCGACTGTATAGGATCGTTATAGAAAATCCACATATCTTACTGAAAGATACTGATTTCTATCCGTCTACGACCTGACCGAGCCTGATATGTTTGACTTTGTTGATTTACAATCGATTATTGTTGGTATAAGCGTTCCAGTTAAACATAAGCCTATGTGATACGTTTTAATAATTTACTAACTAATTGACTTACGTTCCATTTCCTTATAATATCGTATTAAAGTATAATGTCCAAACCTATTTGTGATGTCTAATGATGTAGCGTACTGTGATTAGCGGTTGGTCAATCGTATGAAGCTCGGGTCATCTCCCGATTCCTCAGTTAGGTGTATTTTACGTTCAAACGTATAAACCGATTCTTCACATTACTGATGAGCGATCGAAGGTATATAGTGTTCAGCAGGACCAACTTGCGCATGCGCAGTGACGTCATCACTTACTGTCTGACGTTAAACACCTTGATCAGTGTTAAGGAAGTTGTTGGGGACCTACCTTCCTATATATAGCATAACATTCATCCTGTTCATATTAAAATATAACGTTGAAACCTGTTTGTGATGTCTAACGATGTATCGTACTGCGATTGGTGGTCGATCAATCGTATGAAATTCGGGTCATCTCCCGATTCCTCCGTTTGGTGTAGTTTACATTTAAACATATAAACCGCTTCTTCACCTTACTAATGACCGATCAATAGTATGTAATGTTCACCAGGGCTAACTTGCGCATGTCCAGTGACTTTATTACTTACTGTCTGACGTTAAACAGCTTGATCAATGTTAAGGATGTTGTTGGGTGAACTACCTTCCTATACATATCGGGGAATTTTGAATTTCGAGTTCGTAACCAATCAGAGCGTGGCATTGTATAGGATGTGACCAATCAGAACGCTGCATTTTGTATGATATCATGAATGAGAACGCTCTTCCCATCTAACATTCACCCTGTTTATGCCATTATGGTATTACGTAATATCTTATTAGGGATCTATACATAATTATCTGTTTTACCAACATCTTCTGACTAAGAGCGAAGTTCTAACATATTCCTTGCATCCAAAATTCTCGTTTAAACCTATTTGTGATGTAATAGTATTGCGTAATATTACGTGATATATAGGAACATATCCGCAACAAACCAGCACGTTGGCAATAGCGACCCTCATGCGATCACCTAAGTCAAACAGCGACGCGCGCGATTAGTACTTGGATGGTGCACCGTATGTGTATTTAAAAATGTAACAGTCATAGCACATTGGCAATAGTCGTTCTCGCCCTTTCACTGAAGTCAAACAGTAAGGCGTGGGGTCAGTACTTGGATGGTGTACCGTCTGTCTATTTAAAAATGCAACAGTCATAGCACGTTGGCAATATCCGTTCTCGTCCTTTCACCGAAGTCAAACAGCGTCGAGCGCGGTCAGTACATGGATGGTGTATCGTCGAAACCGGTTTGTGACGTCATGGTATTACGTAATCTTTTAACTTTATAAACCTTCCGGCCAACGTCTCCTGTTCTTCCCCATCCTCTGGTGAAATACCCAATTTCCTAATTGGACCTGTTACCACCTACAGCTCCCTGCACTCCGAGCAGCAGCGACACCTTCCGCTCGAAAGCGACACTACATACAGCCCCCTGTACTCCGAGCAGCAGCGACACCTTCCGGTCGAAAGCAACACTACATACAGCCACCTGTACTACATAGGCGCCCTATCGAACAGCAACACCTACCGGTCGAAAGCGATACTACATACAGCCCCTGTACTACTGGCATTACAGGCGTCCTACCAAACAGCGACACCTACCGGTCAAAAGCGGCACTACATACAGTCACCTGTATTACCGGCACTGTCCAGTTATCTACCTTACCGACCAGAGGGGCGGGAGTTTTGAATTTTCCGGGGAGGGGTTGTTGCCCATTTTTAACCCTCCAACCGGGGTTGTGGCCCCCATTGCCACACACGCGCACTCGGGGTTGTGACTACCTTCCAGTATACACGCTCGGGGTGTTGCCTACCTTCCGGGAGGGTGGGAGGGTGGTCCAGAACCCGCCTTCTCTCTCTACTGCTAATAAAAAATTAAAAAATAAAAACAGAGAAATAGTACACATTAAAGAATTAAAAGATCCTCCTGTCGCAGGACCCTCACAAGCTTCATCTACGGAGAATTAATCCCTCCTAAATTTCATGACCTGAACTACAATCCAGGACTTCTTCCTATTAAAATTGGCAACGCACAAAATAAAATCGACTCTTGGTCGTTTATTCAAATATATGATATTAATAACGTTATTTTAGAATTAAAGACCATTCAAAACAAATTTCATCAATTCAAAAATGCTTTTGGGAATACTAATATATACACGAACTCCTCCATTAATTATTATAAAGATAATTTCTATAATTCATATAATTTAGTAACCATTTTAGAAAGAAAAATCGAAACGCAATGTAAACAATTAAATCCTTTAATAAAAGAAAGAACGAAAAGAGGTTTAATCGACGGCTTATGATCAATAATCAAATCTATAACCGGAAATCTAGATCAAACAGATGCCCTAAAATATGATAACGCAATAAGTAAACTATCGGATAATCAAGTTAAATTAAAAACGCTAGTTAAAGAACAAATCACATTATTAGAAAAATCAATTGATATATTTGTTAATCAAACAAGAACCCTTTTCCACAATCAACTCAATTCAAACGAAAAAGTTGTGCAAATAGAAAAAACCTTGCAAACGGTAAAAATTGAAAATTTAAGTGCCAGAACCTTCAATATAATTTACATGATAATCTCACAAGTTCTGACATCTTTTGAAATCATACATACAACCCTAGAGAAAATAGAAGTAGCTATAACGTTTTCCAAATTAAATACATTTCATAATTCAATGATTGAACCCAATGAATTATTAAACGAAATTAAAGGAATTGAAACTTATTTACCTCGAAATAAGTTACCTTTTGAACCAAAGATTGAAAATATATTAATGTTCGAAAAAACCATTGAAGTAAAAGCATATAGCAAAAGGAATCAAATAATATTCATAGTAGATATTCCCATTGTCGAAAGTAAGACTTACAACTATTATCATTTGTATTCACTTCCTGTATATCAAAATCAATCTTTTAATGTTATAATACCACAATCCCGATATTTAATTCTAAATGACGATAATTATATGTTTTTCGATACAAAATGTCAGGATATCACTCCGGACGAATACATTTGCCATGAACTTAATCGATTAAAAATTCGTCATTCAATTCCATGCGAAATACAAATGTTAAAATATTTTGAAAACTTATCAATGTGTAACAAAGTTCCTGTTATGATAGAAGACATGAAAATTCAAAAACTAGAAAGGAACCAATGGATTTTGATAACGCAAAATCAACTAATGTCAAGCAAATCTGTGGAAAAGAAATTAATGAAATACCAATTAAAGGTACTTTCTTAATAGAAATTTACGATAACTGTATTCTTCAGATCAATAATGTACAAATAAAGAACTTTAGGAAACATAAAAGTAATATACAAAATATGTTAATACCAAAATTGTATTTTAAAAATATTCGATTAAACAATGTATCCGAAAATATTGAACCTCTTAAAATAGAAAATGTAAATTTGGATGAAATGCATAAGCTAAGAAATACCTTAGAGATGAAAAAGATAAATGTAGAGAACATAAATGATGTAGAACCTGTAAACTTTAAAATAAGCTTTTCGACAATAATATTATATATTCTACTAATTTTAACGATAGTTTCGATCCTATATAAATTATGTATCGCAAAATATAAGAAGATTTATGGAGTTCAACAACCCGCTGAAAATCTCCCGGATCATCGTGGATTTTCACTCTAAGCAGGGAGGAGTTACGTTCCCGGAAACATAGGAATAGAGAAGATAAAGTTATCAACGCTTAGCTTGCAATTTCAATACGTAAATAGGATAGTTACAGTAAGAACAATGCTTTTGTTACTAGGCTTAAGTACTATGAACATGTACGTCTTTTAATAAATTGCCAAAACTTAAATTTTCTTTTTAAAAACACTTCGATAAGTTAACAAACCAAAACTTGTTCATAAAACTGATAATTATGTATAGATCCCTAGTAACATATTACGTAATACCATAATGGCATGAACAGGGTGAATGTTAGATGAGAAGAGCGTTCTCATTCATGATATCATATAAAATGCAGCGTTCTGATTGGTCGCATCCTATACAATACCACGCTCTGATTAGTTACCAACTCTAAATTCAAAATCGCCCGATGTGTATAGGAAGGTACAGCTCTCGCAATATAAGTTGGCGAAGGGTGGGAGTGAGTTCGCGCAGATAGAGGAGGGATAGATTGCCTATCATTCGTCCTGCAACGTTCCCGTATCAGTGGCGTACCTGAAGGTTCCGAATTGTTAACTAAATTTATATTTAAAAATACAAACAATTTCTTTTTAAACATAATTGCTTTTTAATTTACTAGTGATCGTAATGTGTTTATTTTTAATCTCTAATTATAAATTACAGGTAATTTGATTTATGAAATTATATGTCGTTAAGAGATTTATCTGAGAGTACAATAATTATTAGTTAATATTAATGAAAATTTAATGGAGTTACGAAATGCATGAAATAAAAGAAAGTTAAACTAATCACTATCATCGAAGTACAGTTCATCACCACTATCTTCATCTAAATCCACGGTGGGCAACAGCCGGCCCGCTGTATGATTTGATCCGGCCCGTGAGACATTTTGAAAAACCTAATTTAAAAAAAAATAAAATTACACTACTTACTCAAACTCACGGAATCAAGTAAGCGAGCAAGCCGAACGTCAGCGATCATCAAAGAGTGAGGCGGCAAACATCAAAGCCTTCGATGTTTGCCGCCTCACCGGCGGCGCAACAAAAAATAATTTTTTCTCAACTGTTCTATACTAGACGATTCTAGATCATTCCTTCATTTTGCCTATATAAGCGGGTGGATGTAAGGATAGCCCGAACTTTAGTTCAGTTCTACTTGAGCTACCGAGGTGATAACTTCGACGAGCGATATCCTAGCCAACTGCTAGTGCCGTCAATTAGCTTTGTGACTTTGTGTGCATCTTGGGTGCTTTCTAATTATATTTTGTATACGAAAATGATGTCTGGTGGAAAGAAACGAAAAGTAGATGCAGAGGGTCGCCAGTTTCAAGAAAAATGGACTGAAGAATTCTTTTATCTTGCACAATGGTAAGCCTATTTGTTTGCTGTGTAATGAATCCATTTCAGTGATGAAAGAATTCAATATAAAGAGGCATTACTCATCTAAGCATCCTACGCTGCACTCACTGACAGGTCAAATAAGAAAAGACAAAATCCAGAAGCTTACTGCAAATTTGGAAAAGCAGCAGCGAATGTTTCATAAACAAACAACACTACTTGATAATGTTGTGAAAGCTAGTTTTATAGTTAGTTCAAAATTGGCAAAGTCATTAAAACCATTTTCCGAAGGCGAACTTATCAAGGAGTGTATGTTAGAAGTTTGCAGTGTTTTGTGTCCTGAAAAGAAAAATTAATTTGAAAAAATTAGTTTGTCAAGACGAACTGTTGTCCGACGTATAGAAATGATGGCTAATGATATAAAAACAACATTGACTGACCGTATGGCTGGTTTTGAATCATTTTCCATAGCATTAGACGGGAGCACCGATTTGTCGGACACAGCTCAACTGGCTATATTTATTCGAGGTGTTGATAAAGAGTTCACTGTTACTGAGGAGTTGCTTGCTTTACAGCCGCTAAAAGGAACCACTACAGGAGAGGACATTTTTAATGAAGTTCAAAAGGTATTTACAAGTTTTGCCTTGCCATGGTCAAAATTAGTTGGAGTATGCACAGATGGCGCACCTTCTATGGTCGGCTTACGTAAAGGTTTCATCGGAATTTTGAACGAAAAAGCAACTGAATTAAATGTGCAAAAACATGATTTGATAGTCCTTCACTGCATTATCCACCAACGGAACTTGTGTTCTAAGTCCATTCGACTCCAGAATGTTATGAATGTGGTAGTAAAAACCATCAATTTTATTCGATCCCGAGGGCTTAACCATCGTCAATTCAAGGCGTTTTTGGATGAAATATCAGCCAAATATGACGACGTAACATATTATTCTGAAGTCAGATGGCTAAGCAAAGGGAAAATGCTGAAACGGTTTTACGAGCTTATAAATGAGATAAAAGACTTTATGCCAATAAAAGATAAACCACTATCTGAATTGAGTGACCCAAAATGGATATGTGACTTAGCATTTTTGGTCGACCTTATTGGCTATTTGAATGATTTAAATTTGAAACTTCAAAAACAAGGGCAGTTAGTTAATGATTTGTACAGCCATTTGAAAGCGTTTCAGAATAAAATCCGCTTGTGGGAGGCACAGATGCTGTCTGGAAACAGTTACCATTTCACCACGCTCTCTGCGTATGAGAATATTGCTTATGCTCAATATGCTGAAGAACTCAAGGTACTGTCGGAGCAATTTTCGAACAGATTTAGCGATTTCAGAAACATGGAAGACTATTTCAATTTACTTGCTACTCCAACAAAAAGTAATGTACAAAATGCTCCAATACACTTGCAAATGGAGTTGATCGAGATTCAAGAAAACTCACTCCTAAAATCTAAATTTGAAGACGTAGAGTTGTGTGATTTCTACAAAAATACCTCGAAGAAGACCATTTTCCGCAGCTTAGAAAATTCGCAAGAAGATTGATTTGTGCGTTTGGCAGTACTTATAAATGCGAACAGTTCTTTTCACTGATGAAAGTTAATAAATCGAAATATCGTACAAGGCTGACTGACGATAATTTGGAAAATTCTTTACGTCTTTGTATCAGTGGAATTAAACCAAACATCGATGGATTAGTTTCCCAAGTTCAAGCTCAAGTGTCTCATTGATTTCGGTATCGCTATTTAACATTCGTAGTTTATAACAGTTCCAAATTTAACGATTTAATTATAATGTTATTATTTCATTTTGTTATTTTCATAAATTGATATTATAATAACATTGTCGTATTATTTCATGTCTGATATCTATCGCAAAAAATTATGAACACTACAACACTACTTTAAAATGTACTACTTTTAAACGCGGCCCGCGAACGTATTTGCACCCTAAAGTTTGGCCCACAACATGTCAAAGGTTGCCCATACCTAATCTAAATTAATAATAAGCTGTTCACAGCGTTCGTCAACCAGGATCTCATTCTATAAATATTCTTCTTCTACTTTCATGACATGCTCACAGCGTTTCTGCCAGTCCTCCATTGATATTTTTGAAAACTCTTCCTCTGTTAATTTCTTTATATATACAGTGGTTAAAACACCCCATCGGGGCTTCACCGCTTTAAAAGCTTTCTAAATCCATAATTTCCGGGGTGGATCGGTCCCCATCCTATGTTTTCATATCTTCTGGCTTATTTCTTTCCAGATTCTTCTATCCGTCGTTTTTTCTGCCAGTTGTTAACGCCTGCTCCCCTTAGATCCTCCAACACCTCTTCCAGCCATCTGGACCTCGGTCTTCCTCTTCTCATCTTGCCCCCTGGCTTCCATTCCAGCAACATCCTGATTATGGATTCCTCCCCTGCCCTCCATACATGCCCCAACCATTTTATTCTTTGCCGCTTTATTTTTTTACCACATCTTCTCCCCCAATTTCTTCTTGTAGTTTTTCATTCGTTCTTATTCTGAATTCATTGTCTGTTAGTTTAATTGGCCCCATTATGGTTCTTAATATTTTCCGCTCGAGTATTCTAGATTTTCTTCATCTCTCTTAGTCATTGTCATCGTTTCCGCTGAATACATAAGCACCGGCCTTATTATTGTGTTGTATACTTTTATTTTATTTTTTAGAGAGATTTAGGTTTTTTAACAATTTCCTGTTGGCATAAAAGGCTCTGTTTGTTGTCATATTTTTTCTTTTATTTCGGCTTCTTTACTTCCATCATTTGATACCATAATACCCAGGTATTTGAATTTATCAACCTCTTGAAATGCAAGGTTTTCTACTTTAAATTTTTGGTTTTCTTTGTCCTTTTATCCAACTCTCATCAATTTCGTTTTTGTTTCATTGATTTTCAGACCCAGTTTCTCTCCTTCTTTAATTATTTCTTGCAGTATTTTAACCATTATCTTTCTTCTTTTCGTTATGACCACTACGTCGTTTCTCCTTTCGATGTTTTCACACTAACCTTTGTTGTTTTTAATGTCATTACTATAAGTCTTCTTAGTTTCGCTGGCACATTGAGTTCTCTCATTGCCGAGATAAGCTCTCTCCTTCTAATACTGTCAAATGCTTGCTGAAAGTCTATAAACAAGAATTCCAATTCCATATTGTATTGGTATTCCTTTTCCACTATTTGTTTTATGTTATGCACCGCATCCGTAGTGGACTTTCCGCTTCTGAAACCATATTGATATTGCCCCGTAAAGTTTTCCATTGTACTTGCTAATCTTCTCTGTATTATTGAGGATAGGATTTTATATGTTGTGCTTAAAAGCGTGATTGCTCTATAGTTTTTGCAACTTCGTTGGTCTCCTTTCTTGTGTAATGTCACTATTTGCCCCGATTCCCATTCTTTTGGCATCGTTTCTTCATTCCATACTTTCCGTATCAATTCGTATATGTATTCTTGCAAACGCCCCTCCCCCCGCATTTGAATAATTCGTTATTTATACCATCTTTTCCTGGTGCTTTTCCATTTCTACTAGCCTTTATAATTTCATTCACTTCTTTCAGTGTTGGCTCTTGCACTACAATTTCATCATCCTCCTCCTCAAATGGTTCTTCATTATATTGGCTATCTGTAAGCAGGCCTTTGAAATGCTCTACCCATACTTCTTTATATTGCTCCTCCCCTTCGACTACCCTGCCTCCTCTATCCCTTATGCCACTCATTCTATGTTTATATGGTTGTTATGTTCCTTGATTTTTTGATAATACCTTTTAGTATTTGTTTTCTTATTTTCTTCCTCTATACTTTTCACCTCGTTTTCTATCCATTCCTTCTTACATTTTCGCATTGTTTCTTTTACAATCTTTTCTCGCGTTTTCATATTCTTCTCTGTCCTCATTTCTTCTCGATCTTATCCATTTGTTTCTCATTTCCACCTTTGCTACTAGCTTTTTCTGACACGATTCATTATACCATCCATTGCGTTTTTTCTTTCCCTTTTTTCCAATACACTTTTCTGCTGCTTTATTGATACATTCCTTAATAGTATTCCATCTTGTTTCTAAATCATTCCCATCACTGCTCTCCCTTAACTGTCTCTCTATTTCGTGTTTGTACTTTTCCCTCGTTCTCTCGCTATTTAATTCCTCTATATTCCATTTATTTTCCCTCCTTTTCATATTTATTCTTCCTTTTATTTTCAATTTTACTGTCGCTGTCACCATAAAATGATCCGAGTCCGCACAAGCTCCTCTATATGTTCTTACATCTAATATGGACGACTGTTTCCTTTTGTTAACCAATACATGGTCTATTTGCGTTTGAGTTTTCTGATCTGGTGAAATCCATGTTATTTTATGCACTTTTTTATGTTCGTGTTTAGTACTACTAATGACCAAATTTGCTCTTTCCGCTAGATTGCACAATCGATGTCCGTTATCATTTGTCTTATTGTGTATTGTATGTTTTCCTGCTACTTGTTTGATATATTCCTCTTTTCCTATCTGTGCATTAAAATCGCCTAAGACAATAACAGTATCTTCCTTCGGTATCTTTTCAATTTCCTCCTCCACCCTTTCGTAAAACTTAACCTTTACTTCCTCGTCTGCGGGTTCAGTCGGCGCGTATACATTCAGCAATGACAATTTAAGTGGCTTTGTATCTAGTCTAGTGTAAGCTAGGTTTTCATTTATTGGTTTGAATTCCATTACCTTTTGTCTTAGTTTTCCCAGTATCATAAATGCTACTCCCTTATGGCCTTGCTTTTCATCTCCTGAATATAATATTGTAAAGCCCTCTTTATCTAATCTTCCTTGTCCCTCCCATCGCACCTCTTGTATTGCGGCTATGTGTATTCTATATCTTTCCAGTTCTTTTGCTACTTCTTGCATTTTTCCTACTACTAGCATGGTTCTTACGTTCCACGTACTAACTCTGAGTTTTGTATTTCTGACTATTTTCCTCATATTACTCATACGATTCCTCTCAAATTTGTTATTCGTCTCTTGAACTTCCATACCTATTTGATTTGCCGGCTCATGTCCATTTCCTTTCCAAGTCAAAACCGTCTCCTTCCGTTCACATTTTTTATTTGCCAGTTTTTTGTAGGCTTTCTGTTATTCTTTTCTCTCTTGCATTCCATAACATCTCCTTTCCATCAACTATCAACCTCATATGCCCCATCTTAACGGATTTTCCTTCTTCTCTCATTGTCCTTGCTATTTGTCTTAACTTCCTTTGAACGTTTCTTTCCTGCGGCATCAGATCACTATTAATATATATATATTTTCCTTTCAATTTCATTTTGCTTCTTAGTATTCCTAACTTTTCATCAAAATTTTCCATCATCACGATAATTTTATTCTGCGTAATCTTTCTCACTTCTTTAACCTTACTCTCCACTCCCAGCTCCGCGTTCATCCATTCCCCTATCTGTTTTTTCAGATCTCCATTTCTTTCTTCTATCTCTATTCCGGTTACAATTATATTGTTTTTGCGTTTCTCTTTTTCCATATTTTCCACTCTTTTTTCTAAGTTCATATAATTGTTTTCCAATTCATTATATTTTTGGTCCCATTTCTGGTTCATCACTTTCATTTCATCTCTTAATGCTCTCATTTCGTTGTTGCTGCTTTCCAATTCTTTACTCATTTTGTTCTGTTCTCTTCTGATTTGCCTAATTTCTTCTAATACTTGTTTGCAAATTTCTGTAACATTTTCCACACTCTTCTCTTTGTCTCGACTTGGAGGTGATCTATATATTTTTTTACTTCTATCAAATATGTCCCTGCCTTCTCCCCTTCTCCTCTTAGCATCGGAGCTAGCACTCTCGGAATCTGACATTTTAAATTTTAAAACTTTTACTTCTGCCTTTAATGCGGCCCTGCTTATTGTTTTGATACCATGTACCGCGGCAAGGTCAACCCGGTCAACCCGTCGAAGATAACCTTGCTTGTCGATTTATTTATTATTTATTGAAAGATCTATTTCAGATTTTATTTATGCTTTATGAATTATTTAATTCTGACTCACCGTTTACCTTTCTTGTTTATTTATCACTCTTCGGAAATTATTCAACTTGCATACTTATCTTTTTTGGCTTTAATTCACTGACAAAATTCCACACAACTGTTCACTGTCGCACAGAGCAGGACTCCTTGTTAATTTCTTTACATCTTCTAATTTGAATGGGACGTTTCTTGCTCCCACATTATTCTTAATCTGTGCCCATACCATCTCAATAAAATTGAGGTCTTGGTGATAGGGTAGGCAACCTTAAAGCAGTATGCCCCTTCTGCTCAAAATATTCATCAAATTTATAAGTAACATAGCGCTCTTTATGTGACTTGATTATACGATATACTTGTGGTTTCAACATATCGGTGTCAAAGGGAATCCTCTTAGCTGTCAGCCATTCAACCATTTTTACTTTCCTACTGACAGATGTAGGTGCTTTGTTTGCTTGAACATTATGGTAGGGAGCATTATCTATAACAACCACAGATTTGTCAGGCAGATTTAGAATTAGTTTCTCATTTATCTCTTTTCCGTAATTTTCGGCGTTGATATCGTCATGGTAACCACCACTTTTTGAGCCAGATTTAAATATTAATAAGCACTCTGGAAGAAAACCCCTACTGCAGCCCGGGTGTATTATGATTAGTCTTTGCCCTTTAGATATATTTTTTACAAGACCTTTTGCACTTCTATCGCTCCAATTTGTCGATGAAGTATGACCACTATGAATATATGTTTCGTCAATTACACTATGGGATATTTGTTTTGTCTAAAAAATTTATTTTCTGTAAATAATCTATTCTTCGTGATCTAATATCTATTGGTTCGATTAATATTTTTCTGTTATTTTGTGTACACCTAAATTTGAATCCCATATCTTTCACAATTTTTCGCAGCGAAGTTTCTGAGCCCTCCCATTCTAGTTCTTTACTCACCTTCTTATGTAAGGCTCCTATAGTAACACGACAGTCTTCTGTACGGTGAAAATTATAAATTATGTGTCACAACTCTCTAATTTTGTATTCCGGCAACTGTGTAACAGAGCAACGCCGCTGTCCCCTTTTTCCTGGATTGCGAAATTTATTTTCTCCGGGAGTACTTTCGGCTTTGCCTTCCTGAACAATTCGCTCGATACTTCTTATAGATATATCGGTTGCATTCGAAACACATTCTTTTATATCTGATAAAGACTGTTGCGCCGTTTTTAAACCAAAAAATAATTATACACATTAAAAACTACTTCCCGCGCTTGACTATTTATCATTTTTCCTTCACCTACCGGACTCATATTGATATGACAATGGTAATTCCTATGCACTATCTGAATCAGGCGGGTGGGAGGCACGTGTCCTAAATACGTTTACGGCGCATCCCCACCGCTCGCCAACTTATATTGCGAGACCTGTAGTTCAACCAACAACATCCTTAATACTGATCAAGAGGCTTAACGTCAGACAGTAAGTAATAAAGTCACTGGACATGCGCAAGTTAGTTCTGGTGAACACTACATACTATTGATCGGTCATCAATAAGGTGAATAACCGGTTTATATGTTTAAATGTAAACTACACCAAACTGAGGAATCGGGAGATGACCCGAGCTTCATACGATTGACCGACCACTAATCACAGTACGCTTTATCATTAGACATCACAAATACGTTTAGATATTATACTTTAATACGATATTATAAGGAAATGGAACGTAAGTCAATTAGTTAGTAAATTATTAAAACGTATCACATAGGATGTGTTTGTGTATGGATATAATTAAGTTTATTAAGATCGCAGAAGGATTTTTAAAAAGTTTATTTAAAATTATAACTAAAGACTAACACAAAATAATATAAAGAATAACGTACGCAAGCCTATAGCCTAAAGGTACAAGTTATCTATTCGGATTCTAAGTTCTAAGTGTGCTGGCAATGTGTGTCGCCTAATTTAATAACTTGTCCTGCAAACAATTCTGGTCGGGGTTTGTGGAATTCTTTCAGGGATGAATTAGTATTTTGAACGGAAGATATTGTATATTTTAAGGGGACGTCTGGCGTTTAGTTATGTGTGGTGTTTGTTATCCGAACATAACTATATGTTTAACTGGAACGCTTATACCAATAATAATCGACTGTAAATCAACAAAGTTAAACATATCAGGCTCGGTCAGGTCGTGGACGGATAGAACTCAATATCATTCAGTAAGATATGTGGATTTTCTATAACGATTCTATACAGTCTGCATCTAATAAAATTGCGTAATACAGGCTCCTTTGTCTATTGATACGAGCGTGTAACGTCACAAACAGGATTCAACGACAGTTCTGTGTTAAATGTGCAAGTTCATATAAAATCAAATTTACTGAAACCCAGTCCATTATTCATTAATATGTTAAGATACATGTAGAAGAACACTTAAAAAGTTTGATTGATCCCATTATATGAAATATCGCATTCTGATTGAATACCGATAAATTATATAAAAGCGAGTTCATTGTCGTGCTCTTCACAATTTACCGACAGCTTTCTAACAGTTAGGTCGTGAACTTCAACATCTTTACCTCCAGTATACCGTTTTAGTGTTTATAGTTAGGCGTTGATTTCCTACTGGTGCAGCGTTTTATTATCACTTAGTATTCGTCGTGGTTGGACAGGCATATTTTATGTAAGTTATTTAAATTTCACCGCATACTTTCCATAATATAATGCAATATTATAGTTTAAGGTGGAGTGGGAGATATGCCACAAAACGTTTGCAAGAAAAGATGGATTGAACAGACATCCCTGCTTAAACAATAAATCCTACACATGCACGATATGTGAGGAAATCTTTACGAGATCGGATAGTCTTTCTCGACATAAGAAAACGCATAATATCGATTCCATAACCAAGAAACGAGATGTATCAGAAAAGAAGCAGCCACCAAGTAAAACGAACCATCCGGCGAATAGCATGTCGGAACAGGATTTTCGATGCTGCGACCAAACCTTACCGACGGCTATATTACACAATGGACACCTTTGTTTCCATGCGTATCTGAACAGCAATTCCCTTAAACTTGAAGAGAATATGTTCACCATAAAAATCACCCGGAACAATAATGTAAAAATAATGATAAAGCAGGCACCTCTTGATGTAATACAACCTACAACATGAAAAATTACATAAATATAGGATATTCCAACGGTATTATCCGACGTGAAGGTAATCTCGATGGACCGATGCTTTCCAAGAGACAGTGCAGTGAAATATAATAACGGAGTAAAATAATTTTATACATATTGTATTGAATAAAGGATATCATCGTAAACTTTACGAATTTTATTTAAAGGGTGGAACAATATTTATAATAAGTATGCAGGATTAAAATAATGCAATATTACTAATAAGTAAGTATAGCAAAAAGCGTAAGAATGTTTATCCAACTGCTGTGGAAGTTATAAAATCCCACTGATTCGTTCTCATTTTCTAGGTAAAACCCCTTCGAGGGAGTATACGTTCTCATATTTGAATTTCTGCAATTCCTGTTTATAGGACTACCCCCAGAATCGGTTTCTCGTTTACATCTTCAATTAAATATGCGTTGGGACTACCCACCTTACTTAAATACGTAAGAATACGGGATTTAACCTGAATGGATCGATGTTTCGTATGATTATATTCATCGATTATTTTAGACAAAATATTCATCTACCTATACAAACCTCTCAAACGAAATAAATGTACAATATGAAGCTACCAGCATTATTCGACAGTCCTAACGCCGCAAGGAGCCGTGTTGCTGGTGAAATTATACGATACTGCACACGTCAAATACATCTCTATACAAACGTATACAGACTTGACTTCAATACAGAAACAAAAACCCACGAAGTTGTACGAACCGTGTATTTAATAAGGGGTGGAAAAGGATACATATATCTATATACTGTTGGCATAAGAGGAATAAAAGTCCCATTCTAACATGATAACGGAAGTATCTTTTTGGATGTCGATATCATGGACATACCAAAGGTGAATGTAATGGGAGGTTTAACGTGATGTCTACGATGGAAGACGAAGGAAAAACAAGATGATACCGGAAAATATAAAATTTGCAAGCCATGAAAGAAAATAGTCATATACCAATCTAACCAGTTAAATAAAGAACAGGCTGTGCATCTAATGGTCCGTTACAATGTACGTTGTTATGCTTATGCATAATACGCATTCCACTTGTATTGGCTGTTTGAGATTCGGACTAGTATGATTCTATTGGTTTATACGCAAAGTCGATGTAGACCATAATACATAGCACCGTTTTTCGTTCGTGATTAACAAATTTTATATCACCCCAACAACCTTACTTCATATTGTAAATTTATTTCGTTTGAGAGGTTTGTATAGGTAGATGAATATTTTGTCTAAAATAATCGATGAATACAGTCATACGAAACATCGATCAATTCAGGTTAAATCCCTTATTATTACGTGTTTAAGTAAGGTGGGTAGTGCCAACGCATATTTAATTGAAGATGTAAACGAGAAACCGATTCTGGGGGTGCTCGTATAAACAGGAATTGCAGATAAACATTATTACGCTGTTTTGCTATGCTTACTTATTAGTAATATGGCATTATTCTAATACTGCATACTTATTATAAATATTGTTCCACCCTTTAAATAAAATTCGTAAAGTTTACGATGATATCTTTTATTCAGTATAACATGTATAAAATTATTTTACTCCGTTATTAAATTTCACTCGCTGCACTGTTTCTTGGAAAGCGTCGGTCCATCGATATTACCTTCACGACGGATAATACCGTTGGAATATCCTATATTTATATAATTTTTCATGTTGTAGGTTGAATTACATCATGGGGTGCCTGCTTTATCATTATTTTTATATTATTGTTCCGAGTGATTTTTATGGTGAACATATCCTCTTCAAGTTTAAGGGAATTGCTGTTCAGATGCGCATGGAAACAAAGGTGTCGATAGTGTAATGTAGCCATCGGTAAGGTTTGGTCGCGGCATCGAAAATCCTGTTCCGGCATGCTATTCGCCGGATGGTTCGTTTTAGTTGGTGGCTGCTTCTCTTCTGAATCATCTCGTTTCTGGGTATGGAATCGATATTATGCGTTTTCTTATGCCGAGACAAACTATCCGATCTCGTAAAGGTTTCCTCACATGTGGTGCATGTGTAGGATTTATTATTGAAGCAGGGATGTCTGTTCAATCCATCTTCCCTTGCAAACGTTTTGTGGCAAATCTCGCACTCCATATTAAACTATAATATTGCAGTCTATTAGGGAAAGTATGCAAGTGAAATTTATATAACTTACCTAAAATATGCCTGTACAATCACGGCGAATAACCAAGTGATAATGAAACGCTGGACCAGTAGGAAATCAATGCCTAACTATAAACACTAAAACGATGTACTGGAGGTAAAGATCTTGAAATTCACGACCTAACTGTTAGAAAGCTGTCGGTAAATTGTGCAGAGCACGGAAATGAACTCGCTTTTATATAATTTATCGATATTCAATCAGAATACGATATTTCATATGATGCGATCAATCAAACTTTTTAAGTGTTTTTCTACATGTATCTTAATATATTAATAAATAATGCACTGGGATTCATTAAATTTGATTTTATATTAACTTACACATTTAACACAGAACTGTCGTTGAATCCTGCTTGTGACGTTAGATGCTCGTATCAATAGACAAAGGAGCCCTGTATACGTAATTTTATTAGATGCCGTCTGTATAGGATCGTTATAGAAAATCCACATATCTTACTGAAAGATACTGATTTCTATCCGTCTACGACCTTACTGAGCCTGATATTTGACTTTGTTGATTTATAATCGATTATTGTTAGTATAAGCCTATGTGATACGTTTTAATAATTTATTAACTAATTGACTTACGTATTAAAGTATAATTCCTTATAATATCGTATTAAAGTATAATATCTAAACGTATTTGTGATGTTTAATGATGTAGCGTACTGTGATTAGTGGTCGGTCAATCGTATGAGGCTCCGGTCATCTCTCGATTCCTCAGTTTGGTTCGGTTTACATTTAAACATATAAACCGGTTCTTCACCTTACTGATGACCGATCAATGGTATATAGTGTTCACCAGAACTAACTTGCGCATGTCCAGTGACTTTATTACTTACTGTCTGACGTTAAACACCTTGATCAATATTAAGGATGTTGTTGGGTGAACTACCTTCCTATACATATCGGGCAATTTTGAATTTCGAGTTGGTAACCAATCAGCGGGTGGCATTGTATAGGATGCGTCCAATCAGAACGCTGCATTTTATATGATATCATGAATGAGAACGCTCTTCTCATCTAACATTCACCCTGCTTATACCATTATGGTATTACGTAATATGTTACTAGGGATCTATACATAATTATCAGTTTTATCAACATCTTCTGACTAAGAGCCAAGTTCTAACATATTTCTGTCTTAATAAATAAATAAATAAATAGCGTTTCATTAGCTCGTATCCAAAATTCTCGTCTAAACCTGTTTGTGACGTAACGGTATTGCGTAATATTACGTAATATATAGGAATGATCCGAAGCAATCGGCACGTTGGCAATGGCGGCTTTCATGCGATCACCTAAGTCAAACAATGTCGGGCGTGGTCAGTACATTGATGGTATACCATATGTGTATTTAAAAGTGCAACAGTCATAGCACGTTGGCAATGGCCGTTCTCGTCCTTTCACCTAATTCAAACAACGTCGGGCGCGGTCAGTACATGGATGGTATACCGAATGTGTATTTAAAAATGCAACAGTCATAGCACGTTGACTACAGCCGTTCTCGTCCTTTCACCGAAGTCAAACAGCGTCGAGCGCGGTCAGTACATGGATTGTGTACCGTCGAAACCGGTTTATGACGCTTTGGTATTACGTAATCTTTTAACTTTACAAACCTTCCGGCCAGTGCCTCCTGATCCTCCATCTTCTGGTGACAAGCTTAATTTCCTACTTAGGCCTGTTAACTGTATTACCACCTACAGCTAACTGTACCACACATTCCGAGCAACAACGATACCTACCGGTCAAGAGCGTCATTACATACAGCCACTTGTACTACCGACACTACATAGGTGCCCTACCGAACGGCGACTCCCCCGGCAGAAGCTACACTACCCACAGAAATCTGTATTATCGGCACTACATAGGTATCTATCCTCCCAACAACAGCGACACCTCCTGATCAAAAGCTACACTACATAAAGAAATCTGTATTACCGGCACTACATAGGTATCTATCCTCCCAACAACACCGACACCTACCGGTCAAAAGCTACACTACATACAGCCACCTGTACCTGTATCTACCTTACCGACCAGAGGGGCGGGAGTTTTGAATTGTCCCCGGGGAGGGATTGCCGCCCATTTCTAACCCTCAAACCCCCAAACAACTTTCGGAGCGGTGGAGCGGTGGGTCTTGAATCGGTCATTCTCTCTATTGTCGGCTAACTATTAATCATTGTCCCTTCTGGAAAGTCTACTTAAGTCATTCATTCTAATGTATATAATCACCTTTTAATTTTAGCTGTAAGAAATCATTTACATGTAATTTATGACGGTTACGAAAGTGAATTTCTAGGTCTCATGAATCCATCACCTTTATTGAACATATACCGACACAGGCAGTTAGAGGTACAGTAGAAGTCGTAGCTTAGCTCATTATCAATTGGAGTTAGAGTTACACTGGCAGTCGTAGCTCAACTCATCGTCAGTTAAGCACTTAAAAATCAGTTGTATCTCAGCTCAGTCAAACAGTTTTGTGAACCACCACGAAGTTGTCGCAATAATCGTCTTGGTAATAAATAAGTGAAATAATTCAGTGCGTTATTATTTTCATCAGGAATCGTCAGTTCGTTATATACAATAAGAGGGCCGATATCAACTTCTTCGCAGTAAAATGTCAACAAGATCGATCTACTTTCATTCATTTATTATATATACTTGAATAATTATCAGATATAAGAACACAAAATTTAAACAATTCACTTCGTTAAGTTCGATTATTGCTATTTTCACATTAAAACAATATTTACATTATCTAAATTCATTCATTCGATTAGTGTGCCTCCTTTCTCCGCGCCTTGCTCAACATTTTTCCGAAATCTAGCAAAGGCTTCTCTAGGTAAATAGAATTTACTGCATCGCTAAGACAATCTTTTAACACTTCTACATCATTTGGAAACCTATCAGAATACACTATTTGTTTTATCTGACCACAAAAGCAGAAATCCATAATTGTTAGATCCGGTGATCTTGGCTGCCACAAAATGAAACCAAGCTACCCATGTTTTTTTCGCAAAGTCGAGTAGGCACGCCAATCGTCAAGTGGAAAGTATTCTTCCACAAATCAGTTCAAAATATTTTAATAATTATGCGGATTAAATCTTCATTCAATGAAATATAATCCAATGACACCACAATGATAGGAACTAGCACATCAGATAATAATAATAATAATAATAATAATAATAATAATAATAGTAATAATAATAGTATACGTTTATTTCGGAACAAGTGTACAAAACAGCAAAACATGCTGGAAAAAGTCAAGAAAACAAAGAAAAGACAATGAAAATTCAATTACTACGGTACTGCGCTTCACCTTTATTAGATCTGATATGCTAGGGCGGAGTATAGTATTAAGGTTTTTTATTCAAATTTACTGTCATTGAAACAGATCATAACATTGAGCGATTTTTTATATTAAGACAGATCTTTAAAAATATGCACTTGGGAGGGTCCATAAACCATCAACTGTGTATTGTAAATCTTTTCTAGATCTGCTTGAGAACGCTGGTACAGATAATATGTATTTCTTATTACTAAAGGCCGGATAATATGCAGTTTGCATAAATTTGCATATTTGCATAATATATGCATTGTGTATATTATTTGCATATTTTGTAGTAATTCAGCATATTTGAAGTATCCGAGTCTTATCTATTTATTGGATGTAATTTATTATAGGTTAGGCATTACTAAAAATATGTCGTGGTTGTAACAAACAAAGAGTTAAACAGCCTTCTTTAAATTAAAAATAGCATTTTATGAAGCCTCTTCTCGATACTTTTCCGATAAGCGCTTCCAAAAATTTATTAATGCTGTTCCCATACATCTAGACCGGGACAGAATTCAAGGAAAAGCAAATTCCCTGAAACTTCTAAATAAATACAAAAACACGTTTTACCAGAAAATTAGGAGCACAGGTGTTTCTTTGTTATTCGGAGAAATTTATTCCCATATTCGAAAGCAATTTATTTTAAACGTTATTTTACGTTGGTTTTTCGAAGTGTAAACTTGTGGGTTGTTATTAATTATAATGCCAATAAACAAAAATGCCGAAAATAGCGACTGTGCCTAGATGGATTGCACCTTATTCAGAATTGCGTATGGATGGAGAAAAAGTATTTTGCATAGCATGCAGCAAGATTGTAAGTAAAATTTAAGTTTATTTCGTCTTATTAATCTATAGTTTTTAAACGACGTTTAACAAAATCAGCAATGCAACGCTTCGAAAAACAATTTTATTTTAAAACTTTATTTTAAAATGAGTAAAATGAGATGTATATTTCATGCGTGTTCTTCGCATATCATCAGCACAATACGGAATATCTGATATTCCTGCTGATGATTTTTAAATAAAAATCATTTTAAAATAAAATTATTTGTCGAAGCGTTGTGTTGGTTATTTTATTAAATGTCGTTTATTCCGATTGCTTCGCAAACTCTTTACACATTAGTTTTTTATTACACCTTTATCTTTTACTAACACTTATGTTATAAAAAAACAACTGATGATGTGATATTTTTTATGCAGGTTACAAGTGAGAGAAAGTTTCAAGTCGACCAGAATATTAAAACTCCATCTCATGCTGCAATACTATCAACGATGAAATTGGCGAAGAAGGGTCAGGAAACATTACTGCAATGTTTGCCATCAACCTCCAAAAAATCGGAACAAAAACAATTTAATGAAGATTTGTGCCTAATGTTTGTGTCGGCAGATATTACACTACATAAAATAAACAATGTAAATGTCAAGTTATTTTTGCAAAAGTACACTAGCAAATATAATATTCCCGACGAAAGCACCTTAAGAAAAATTATATTCACCGTATCTATGCAGAAACAATGAGTAGCATTAAGAAGGCTGTGTCAAACAATTACCTTTACATATGCGCCGATGGAACTACTGATAGGGTGGGTCGACACATAGTTCATTTAATGATAGGTATCCTTAACATATCGGTTCCAGCAAAATCTTATTTAATTTCATCCAAACAGTTGGAAAAGGCAAACAATTTGACAATAACAAGGTTTATACAGGAAGAGCTGGCAATCTTTTTCTTACCGGAATCGATTCCAGCAGAAAAATTTTATTGTTTTTAGCGGATGCCGCACCATACATGGTGAAGGCAGCTTGCAACTTGAAAATCTTTTACCCAAATTTAATTCACACAACTTGCTTGGTGCACGGACTAAATCGTGTTGCAGAAGAAGTAAGAAACAATTTTCCCTTGGTAAATACTTTAATTAGTAGGGCTAAGAAAGTGTTTTTAAAGGCTCCATTAAGAGTTCAGTTTTACAAACAACATCTACCCGGTATTCCGCTTCCTCTTCAACCAGTAATCACACGATGGGGAACGTGGTTGGAAGCTGCTATGTTTCATGCAAATCATTATAAAGAAATAAAGACAATTATTATGGATCTTGATAGCGATACACAATCTGTGCTAGACGCCCAAAAGATGTATTCGAGTAAAGAAATATCTCAACAGTTGGCGTTTATTAAAGCCAACTACAGTTTTATTTCCACTTCTATATTGCAATTGGAAAAACAATTTATGTCGCTAATTGAGAGCGTTGAAATAATAAACAAATTTGAAAAGTTATGTTTTGATGTTAAAGGAATGGTGTGAAAATACGTGTATGGAAAATTTTTAAGTGTAATTGAAAAAATGAGGGTTTTGAAAAGCTAAAGGATATTGCTAAAATCTTGTGTGGTGCAGGAGGACAAAATCGAACCGAAATCCAGCTAGGTTAAGAAAAGAACAAGGAAAAACGAAGAAAACAACAATGAAACGAGCAATTTTAGTAATGTAAGTCGAATTTTATATTTATTGTAATAGGTCTTATTTTTAACTATTGAAATATCATATGTCCATTGAAGATTTAACACAACTATTCGAAACTACGCTTAAAATAAATACGGAAATGCAGAATCAAAACGCAAACCCCGTGAATTACCAATTATTAAAATTACAAACAGACATCATTCCTAACTATGATGGTAACCCCCACACACTAGGAATTTTCATAGATCACTGTGAAAATTTAATTCAAAGTTACGAACCATTAAATTTACCGCAGATTAAGAATATGATAGTTAGAGCGATTATTGGCAAATTGACCGGTAGAGCACTAAATTTAATAGGATCCAGAATTGAATTAAGAATCTGGAACGAAATTACGACCACACAGAGGCGAAACGCCATACAATTTTGGAATGAGATTGCAAGACGCTAGAAGTTTGATAATTTCAAAGCTAAATTTAGAAAATATACCACTTAATGAAAATACCATTAAATTACAAAATTATGAAGACCTTTCGTTGAAAACTTTTATAAAAGGATTGTCGGGTCATTTACAAAACAATGTCAGACTAAGAAACCCTGATTCTTTGGAAAAAGCAATGTCACTTGTAATCGAAGAAGAAAATTTTCAATATGTACAGAACCAATAAAAAACATTGAACACACAAAATCACTTTAAACCCCAAGAAAGAGTCACACCTGCCAATTATAAACCACAATCTACCCCAATTCACTCAACAATATAAACCACAATTTACTCCCCAATTTACTCTACAGTATAAAGCACAATTTACTCCGCAATATAAACCACCATTTACTCCCCAATTTACTTCACAATATAGACCACAACCAACTCCCCAATTTAATTCGTAATTTAGACAACAATTTAATGTACCGCCAAGACCAAATTTTCAACCCAAATCCTTCTACCAACAAGCGCAACAAAATCATAATTTTGCACCCAGACAAAATTACCCGCAACAAACTAATTTCAATTTCCAAACCCCTTTCTCGCAACAGAGACAAAGTCAACTAATTCGCAGATTCCCCAACCAAATTACGAAAATAAACCAGAACCGATGGATGCTTCCACAATTAAATCCCTAAATAGAAACAAGAATCACTTAAATCATTACGAACTAAATGAAAAGTCTTACAATGAAAATTTTGATGAAAATCCTGAATACTACGACATTCCCGAAACACCAATAAACGAACAACCGCAGTACGACATTAATTATATAGAACCAGAAGATTTTGTCGACAACGAAGATGAAAATGTAAATTTTCACCAGACTTCACCTTTAAACAACCAGACCTAATAACATTAAATTTAGTCCGAGCAAATTTACCATACGTTTATATACCCGAATTAGACGCAAATTTCTTAATAGATACAGGTAGTAGTAGAAGTTTAATAAATCCTGAATTAGCCTACAAATTTTATTACAATTATATTTTTGAAGAAGATTTTAACATTGAAACAGCTCATAGTATCACATATCACGACGAAGTAATGATTATCCCTGTTTTTAATATGTTTAACGTAAATGAAACTCATAAATTTTACATTTTTAAATTTAGTGAAAAATATGACGGATTTATAGGAGTAGATTTATTGAAACAATTAAAAGCTTCAGTAAACGTAAACTCAAAATTACTAATAACACCGCGAGTCAAAATTCCGATAATATATGAAAGTGAAGAATTAACCAAATGAAAAAGAAACCTTAAAGTTCATAAATATTCAATTACTATTCCCGCGAGAACCGAACAAATTGTAAAATTACCAGTAACAATAGAAAAAGGTATAGGACATTTAGATTATATAAAAATATGGACCTAATACAGAATCATCTAGCGCTTTAGTGAATGTTGAAAATTATTTTGCTATAACGACAATAATTAATTCCGATATGCAACCGGTATCAATAAAGATAGAAGAACCTTACGAAATCGAACAATGAAATATTAACGAAGTCAGTTTTACGAATCAAACTAGTGCTAATAAAATAAACACGACACAAGATAACTTGCTAAACGAAAATTTAAAAAACCTTCGCCTAAATCACTGCAATGTAGAAGAAAGACGAGCAATACATAAATTATGCCTTGAGTACCGCGATATATTTCACTGTGAAACAATCCCTTTAACTTTTACAAACAAAATTCGACATCAAATTAATCTAACCAATGATTCACCTATTTTCACGAAACAGTATAGATACCCCGAAATTCACAAACAAGAGGTCAAATCACAAATACAGAGAATGCTAGAAACTGATATAATCCAACCATCTATTTCCCCTTGGTCCAGCCCTATCTGGATTGTACCCAAAAACTAGATGCGTCAGGTAAACCGAAATGGCGACTAGTAGTCGATTACAGAAAATTAAATGAACGAACAATTGACGACAAATACCCTTTACCAAATATTACCGATATCTTAGACAGATTAGGTAAAAGCCAATATTTTACAACTCTCGATTTATCGAGCGGATTTCACCAAATACAAATGAACTCAGAAGATTGCGCAAAAACAGCTTTTTCTACGGAAAACGGTCATTATGAATATAAAAGAATGTCGTTTGGACTAAAAACGCACCAGCAACTTTTCAACGTGTAATGGATAACATTTTAAGAGGACTTCAAAACGAAATTTGGATAGTATATTTAGATGATATTGTAATTTATAGCACCTCTCTGACAGAACACATTCAACGGTTAAAAGAAATTTTCAATCGATTAAGATCAGCCAATTTCAAAATCCAACTTGATAAATCAGAGTTTTTAAGAAAGGAAGTTAATTATTTAGGACATATTATCACACCCGAAGGCGTTAGACCTAATCCGGACAAAATTCATGCTGTTAAACAATTCCCTATCCCTAAAACACAACGAGAAATTAGAAGCTTCCTAGGATTAATAGGATATTACCGTAAATTTATTAAAGATTTTTCAAAAATAACCAAACCACTAACCATTTGTTTAAAGAAAGACCGTAAAGTCATCATCGATCAGAATTATTTGAATGCTTTTAATACATGTAAAAAATTATTAATTAACGAACCTATACTGCAATATCCAAATTTTTCTGAAAAATTTATCTTAACAACAGATGCATCAGATTTAGCATTAAGAGCAGTATTATCACAAGGTCCTATTGGATCAGATAAACCAATAGCATTCGTTTCACGAACCTTAAAGGGAGGTGAACAAAAATACAGCACAATTGAAAAAGTGCTCTTGGGAATCGTGTGGGCTTGTAAACATTTCAGACCTTATCTTTTTGGCCGTAAATTTACTATTTATACAGATCATAGACCACTCACATGGTTATTCATACTACAAGAACTAAACTCTAAACTCGTACGATGGAGGCTAAAACTCGAAGAATTTGACTATGAAATTGAATATAAAAAAGATAAATTAAATTCTAATGCAGACGCGCTTTCGAGAATCAAAATTAATGCAATTGAAAATGAAATATAAAATTGGCAACGCACAAAATAAAATCGACTCTTGGTCGTTTATTCAAATATATGATATTAATAATGTTATTTTAGAATTTAAGACTATTCAAAACAAATTTCATCAACACAAAAATGCTTTTGAGAATACTAATATATACACGAACTCCTCCATTAATTATTATAAAGATAATTTCTATAATTCATATAATTTAGTAACCATTTTAGAAAGAAAAATCGAAACGCAATGTAAACAATTAAATCCTTTAATAAAAGAAAGAACGAAAAGAGGTTTAATCGACGGCTTAGGATCAATAATCAAATCTATAACCGAAAATCTAGATCAAACAGATGCCCTAAAATATGATAACGCAATAAGTAAACTATCGGATAATCAAGTTAAATTAAAAACGCTAGTTAAAGAACAAATCACATTATTAGAAAAATCAATTGATATATTTGATAATCAAACAAAAACCCTTTTCCACAATCAACTCAACTTAAACGAAAAAGTTGTGCAAATAGAAAAACCTTGCAAACGGTAAAATTTGAAAATTGAAGTGCCAGAACCTTCAATATAATTTACATGATAATCTCACAAGTTCTGACATCTTTTGAAATCATACATACAACCCTAGAGAAAATAGAAGTAACTATAACGTTTTCCAAATTAAATACATTTCATAATTCAATGATTGAACCCAATGAATTATTAAACGAAATTAAAGGAATTGAAACTTATTTACCTCGAAATAAGTTACCTTTTGAACCAAACATTGAAAATATATTAATGTTCGAAAAAACCATTGAAGTAAAAGCATATAGCAAAAGGAATCAAATAATATTCATACTAGATATTCCCATTGTCGAAAGTAAGACTTACAACTATTATCATTTGTATTCACTTCCTGTATATCAAAATCAATCTTTTAATGTTATAATACCACAATCCCGATATTTAATTCTAAATGACGATAATTATATGTTTTTCGATACAAAATGTCAGGATATCACTCCGGACGAATACATTTGCCATGAACTTAATCGATTAAAAATTCGTCATTCAATTCCATGCGAAATACAAATGTTAAAATATTTTGAAAACTTATCAATGTGTAACAAAGTTCCTGTTATGATAGAAGACATGAAAATTCAAAAACTAGAAAGGAACCAATGGATTTTGATAACGCAAAATCAACTAATGTCAAGCAAATCTGTGGAAAAGAAATTAATGAAATACCAATCAAAGGTACTTTCTTAATAGAAATTTACGATAACTGTATTCTTCAGATCAATAATATACAAATAAAGAACTTTAGGAAACATAAAAGTAATATACAAAATATGTTAATACCAAAATTTGTATTTTAAAAATATTCGACTAAACAATGTATCCGAAAATATTGTACCTCTTAATATAGAAAATGTAAATTTGGATGAAATGCATAAGCTAAGAAATACCTTAGAGATGCAAAAGATAAATGTAGAGAACATAAATGATGTAGAACCTGTAAACTTTAAAATAAGCTTTTGGACAATAATATTATATATTCTACTAATTTTAACGATAGTTTCGATCCTATATAAATTATGTATCGCAAAATATAAGAAGATTTATGGAGTTCAACAACCCGCTGAAAATCTCCCGGATCATCGTGGATTTTCACTCTAAGCAGGGAGGAGTTACATTCCCGGAAACATAGGAATAGAGAAGATAAAGTTATCAACGCTTAGCTTGCAATTTCAATACGTAAATAGGATAGTTAGAGTAAGAAAAATGCTTTTGTTACTAGGCTTAAGTACTATGAACATGTACGTCTTTTAATAAATTGCCAAAACTTAAATTTTCTTTTTAAAAACACGTCGATAAGTTCACAAACCAAAACTCGTATGAAGCTTAGGTCATCTTCAAATTCCAGTTTGGAGTGTTTGACATGTCAACTTATAAAGCGATTCTTCACCTTACTCGCGAGCGATCTATAGTATACAGTGTTTACTAATACTAACTTGCGCATACGCAGTGACGTAATAACTTACTGTCCGACTTCGAACGCCTCGATCAATACTAAAGAAGTTGGTCGAACTACATTCCTATACATGGTTGGAGATTTTGAATTTCGAGTTGGTAGAAAATCAGAACGCGGTAATTCATACGATACGCCGAATCAAAACAATCTTCCCAGCTAGGATTTAATTACAACAATTATCTATCTTATCGACATCTTCTGACTAAAAGCAGACATTTTAACGTATACCTGTCTTAATAAATAAATAAACAGGTAACGTTTCATTAGCTTGTATCTAAAATTCACATCGAAATCTGTTTGTGCCGTCATGGTAATACCTAATATTATATATAGAGGCGCTGTTGCGGAATAAATATACTTGTTGTATTACTTTAATTTATTTTAACATTACACATTAGACGCATTAGACGTTTATTTTACAACACGTAAATAATGAGAAGTGAACTCATGTTTTTTCTGAGTGAGAAAGTCACACACACACTGCGATGGGCACTTAGTACCGAACATGCCCCGGCTCTTGAAAGACATTAGTCTTTTAATATAATTTCCACTATTGGCAGAGGACAAAATTTGGTACAAGTCCTTTTGATTACTGCTAATGCGGTTTTAATTGAGCCACTGGTGTTATATTGTTTCTTCCAGGAAGAATGTCTACAACGCGACCTAAGCACCATTGTAGTGGCGAAAGATTGTCGTCCTTCACTGTCACAAGAGCAGCCTTTTCTACGGTGCTTCCATTGCACTTCCACCTTGCACGTTGCTGCAGTTCACAAATGTAGTCCTTCCGCCATCTTCTCCAAAAATGTTGTCGGATTTGCTCTAAACGTTGGTAGCGTGACAAACGATTTTCACTGACGTCATGAAGTTCTGGTTCAGGAGTAGGAGTTAATGTCCTTCCAATGAGTAAGTGAGCCGTTGTTAAAGGCGTTGGATCGAAAAGATCGGTGGACAAAGGAGTAATGGCTCTAGAATTCAGAGTGGCTTGTATTTGTGTGAATAGAGTAGTAAATTCTTCGAACGTTAAATGGGCATTTCCCATTATTCGTTTAAGGTGGCACTTTGTGGATTTGGCACCTGCTTCCCACAGAACACCGAATCTAGGAGCATAAGCAGGACCAAAATGCCAGTTTATGCCTTGATGGTTCAATGAGTCTTCTAAAACCGGACGAATTCCCTTAATTTCTTTAATTCCCGATTGGCCCCCACAAATGTTGTTCCACTGTTGAAATATATGTGCAATGGCTTACTACGACGAGCGATAAATCTTTTTAAAGCCAACAGGAATGTCGATGTTGGGAGATCGCTGAGTAATTCTAAGTATATGCATTTGGTACTGAAACATACGAACAGACAAATATATCCTTTGTAAATTTACGACCGCGGCCACGTTTTTCTCGAATTAAAAGGGTTCGGCATAGTCTAGGCTGGTAACTTGGAATGGAAAACCCGAATATAGCCTTGTCGCAGGTAAGTTCCTCATTATAGGTTGATAAGTCTGCGCTTTGAATCTACAGCATTGTACACATTTTTGTACAACTAATTTAGCTAATCCTCGTCCTGATATCGGCCAAAATGTTTCACGTACGTAAGCTGGGAGCTGTTGTGGACCTGCGTGCAAGAGATTTACATGTTCGGCTTTAAATATTAATTTTGTTAAATGCTGTCTAGCAGCTAACACCATCGCATGCTTTTTATCGAAATTAAAATTGGAATTGCTAAGACGCCCACCCACTCTTATTAAGCGCTCATTGTCTAAAAAGGGATTTAGACTCAACAATTTACTTTTCTTATTTAGTGATTTACTTTGACTTAGATCTTTAAAGTCGCGTAAAAATGAACTTTGTTGTGCGATTCGTATCAAAATCACAAATGCTTTATGAATTTCGTTAAATGTAAGAGATCCGGTTTTCCTATCAAGCTGTTTAGCAGAACTATTGTTTCTGAATCTAAAAATGTATGCAAAACAACGTTTCATTCTGTGAATGTTTGAGAACTTCTCAAACGGAAAAAATCTCTGATCATCGATCGCGACTGAAGATTTTATTTCTGGTAATATTTCAATTTTCTGTTCGTTTATTGGTCAACCTGGTTCATCCCGTGATAACCAATGGGGCTCGATATCTAAATCTTTCATTACATTGAGATTTACGCTTCGTGATAATAAATCAGCGGGATTCTCATTAGTTGGCACGTAACGCCAAATTGGCACTGCGGTTAGCTCTTAAATCTCTACAACTCAATTTCGAACAAACGGTTTAAGCAGATTGGCTAAAGTATTCACCCAGCCTAATACAATTTTGGAATCAGTCCAGTATACTGTAGTATATTAAATGTCACTAGAAATAAAATTATTAATTTTATAAAAAGTATATATTAATGAATAATAAAAACATTGTTAACATTTCAACACATTACACAATATTTATACATTACAAGCATTCACACAAATTTACTGGAAATAACCAACGATACATCGACGTACAGTACAGGTTTCTATAACAGCAGTATACTTGGATGAACTGAAGTCAAGGTGTATTAAAGTTTTCGTTTCGGGGACAACGGAGAAAGACAGCAGTGTAGTCCTGGTTTCAAGAAGAAATAAAAGTTTGTTTGGTTAACGATTAATTGACAATATAAATAAAATAAATAAATAAGTCTAAAATATATTTCGATTCAAAAGAGTTTTAGGAAGAAGTATTAGTAAGTAAAAGAACCTTACCATACAGAAGAAGAGAGAATTTATCAAAGGGAAGAATCCATAACGCTGCATCGAAAAAAGAAGTGAACAGAGGAAATACAGGAAGAACCGTATTATACATTCACACATAATAACTAGGTAAATACTTTGATTTTATGTTGAATATTTCTAAAATTTATAAATATAATTTGTTATAATTTATGCTTTTTATATCATTATTTACGAGCTAGACTACTTTGTAAATAGCACCGGTCTCAGTACAATATACTGCGATTTACCTTTAATCTCAAAGAATTTAAAACTCCAATTTGCCAATCTAGCGAGCACATATGCCACGCACAGTTCAAGACGAGGCATTGTAGTTGGTTTTATTGGAGTAAATTTCGCCTCGGCACACAAAAGCTTACAATGTGCTTTATCATCCTGGTTGATTGATCGTACATAGACACAACTACCATAGGCAGTTTCGGATGCGTCAGAAAAGAAATGAAGCTCGACAAATTTTGGGCATTGACATATTATATTACGATCAACCTGTACTTCATTGATTATAGGTGATGTTTGTACATGTGAGAGGGATTCGATATGAATTCTTTCACAATGCACGTATTACACAAGAATTAAAGAAGCACAAAATGACTGAGGATGCTCAAAAGAACTGTCGGGCTGAAAACAAAGGGAGGGGGTCCAGGCATACTTGTGGTGTTAAATAGTCCAAACGATGACTGATAAAAAGGCAGGAATTAAGAATAAATTCTGGGAAGAACTTACGATGGTAGCAGAACAATATCGGGGTAAAATCCATATAACAGGGGATTTCAATGGGAGAGTTAGAATAATAAACGAAATATACAGCGTAGTGCTAGGTAAACATAGAGAGAACACACAGAATAATGATGGACAAAGACTGATTTTTGCCAACTGAATAATCTCGTAACAACAAATAGCTTCCTTGGACATAAGGATATACACAAAATACCAAGAGTAGCCGCAAGCAGAACAGACAAATTTATAGTTGATTATATATTAGTAGATAAAGAAAATAGAGAAATCATTCAAGATGTACAAGTACGAGGAGGGGCGGAAATAGAAAGCGATCATCACCTGTTAGTAGCGCGAATAAAGACCAAACCCGGATGAAATGAAGTCAAAGGAAAAAACCGAACAAGAAACAACAATACCATATAAATTATAGAAATACAAGGTAATCAATAAATATAACGAATATATCAACATAGAATCAGGAATGACAATGAAAATCTATAATCGCATAAAAACCAAATATTCAAATAAAAATAAAAGTAACTACTATAGAATAAAATAAATGGTAATTGTGTAAACTTTAAAAGAACCTATTGTTACACTTCGCGTAGTAAAAGAAAATAGTAATTATATTAATTTATTAATTAATTCTTTTCGCTCAAAACTTGTTTTCTTTTCTAACTTAAAAACGACAACATCTGCGTTCACAGAATTCTAAACACTAATAAAACTTATGTACCATTTTTAAAAAAAAAAACTTTTACAAAGCATAACTGCATTGAATTCCTTTGCGGCTTAAAAATCTCTATGTTTTATCACTCGTACGATTGTCGGTATTTTATTTTACAGCACGCTTTGTTCTCCGGACGACCCTTTCGCAGTTTTTGGTTGTTTTCGTTGAATTCTATAAGAGGTTCGTAAGTTTGATTTATTTCAGGCAATATCCACTGCAAGGCGAGGAATTTTCGTCCGTTTTCTCTTTTACAGCCTTCTTTGTTAAAATTCGACATCTCGGAATAAAAAGGTTGCAGCCGATCACCCCTACACGTTAGATTCTTTTTCTCTTTTTGTCCTCTCTCGCTTCTGCATGACCTAAATTGGAAGTTGTCCATTTGTCCGCTTCTGATTGGCTGCAGTTGATCTAGATACTTCCTTAAAACCCTTTTGACTTAGAGAAAAAACAAGACTCTCAGAGTATCTCTCGATCCTCTAACACGACTCTTACGCTCATACGCTTAACTCTACAACTTCGGCACTTCGGTACTTCGTCATTTACGCGATATTCGACCCGTTCTCTTAGCGAATCTAATCGAACGACGCCGACGCTCTCGATTAATTCAGTGCAGAACGCGAATTCGTGTAACACGTGTGTGATACAGCGGATTCTCCTACTGCAGTCCCCCAGCGTGCCCGTCTCAGCCCCATTGTTCGAGATCAAGGCTCCAGGACTTACAGGTTTGATTGTATCACACATTCTTTCTTTCAGCCGTTTGCCGTTCGTTCCGACGCACACCGAAGGTCCCCCAGCGTGCCCGTTTTCAGCCTCATTGCTAGAGATCAAGGCGCCAGGACCAAGGTTATTCGTAACATACATTCGACCTTTCTTTCAGCCGATTACCTTTCACCACTTCTGTCGTATTAACCCCTTCATTTCAGCTTCCACGAGGCTCGAGCGTGCCCTGGTTGACATCACATATTATTTTATTCTTAATTTAACTGTTATAATCGCATTTCGAAACCTTTTTTTTTTAATTTCTTTTTCTATTATTCGCGTACTCGTAAATACCATAATTATTAAATATAACCTTTAAGGACAAGCTCCTGTGTGTTTTTTTTTTTCATAACCTTTTTTTTTTGCAGCTTCTAATAAAGTATTTGCCTTTTGTTTTGTTTTTTGTTTTCTTAACCTTCCTATACTCACACATACGGTCTGTGAGACCGACTTATATAGTATAGTATACGTCTTTCATTTTAACGTGAGTATAGGAAGGTTAATTAATTGTCAAGGGAAGCCAGCCGGCGCAACAACAACAACCACCACAACCAACCCCCCTTTGCTGTTAATACTATGAACGAAATTAATTATAAAATTGAAATAGTTTTTCTCTGTTTTAAATTGAACGCAGATACGCACACATTCACACTTGGCAGGCCAACGAACGGCTGATCAATATCGATATTTACACTCTACTATAATTATTCGTGCTATGAATCGAAGACCGCGTGTCCAACGTATTGATGACGTTTACCTAGATTCGTCCGTACACCGGTTATTAGTTATTACTTATTACTTAGGTTTAATAAAATAGTGGATAACGTGTATTATTACAGTTTGTTAATAAGGTGCATGACGTGTTATCATTATGTAGTATAAGTCGGAGTGACCCTGTGCTTCTCCAAAATTTCTTATTCAATAATAAGTTGTCATCAAATTATAAAATTTGAAGTTGTAACAGCGTCTGTACAATTTACTCTAGTTAATGATAACACGTCATCCACTCTTTTATCAAACCTTAAATAACCACATTATATAAAATAAAATTATTTGTAGGAAGATGAGTGTGCAAATATTAAAGCCATTAATATTTTATTGGATGAAACACGGCGAGCTTATTTAATACAAAAATAACGTTATTCCCTTATTTGATCTACCTCATCTGATAGAAGCACTTCGTAATAATTTGTTAAAATATAAATTTATTAAATATCAAGAAAAAGTGTACAAGGCGTGAGTTTCCTTCAAGAATCCCCAACAAAAGAAAAGTGTAAATTCTACAATTGATGATATACAAAGAAGTGCAAAGTGGTCGCATATTATCGACCCATATTATATTGATCTCTCTAGGAGATATGCGTTTAATCCCGAAACTGTCAGAACTACATGTAATTCCCGGGCGAATTAAAAAAATTAATTCGATTTGTACTCAAATCTTCAGTGCGTCTGTAGCTACAGGAATAAATAACTACAGCGAGAATCAGATCTGCAATTTCTTCACCGGAGCGAAGTGATAACGCAATTCTGTTCGCTCTCGTTATTTCTTCTCTTTTTGGTGGTTTTACGACGTTGTGTTTTAGCATAACACATATCATTACAAAGTGCAAAATGTGGGAATCGAGTGATTACTCTCATACCGTTAAATATATTGTCTACGTGATTTCGGGAGTGTTTAATTGTATCCACATAAATCTTCCCGTGGCCCGAAACTGCTTGTTTTTATTTATATAAGTACACTTAGACGAAAAACGATCACAATAACAAAAAAGTTCGTGAAATCGAGATTTAAACTTATATTAAACTTGCAACTTGTGTTTTTTAAATCTTTTATACACAACGAGATTAACTCACAATTTATTTATAATTATGAATACCAAAGGGAGCAACATTAAGACACGCTCACAAAAAAGTAAAAGTCTGGTGGAAAATAATGTGTCAGTAAGAAATCCTTCCTGCCCTAATACGAGCTATATATCAATTACATCGGTCGGAAACAAAGAAGAGAATATGGAAAATGATATATTGCGAGATTTAAGGGACAAACTAGCTACTCTGACCTATCAATTACAAGAACTGCAGGATGAAAATGCGCAGAAAGAGGAGAAACTTGAGTTTTATAGGAACAAATGTATTAATCAGCAAGATACTATTAGAGATTTGCACCAGACACTTGATACATTATCCAAGAAAACTGATGTTGTGGATGTACATACACAGACTGCGGTATTTTTAATCAATGAGGAGGAGACTCGGACACGTTCAGTGAGTTCGAATGCCTACACTCAAACCGAGATTCTTAAAGTCGACAAAAAGGAATTCAATCTCAACCCGGAGTTCCTTTTGTAAATGGACGAGGTGCACAGACGTCTTCCAGCGGGCTTACGCAGGCAGAACCGGCTTGGTCGGATGGAAAAGAAATTCAAACATATTCTAATGAGGCCACCCCAGGTAGTTCAGCCCCTATTCTCATGGTCGATAAGAAGTTGGATATAGAACAAACAAGAATTCAGAATCCTCAATCTTTACAACGCAAGGCGAAAAATCAGCAAATCCCAAACAAGAAACAGTCACGGATATCAGATATACGGAATCATCGAAAAATATTGGTTCTGGGTGACAGCCAGGCAAGAAACTCGGCTACTATATTAACATCACACCTGCATAATCTATACGAGGTACAGACATTTTGTAAACCGTATGCCACATTCCGAGATGTGGCTGATGGTATAGAAGAGCTGACTAGAGATTTTTTCCGGGGGCGATTATGTGACTATTCAGGCGGGCTCCAATGATGTATTGAAGGGTCAAACAGTTAATCCGGACTATTTGGGTAACTTAATTTACAAACTTTCTCATACTAATGTTATATTTTTAAGCATTCCGTTTTGGTCCGGACGGCCAATTTTAAATAAGTTGATTTATTCCTACAATAGTCAAATATATGACATTGTTCAATTGTGTGGCTTTTATAATATAAAATTTGTTGAAGTAAATGGTTTGTTAGATGCCTTTAGTAAGAGCAGTGATGGCTTTCATTCCAATAGGAGGGGCAAGGAGAGAATATTTCGATTCCTTATTGAACATCTACAATTGGAAGAACTTGATTTTAAATTGAGAGGTGTTACCTACTCCAATTTGATTTATGTTCCTTTACATACAAATCCTTCCCACAGCTCAAATTTTTAATTGCCAACGCGGTATTTACTAAGAATAATTCATCGACACGTACGATTCAAACAAAAAAGTTATTTCATTTAAATGTTCGCAGTATTCGCAATAAGATAGGTAGATTTGAAGTTTTACTGCAGAATCTGAATTTTCCTAGCGTAGTACGTATCTCGGAGCATTGGCTATCTAATTATAAAATATCATCTTGTTCCTTAAATAATTATAAACTTATCAATAGTTTTTGCCGAGATAATTTGGGGGCTGGCGGTGTTGCCATATACTCCTTGTCCGATTTGCTCGCGGAACCTTGGACGTCTACTGTTGTGGCTCTGGAGCAGCATTTTGAGTATACATGTGTCAGTGTCAGTTTTGGGGGAGGCAGGTGTATTGTCATTTGTGTCTACAGATCACCGTCTGGAGATTTGGATACTTTTTTGGAGTGTATGTTTCGCTTGCTAGATGAGGTGTGCGGTAGGATTGGTGAGATTATCGTTTGCGGCGACTTCAACGTTGATTTTATGGAAGACACAACTAATAGACGAAGTGCTCTATGTCTGTTCACATGTTTCGGTTTGACCCCTTATGTTGCCGAATGCACGCGAGTAACTGCTACATCTAGTACTCTATTAGATAATGTGTTTGCAAATAGCGATGCATACAGGTATTATTGTCACGTGGGGGAATCTTTGCTGTCGGATCATAAGTTTCTGTTGCTAAGCTCGGATCATTGCGTTGTAGCGGGATCTGGATTTGAACACCAACGACGTTTCACCAAAAGGTCAATCTCTGAATTTCAAACGCTCATGAGCAGGGAGGATTGGCATGATGTTTACTCTAGTGACCTAAGTTCGGATGATATATTTTTAATATTTTATAACACCTTTCTCCATAATTTTTCCATAAGTTTTCAACTGAAAAAATATTTAGTCAAACCGAACCACAATAATCCATGGTACAATGACGACTTAAAATGTTTTGCAGAACACGTTCGTGGTGTTTATGATTTATATGTAGCTACTCAAGATCCTAATATCCTTGAGCTGTATAAGATAGTTAACAAAAACTACAAACAACAAGTTGATGAAACAAAAAACTATACTACGAAAATTTGATTTCTGCTTCACGTGATAAGTCCGGAGCTGCATGGGGTGTCGTTAGGGCTCTGACAAGATCAAATAATTCCAATTCGAACAACTTGGCTATCCGTGACGGTGAGGGGGAAATGCACACCAGTCCTGGGCGGATTGCGGAGTTGCTTCAAGACCACTTCGTGGTTCCCAGGAGACAGAGTAATCAATTCCCAAGTTTAAACATTGGTGGGAGTGCTTCATTTTTTCTTTTTCCGACCGATGAATTTGAGATGGATTCGGTTTTGGAGAGTGTTGCGATGAAACGTTCGGCTGGCGTTGACAATATACCATGTTTTCTCATTAAATATGTTTCGATTTATATAATACAGCCGCTCGTATATATAATTAATCGATGCTTTTCCGAAGGAGTTTTTCCTGGATGTTTAAAGACCAACAAAACAATTCCGATTCACAAACGGGGTGATGTGCATGATGTAATTAATTACAGACCTATATCTTTACCAACAGTCTTCGCTAAGGTTTTCGAGATAATCATCAACACCCGATTGACAAATTACTTAGAGAAGTACAATTTCCTGTCTCCAACACAGTTTGGATTTGTTAGGGGGAAATCTACGTGTGATGCCATATGCCATATTGTGAACAAGATTTATGAAAACCTGGATAAAAAGATCAATGTTGCTGGCGTATTTTTCGATTTATCAAAAGCTTTTGATACTATTGATTATTCGATTTTGTTATCAAAATTGGATGCACTTGGAGTTCGCGGTGTAGCCAAAGACCTGTTTGCTTCCTACTTGACCGGCAGGAAGAGTGTTATTACTTTAACAATGAATGTGAACGGTGTTACACAGAGATATAAATCTTCACCTTTTGTGATGGAATGCGGTGTGCCGCAGGGGTCAATTCTGGGGCCAATACTCTTTCTAATTTATGTGAACGATCTTAATTCTTCATTGTCACCTTGCACTCTTTCACAATATGCTGACGATACAAATTGTATCGTTTCTGCCTCCGATACTAAATCACTTTCCGTATCAATGACGGTACTTGTAAGCGAAATGGGAGACTGGTGCGAGACAAATGCCCTCCAACTTAATACGGATAAGACTAGTGTTGTGCGGTTTAGATCACCTGCGCCGAATTTGGAGAGTTTGTATGTTCGTCTTAATGGCAAATCGGTTCCGGAAAGTAATGTGGTGAAATCACTGGGGCTAGTAGTAGACAATCGTCTGAGGTTTATTGAGCATTGCTCTATGCTGGAAGGTAAACTAGCAACGGCGCTGTATGCTATAAGAAACTTGCGTAGCATTGTGGGTTTGCAGTCGGTGAGACTATTCTATCTTGCTTACGTCGAGACTCGTCTTCGCTATGGTGTGATCTTTTGGGGATCTGCTGTTGAAGCTAAACGATTGTTCCTCCTACAGAAAAGAATAGTCAGATGTATATTTTCTATTTCTTCGTTAACATCATGTCGCCGTTTCTTTAGGGAGATGAATGTTTTGCCTTTGCCCTCACTCTATATATTGGAAGTTCTTCTGTTCTTTAAAAGAAATGAAGAAACATTTATTAAAAATAGCGATATTTACTGCAATATGCAAACCAGATACCGAAATAATTTGAGTGTGCCGGTACACCATACAAGGCAGTATGAATTAAGCCCGAGATATATGGCAGTAGTTCTTTATAATAAACTGCCCTCGTGTGTAAAAGCCACACAATCCTTTAATAGTTTTAAATTAAATTTAAAAACATACCTTTATGAGAATATGTTTTATAGTCTAGACGAATTTATGAGTGCTTAATGTATGTAATATGTGACGAATATCTGTGATAAATATGTACGTGAACATCAATTTTAATTTTAGTTTTACAAATTTTATTTTAAAATTTCTTATGATTTTAATCTATACACATATGTATTATTGACAATGTCCATGCTCTGATGAGCCATGACAATAAAGATTATTATTATTATTATTATTATTATTATTATTATTATTCTTGGATAAGCTATGTGACAGTGTAAACGGTGGTTTTGATGGATCAAATAAAAGATTACGCCTCCCATTAAATGTAGAGATGCTTCGCCACAAGCAAGCTTTTAGAGTAAGGCTACACGTGTATTTGAAAACATGGCATTTGTAAAACAAAGATCTAGTGACTGAGTTAGGCCTCATGTGTTATCAAAATTTTCATTTGATTCCGGAGTTTTGAGAGATCTTGCTTATGATTCTTTCAACTCAAGAGTATTTAATCAAGATGCTCTTGAAAATTCCTTCGGTCAAGTGAGACAATTTGTTGGGTAAAATTATTAGATGTGTTTGGTGATCTTGTAGACTGCGAACACTTGCCAGATATTCAAAAAATTTTAATGAGCAAATTCACAACCCAACATACATTTTCGATTGCTTATCGATTTTCACAGATCATGCCCGTTTTCAAATTAATATATACGTTTTCCGTTTGACGTCTGATTCGGGGGTTAGGTCCGATTATCGTAGACCTTGGTAGAGTCCACACGTTGCTTTCGCTAAGTGATTTTCTTCAAAGAGATTTGATCACTTGAAATCTCGGCACTTCGTAGAATTTTACGGAAGATACTTCGCAATTTCGGTACCTCATCATTATTTTTGGATCGCCGAACCGGCGTAAGTTATTGATGAAGGATCGGAAGAACCGATTAATTTTGGATTAGTTGACGCACATGTGACATCCGCAGCCATTTTGTGTGTTTCGTCCCGTTCTAACGGTAAGAGGTTCACTCTCTCCTTTTTGGTAATCGTACACTTAGAATCTTCTGTTTCTTTAGGGGTTGCTATTCTGGGCCGTCTAATCTTGGCTGTTTTAATCCCAGTTGGTTCTTGTCTGAGCCGTTTAATTTTCCATCTGGGCCGTTTTATTTTGTATTAGAAGAACGCTGTCATTTGACCGACTGCTGGGATTACGATCCCATCTCTTTACCACATCGTCGAGAGAACATACAGCTGAGTCGCACACTACTATCAACTTTTGTTTACTTTTTTACTTTATTAGAGTCAAACCACTGTAAATTTTGAGTCCATATTTCACGTATCCAACAACTTAATTAACTAGATCTATTATTTAAAGTTCAATTGAAACCACTGCAAATTTCGAGTCAATGTTTGAAGTTATCACATCTTAAATAGGCAAATTTGTTATTAGGATGTTTGTTTGAACTTTTGTAAACCATAACGTTGGCCAAGGTGATCGGAATTAATTAATTAGTATACTTAAAATATCTGGAAACATTACTTTCGTTTCTTTTGGCGATGTGCTCACATTTTCTTTTAAGAATTCTACTAATTTTACTACCGCACTACCGGGAAATTTGACCACCTTCAAGGATTCCTGCTTATCCAGGATTTGATAGGGAAGTGTGAAGCAGGCGGCGCCCTAATTTACAGTTTTTGGAATTTATTTCAGCCACTCCCCGCTGCATAGCCCTGCTAGCAAATTTCATTCTTGGGGCGAAGTTGGTGAGATTTTGGGAAAATTATATATATATATATATATACGACGTAACAGCTGTGCTAAATCAAATCCAAGATATAATACCGCACGTCTACTATAACTGATATTTATTTTTGAATTTGTGCATTTTACTACTTTTATGTATTATATATTTATTTATTATTATATATTTAGTCCTCTTATTTCATGTATCTAAAGTTCAATTCAATATTACACTGAACGATACAAATTCTGTTTGCTTTTAACATCTTCAGCTGTTGTTCCTAGATATACTATTATTATTGCGTAATAAATACCTTTATTTTCAATGTTGTAGGTTTTTATTGCTCTTAAATATATTGCCAACACTCTATATCCAATGCCAGTTTATCATTAAACGTATTATGTTTATTGGTTTTGTAGCAATTAGTTTATATAAAACTTCAGCAATTAATATTGCTGAAATTTGATCTAAAGTACATGTTAGAATACCACTAAACAGCAAAGTCATTTCTATGCCTACATACAAACTATTTCAAATGTCGCGCGCTTGTCAGTATTTTCAGACAGTCATAGAATAGAGTACATCCAAAAATAAAACGTAAACGAAAACGCCAAGTAAGGGTACAAGTGAAACTGCTACCTTCTTTCCTTCAAAATTGCTACCTTGCTGGCATCGTCTGACCTTTTAAGATGGTAGCAAAGGAAACTGGCTTGTAGTAAAAGTGGATTAAAACAATAGTCTCGATACGGACGGTGGAAAAAAGTCGAAGCCGGGCCTGACGTAGCTCATCGGGGACGGTCGTGCGGTCAAGTGAATGGTGGTAAGAGGCTAATAAATTGTTAAAAAAAGGAAGGGTGCCACCAGAGTTCACTTACTAAACACAGTATTTTGGCCAAACGGAGAGGGGTGAGGGGGAGACGGGGGATTAGTCCATAAATACATTTAAAATTTAGATGGGTAAATATTCTAAATCTATACAAACAACAACAGAACTACCAGGTATTATTACGTACAAAAAAAAAAAAACAAAAGGTATATATAACTAAACTGTAAATTACGGTGGGTACGGTTTGATGCAGCTTTCGGGGGCCGAAGATCGGAGCTTCCCCTAATTTGGGTAAAAGAAACAACACGTAAATACATGCGGAAATAATAAGGAAGTATGTACTATTATCTTAGCTGGTGACGGGGAAGATGTGGAATGTTTACCAGTGAGGTGTGTGTCCAAAACCGGAAACAAATCCGTGATGTTCTTAAGCGGAACGTGAAATCGCCGAATCGGTATAAATCCCTTTCTAGAAGGAGTATTAATTTTTCAAAGCCACGCGCTACCGAAAAAATTACACAAAACAACACGGGTTTACCGAATTCGTAGCGAACACACCGGACGGGAAGAATGATCAACCTATAGTATCTCTTAAAATTTGCTGCACGAAAAATTTCGTAACAAGCACAAAAGAGATGCAGAGGGCTTGTGTACAATGGGGAAGGGATTTTAGATTAGTGGGTGATAATTCCTTTTAAAAGGTCTCGGTAACAAAAAAAAACAAAAAGAAAAGAAATGTTACATGTAATAGGTCTGACAACGAGGGTGTCTGTCTAAATCTGAAGGACCGATAAGTGGTCATAATTTCTGTCTTTGTGAAAATGTATGAAGGTAGAAAGGTCTCGGGACTGGCAGATTTACTGCGCATGAAGTTAATAGCGAAATGGGGGCGCTATACCGGAGGCCGCAAAGGCAAATATGGCAAGAGGTTTACTATAAAACGTAACAAAAGTACTGGTAACTGGTACTCTGGTAAAAGCATAAGTACAAGGATACGCAAAAGAATACGTAAAATTAAACGTAAAATAAAACATAGAGAGAGAGAGAGAGAAGTGCAAGCTGTGAGCGACATTAGAGTTAAGGTTGCGTTTGGAAACGTGTTGACAACACGCGCTAGGGTGGGCTAGTCATTTCGAATTGGATTTCAAAGGGAGTAAGTTTTCGCTGACAAATTATACATGTACGTAAAGAGGAAACATGTATCTGTTTCCCCTCCTAGTTTATATTGATGAGTAATTACTTAGGTTCTCAGAAATAATTCCCAAAAATGACCTATATTTTGGGCATAGAAAAGTGGCAAATAATCGAAAGTGTACACGTATTTCTTACTATTAATTGGCATTTGCACCCGGCAATAGAAATATAAAACGATTTTTAGCAAGAAAGTAATTATTTAAAGTAGCGTTTTCGTAAACAATTGGAAATACGAAACTCCCATATGCTTAACGTAACTACTACAGTTACCTAATTTTAATGCAGTGCTAGCAGTTCAGCAATTATTGGAAGAGGGCTGTATTGTTAATATTAATTTTGTGAACACATTTACGATAAGATTTTGGGATGTAATTCGATTTAAATATACTAGAATAATCATTTTTCACAGCAAATTAAAAAATATATAAAAACTATTTTTTCGTATGGTACTTATGCAGTAGTGTAGTAAAATATTAAAAACAATTGACAGACAAATAAAACAATTACTGAAGTGATGATTATATACATTTTTCGTTTACCTTGAATGTCCATTAAGCGTACTTATTACGAAAAAATAGGATATGTAGTACTCAGAAATTTAATTTTAAATTTGCTGCGTAATTTTAAGTTGGCATTACTAGCCAGTTTGTAGGGAACGACGAAATGTAGTCGTAAGAGAAGTTGATTATGTATGAAGATGACGGAATAAACGTGTCGACATTATGTGATGTTTATTTATGTACAAACGAACATTAAACGAAGGATATATATTATTTCCTTCTTCTACAGATAATTAATTAAATTTCACATGAGTATCAATTCCAGATATTATCTTATTTCCAATATTGATAATATTTTATTTTAGTACTTCGTTCCAATTCTTAAAAAATTGAGTAGCCTATTGGTAACTTAGCATCCCATTGAATTTAGTCCAATTTAGTCTTACTGTAACATCGAAAGCGTTAAGCCCGTTTTACATTATCATATTAAGTTGTACCAAACAATTGAATACTATTTTATAGTACAATGTAAAACGCTTCACCAGTATTTTGTATAAGATTATTGTATGAATTTAGACTCCATCATTCGTCAGGGCTATAACATATGTATTATGAACTTGTACAAAAATTCTGTTTATGATTCTCATCCTCGTTTCAAATTGTACACAAGTATCACACAATATTTACAGTTATTTCTCGTAACCTCCAAAAGATTAATCAGAATGGGAAATTTACTTTTAGTAAAACGCTCAACAGAAACATTGGCGACACGACCACAGTATAACGTATAAACCCATGTTTATTTTATACTATAACAGGACTGGACAAGACGTAAAGAATAAGAAAATAAGGTTAGATTGGAATACTTGCAATGCAGACCAGTGAGCAGGCGCAAGTCAAAACATTTAGTATGAAAATAGGACAGGTTCTAATTTCATACAATGATTTTGCACAGAAAAATAGTACAGTGTTTTATATTGGACTATAAAATAGTATTCAATTTTCACTTGCAATTTAATATGACAATGTAAAACGGGCTTTAGAGTGTAAAACGAAATTGCAGTCGGTATCGTATATAATTGTTGTCGTTGCTCACATTGATTTTCATTTGTTAATACTTTTCATTATTTTGTATTTATATAAAATATACTTTTCGTTGTCTTTTTATTTATCGAAAGTTTAGGTTTTAATCTTTATTAGCGTAGAAGAAGGAAAAAATATAATTCCTTCTTTTAATTATTCGATTGTACATAAAAATAAACATAATACACACACAACCTCGACAGGTTTATTCGCTTGTCGTCTTCATAACATAACATGCACAGATTAGAGAAACCTTCCTAATCTCTGATAACATGTTACATAATGTGTTGATGTGCACATAACTAACTTCTCTCACGACTTCCTATATCTCCTCGTTCTCGTTTCCTACCAACCTAACATAACGCGGCAAATTTAAGTTTAAACTTCTGAATACGAATTACATTAGAAAATCTGTCTCTTTTGTTTTCTTTTTGTGGCAGAAATACATATTTCTTTATGAGTGTTTTATACAGTATTATACTTACTATTTGGTGCGAATACTTTTTCATTTTTATACAATTGAATGGGTTTTTAAAGTACAATATCTATATTCGTATATATAAAAGAATTAAAAAGGGGTCATCAGAAACTGGAACTAAAAACAATGGTTTAGCAAGTCGTTTACCAGTTAGCCGATTTCAAGTTATTCTAGCAGTGGCTCCAGCCTTCTAGAATAATCGTTCAGACGGAATTGACGTGGCAACCATGCCCAAATATTGCAAGGTTTCTCTGTACAAATGTGGAACTACTGCATTTATGCTTTTAACTCAATATATGTTACAAGACGGTCTTGACGTAAAATATGCATTGGTGCCTATATTATATATAGCCGTAGAATAATCATGTTAAGTTGTGAGGAAAGAAAACATTAACGCCATCTAATATACGATTTTTGAGAAAATGTAAAGTCACCTCACCCAATATATTTTCAAATATATCGATATTTTTTGATATATCGTAACAAATATATCGATATTTATGATTATGATATATAAACATCGATATATTTGAATGAATATCTCGATCCCATAAACACTTTTAAATTTCGCGGACAGTTTAAGTTGGTAGTTCCGGCAATAGTAAATATACTCGCCAATTTCTAAGCACAATTGTTCACTATTGGCGGAACTACCAACTTAAGCTGTCCGCGAAATTTGAAAAATGTCTACTGAGATACATCGTTGCTATCCCGTCGGATAACCACATACCTCACGTTACGAATAATATCTCTATTAAATATTTCGAAGATCGAATAATTAAAGTTGCATCGTTTATACAAGCAACGTCGTGTTACCTACGATGGCGCAAAGTAAAAAGGCGCCGAACTCTACCATAAAACGCAAAACGAAAGCAATCTCCAAAGCAACATCGGATCTTACCAACTAATGAGAGCGGATTGGCCACTACATATATTATATTCGCGGGCCTGCGAATAATGACATCATTTACTCAATCCGGTACAGTTGAATTAATAATTTTATTTCAATTACATAAAAACTTATATATCACACCCAATCGTTACTCAAGACAAATATATATATATATATATATAAAGCATAAAACCGAACAATAAATATCACAACTAAATACAGTGGAAGTCGATTGTATACGACATAACGCGAATGCTACACGAATGTTGTAACGAATGTAAGCATCGTAAAAACCTATTATGCTAGAATTGATTTTATTTTTAGATATTAGTAGTAAAAATGCATGCTACCACTACCTATAATTCCAAAGGATAAGCATAAAACATTAGTTCAATTCAGTTTCCGAAGTTATGGAAATGGCGCTTTCCAAATACGCCCTTAAACTCGCACAACGTGGCACAGACAACTGTTAAAATCTGTTCACCAAGGAAACGGCTGATAATCAACCAAGAATCCAATCCAAAGCTAACTCTGAAGCTCTAATAATTCCCAAAGATCCAAATCCAAAATCTCAGAGGTATTCTAAACTGAAATAAAAAAACTAGACCGCATCTCCAAGCTGAGTGATAAGCTAGTGAGGAGAGTAGTTGTAGGCCGACGAATTTTATACACTTCAATACGAGCAAAAACAACGAATCTAAAAAACGGAAGATTTAAAATCTAGATGGTCTTTAAGTAGATATAATAATTAGATAGAAAATTAAATAAGGAATAAAACCAAACTAAAATTACAGTTCCCATCAAAATGTAGTTCGGTCTATCGGATATAGATTGCTGCATGTACAAAGACGAAACGAAACGTCCATAGAGGCGTGGTCAAAGTCAACGAAATATAGGCTCGGTCAACAAACCGTAACAATACAAATAACGACAACTTGTTAAGGAAAAAGTATTAAAAGCTAAGAGGAAATCATGGGAAGAGTTTGGGGACAAAATAGAGAAAGATAGTGAGACTAACCTGAAGACAAGACACTGCAAACACTTAGAAGGGGGAAGAACAGATGAACCAAATGTATTAAATATAAGGAAGGATAGATATATTTATCTAACAAAAGGGAAAACAGTAATGTAGAGATGGAGAGAGTACTTTGAAGAGTTGCTGATTACGAAAGATAAGAATATTGGCGTACAACAAAAACAAAAGGGTATATTGACCGCTAAAAATTATAAAAGTGATATCACAACAATAGAGCTGATGACTGGAATTGGAAAACTGAGAACAAGGAAAGCACCCGCAAATGCCAAAATTACATCTGAATTGGTCAAAGCTATGGGAGGAACTGGATTGCAACTACTACTGAAAGTTATTTACAGAGTATGGGAAGAAGTTAGTATACCACGAGTTTGGAAGATTGAAATAATAGTTCCATAATAGAGATGGTGCCAAGAACAAGAGAACAACGTTACTCACAAGGGAACATCCAGAACACACAAATTAAAAAATGAAACTTTGTGAACAAGTAGTCCACATCCAAGGATATTTGAAAATATTTTGCCTTATCGCCTCAAGCCTGTTTTAAGAGGGTGAAACTACACCTAAAACTTTAGTAGACTTTCGGTTTTCTCAAAATAAGTCGGTACTGGCTATATCACAACTAGATATCAAACTAATCGTCTCATAGAGCTCTATCACATATGTATGTACATGGAAATAGCACCGTAGTTCCGTTAAAACAAAATATGGCACCCTCCCCCACCCCTTCAATAAGAAGCGTATTTAAGTCCCACATTATGTATGTTACCGAGGTTTCGAACAATATAATAGTTGTATTTCATTCTATGTAATATAGGTATAAAGGAAAAGAAATAGAGAGAATTATGTTTTATACGTTAATATATAAGACAGAATGGCATACAATACATCGGATGATGATAGTATATGCCATACTTTCTAAAACATAACTTATGAAAATGCTTAAAACAAAAAACGATTGCACCAGGACTTATGTATACAGGTATTTATGTGCGTATATATAAATAATTACTTAATCTGCATTATAATGTATCTCTTCATAAAAGTGCTTAAAACATAAAAATGGTTGCACTAGGAATACCAGTATCATAGCACGGGAACCTTATATGGTAAAACGCGAGGACACCTAATATCTTTTGTGAAGGCAGAATTATCGAAATGTTATAGGGGGCTCTCAATGTAACCGCTGTACAAGGAATAGGCAAATAAATCATAATATTTTGTAGGAGCTAATTGGTTATGGACTAAATGTTCTAATGTAAATCTAGAAATGTTTTTACGTGAATGCAGGTTAATATCGTAATTGTGTAAGAGAACCATATGGGAAAGTTTCCTAACAAAACTTTTCCAAATGCGAAAGTCCATTGACGTCCAATGGTTGTATCATGTCACTGGTTTTCTTTGGTATTGTAAGAATATTCGCGTTCTTGTCGGCCTATATATGATTTTTAAGGTAGATGGGAATTTTCAGTCCATGAATCTAGCAATGAAACTGTTTGAGGTCCACTATTTGGAAGATGAACGATTCCGTAAATAATGCTGTTGTTTACTGACCGGATTATGAAGTAGTTACATAGATATTTGTTGCTCTGTATATTGAAGCGGCCACTCGTGGTCCAAATGTACCACTTTGTTCTTTTAAAACCATAACTAGCAGTGATAACAATCATCCACACGCGGATATTCTGGCAAGTATGGTATAGCTCTGGGTTGTTGCGACTATAAAGTGTATAATACTTTCAACTGCTTTCGATCCTTGTGGAGCTAACATACGATCGGAGTGTAATTCTAAATTGAATACACCTTCATCAGCGTTGAATGTGTTGCTAGGAATCCAATGAAATCTGATTTAACTCTGCCGTGTCTGTCTCATACGAACGGGTAACAAATTTGGTAGTTTTTCTGGAAATTATCCCGTATATATTTTTAAATCATATAGCCAATGTAGATATGATCCGAAATGTGTTAACCATACTTCTTCAATGGCTTCCAAAGCCCATTTACGAAGATCTAGGTGGTGAATAATGACGGCCACTTCGCTGTTAATAACAAATGCATTAAAGCGTTCAGAAATTTTTTACCATTGCTCCTTTGTTGTTTTCCCTTTTTGTAATGATGGCTCCCATTTAAGAGGAAAAAATGTATGAAAACCAAAATGTATGGAAGTTGTCCTGCGATTTCATACCTGTATAATTGATGTGAAGCCTGTACTCTTTTAAATCTATGTTTTACAGCTTCATATGAACGTCGCTTTTTTCCCTTCTTTCCAGAAGGCAACGGTTTCTTCCTTATATTCTAGAGAAACAACATTTTCTGCCTCGGGTACACATTCCTCTCTTTTTGAAATTATAAGACTTCTAATTTTTCTTCCTGCGAAGGTGGATATCTGTCATCAACAAACTCTGTAAAATATGATCCAAATTCTTGCAAGAATTCTAGTGCTACGTCGTTATCTACCACAATAGTTGTGTCGTTTCTAGAAGTATTGAATATAACCCTTAATAATAAGTGGTGAATTTCACGTCTTTATTGTTAAAACCCATGGGGCGGTTATTATTTACAACACTAACCACAAGTAAACGAACTATATTTACTGGATTTATGACTGCCACTGTGGTGCTAGTATTCTAAAGCTCACATATTGTACTAACGAATTACCTTTCATTATACACATTTATTTTATTACTGTTATCGTATGTAACATTCAATGCACTGTATTTGTTTTGCAATTATCCTTGGAATAATTTATAAATTCATACACCAAACTGTAATGAAAGATTAACCTCATTAGATAAATTATACTATCACAATAGGCCAGAAAATCGAACATGTTCATTGCTCGATATATGCGAATGATGTCATCCTAAAGGATGTATCATCGCTATTCTTATAACTGTTACTGCTAGGATAGTACAAGTTACATATTTGTAGTTATTCCTGCATATGCATTCAGTTATTTAAGACGACATATTGCAGGGCAAGTTTTATCTATTAGAAATAACTACATTACATAAAATACAATATAGCTTACATACTGTTCGAAGGGTTCCGTAACATACATAACGTAGGGAAGGCACTCTAAATTTCTTCAGTGAAACTAGGGTGCTATTTTCATATATGTGAGACAGCACCCATACACATACACATGTATACATAAGTTATATTTTAGGAAGTATGGCATATAACAATGTATTTTATGTCATTCTGTCTTATATTTTAACGTATAAAACATAATTCTCTCTATTTCTTTTCTTTTATACCAATATTACATAAAATGAAATATAACTTTTATATTGTTTGAAAAGCTCCGTAACATACATAATGTGATACCATATTTTTTTAATGGAACTACGGTGCTATTTCCATATATGTGATAGAGCACGATGAGACCATTATCTTGATAAATAGCTATAATGTATTTTTCTAGCCATTGTCGAGTTATTTTGAGAAAACTGAGAATCTGCTAAACTTTCAGGGGTCGTTTCACCCTCTTAAAACGAGATTGGGCCGATAACGAAAATACTTTGGAACATCCTTGTGTGTGGACTACTTGTGCACTTTTTACGATATTTATGGATGATAAAAGCTGCGAACAAATAAACCAAACAATGGCGACCAGTGCTACCGGAAAAGTGATTGTTACGTGAGTAAGTAGTACAAACAGTCAAAACAGTTAAAAAGAATTAAGAAATGCAGAAAACATAAATAGCCTGCTATAATAGATGCAAGTATAAGAGTCCAAGGTCTGGCGGGATGATCGGCCAAAGCGCTTTTGCGCGGTGTCATATGAAAGAAATACACGTTGGAAGAACCCAAATGACAGGCATGGAAATAATTGAAAAAATGTTCCAACAACTGGACGAAAGCATGAAGGAAATGAATAATAAGATAATTTTGTACAGAAAATGAAGCAAATAAGAGAAGAGAATTGGGAAATTGGAAAGAGGGATTAGATCAATAAATATAATAATAAAAGGGGTTAATCAAGATGAAAACGAAACTTAACCGGAAACAACAGAGAAAGTAAATAGCATAATGCAAAAAATAAGAACGAAATATACGAAATAAGAAGAATAGGGAAATACATAAAAGACAGAAAGAGACCAATTTTGATGGAGCTAACGAAGACAAGCTATCGAAATAGAATACTAGAAAATCAAAATATTTAAGACACAGAAATGCGGATTGACGAGGATTACCCAAAGAATAAACGAGAGGAAAGAAGGGAGCTAATAAAAATACTAAAGGAAACGAGAAATAACGGATATAAAGAAATAATTAAATACAACAAACTGATAATAGAAAACGAAATACAAGGAACCATGAAAAATATACAGCATGGAAAAATAATACAAAACATCAAGAACACCAGCCAAAAACGAACAGCACAAGACCAATCACCAGAAACAAGTCATATCGATGAACAACTAAGCAAACTAACAAGAACAAAAAGGAAGCAGGACAGAAAGGAACAACTAGGAAAGGCAGATAGGAAAGGTGAAGAGAATGGAAATGGAAATGGATAGGCTACGTGAACAAAACAAAACACACATAAACAGGAAAATACACAGGGAGGCAGGGATAAGAAGCAGAACAAGAATATGGAAACTGGGAGCGTGAAATATCAGAGCATTGAATGGCAAAGAAAACGAATTAATAAGTGAATTTAAAGAAACAGGCTTCGACATACTAGTAATAAAGGAAACAAAAAGCAAGAGAACCGGAAGAATAAGCCCAAGAAGGCCAATGTACTGATTTGCAATGGCGTGGGGCATGTGCGTACCAGACGAAAATGAAAAAAGAGAAGATAAAGAAAAATCCCAGGAAGAACTGAATGCAACAATAGAAGGGGCAAAAGGAACAATCTACATAGCAGGTGATTTCAACAGCAGAGTGGAAAGAAAATGCAGAAAACAAGACAATATTAGGAATGCGTGGAGAAGAAATACGAAATAACAACGCAAAGTGATTACTGGAATTCTGCAGACTACAAAATATAATAATTACCAAATCATTCTACCCACGCAAAGATATACACAAATACACCAGAATACAACCAGATAGAGGCGAAAGGTCAATAACAACAGAACAACAAGAAATATACAAAAAGCAAACAAACTGCATTAAAACACTAGCGAAAGAGGCAAAACAAAGGTCATGGACAGAATTCGGGAACATAATGGAAAAGAATAGCACCAGCAACCATTGGCGTAGCAAGGGATTTTTCTAGGGAGGAGGAGGGGGAGGCAACCGGCAAGCGGAGTACATATATATCTATATATATTTACGTCAGAGGATTTTTCTAGGTGGTGCATTAAATTTCCTAGGGTGGACAATGCCCACCCTTGCCCCTCGCTAGATGCGACCATACCAGCAACAAAAAACCGTTCTATAGAATCCCAAAATTCTGGAGAAATGAGGAACCCAAAGCAGAGATATACACAGGACAAGAGTACTTGAAGAACCGAGAGAGGAAGAGGAAATGGAAGGAATAGAAATAGGAAAGCTGAAAAATACAATTAAAACGCTAAAGGATGGAAAAGCACCGGAAGAAAACAATTACACAACAGAAATGACAAAAAGCTTAGGAGAGACAGGTATGAAAGCACTACTAGAAGTACTAAACAAATCATGGCAAGAAGAAACAATACCTGAAGAATGGGGTGCAGCGCTAATTACACCAATACATAAAAAAGGAGACAAAAAGATTGCTCCAACTACAGAGGAATAACCCTACTAAACCCTATTACCAAAATCTATTATAAATAATAAACTGAAAACAATACTAGAACTTCAGCTAGATGAATCATAAAGCGGATTTAGACCAGAAAGAAGCACTCAAGATCATATCTTCACAATCAAACGACTGAGAAAAGGCATCTACAAGATAAAAACCTTTCTAGCCTTCGTCGCTATGGAAAAGGCGTCCCTAGATACAGAATATGGAAGGGACGGAAAGATAGTGAAGTACACAGCAAAATAATAAGAATTATACAAAACATGTACAAAACGAATACAAAGTACGTAATAAAAGCAAATATGAAGTGCGAAGGATTCAAAACAGACACAGGAGGAAGCCTCAGTCCAATAGCAGGAAACGAAGAACAATTACAAAGAAACTTGCATATATGGAAAGATATAACGGCGGAGGAAGGCATGAAAATGAAAATCTACAAAACGAAAATACTGATAATAGGAAACCAGAATATTCATATTCAGATAGTAGTAGATAACAATAGAATAGAACAAGTGAGGGAATTTAAATACCTGGCAGTTACACTGGAATGGACAGGAAAACAGGATGCCGAAATCAACGAAAGGCGGTGATAAGTCTGCTATATTAAAGAAAAACTCATTTCTTCATTATTCAATATTTCGTTGTATTTTTATAGCTTCATCAGGAGTGCTAAAATTAATCACAAATTACAAGAAATTCTCCGATGTTTAATTAGTCATAATTAACATACATAACTAGAGTACGCACTGACAAATAATTAAAAGAAAACATTACAAGCATTTAAAAATCACTTTTACAATTTTTCATATTAAAATTAAAATTCAAGATGTTTTGATGCAATAAATATTTTTAAATACTTAAATAAATATACTACTTAAAACAAGCAACGTTTATTTTGTCCAGCTTATATGTATAAGCTGTAGGCAGATCTTGATAACGTAAAGAATATTCAATGTGTTTTGTTGTAAAAAGTTGACTTATCTATATATATATAAAAGGAGGTGGTGTTGGGCTTACGTATGCCGCCGCATCACACCCATACGCGTCGGCCGATTTCAACTAAAGTTATATATTGGTATATGGTTTATGTTAAGTTTGATTGAAATCAAAAATCGCATGTGTGCGATAAATAAATTTCAAGATACCATAAATTCATGGTTTTGACTTATATATTTGTTCTTTTATTTTAGTTTCTATCAAAAATGCCAGGCAGAACAAGATCAAATATTGGACGACGCTCGCGTAGAATGCAAATAGATCGAACGAAAGAGCGAATCAATCACAAGAACAGCGGGAAAATCAATATGCAATTAACAGGAAACGTAATGCCAGGTCACGTTCAGGTCAATCAGCTGAAGAACGCGGACAACATCATGAACAAGAAAGATTAAGATTGCAACGCCATAATGTAGCCAGAAATATTAATCCAAATGTACAAATACAACGACGCGCTGCACAACTTAACGTTAATGTTCCTTTTTTAAACGGTGCTGAATTTCAATATAATAACGCCATTGATTATAATTTGCATAAGTTTGTGGTAATTGGCGCAATGAACGATGTGCCGATATTGTAATGCACTCAAATTTAGAAGCGAAACACCTTGAATGTGTTGTGCCTCGGGAAAAGTTCGATTACAAACATTTTTGATTTCCTTGCTATTGGCAACTATAAGGTCACAGAGTAATATTGCTTTAGCACTTGCATCGTCTGGAATAGCCGCCACGGTATTAGATGGTGGTCGCACAGCTTACTCTGCACTAAAGTTACCCGTCAGTATGAATGTCAATGAAAATCCCACGTGTAACATTTCCAGAAATTCTGGAATGGGAAAAGTTCTGCAACAATGCCAATTAATTATCTGGGATGAATGCACAATGGCACATAAGAAATTAGTAGAAGAATTGGATAGAGCTTTGTAAGATTTACGGAATAGTCAAACAATATTTGGTGGCGCTTTGATATTATTGGCTGGTGCTTTCCGTCAAACATTGCCTGTGATTCCGCGTTCAATACCAGCAGATGAAATAAAGGCATGTTTGAAATCGTCTCATTTGTGGAGACACGTACAAACACTCACTTTGCTACAAATGTGAAAATGGTCCATCGGCCGATGCATTTTCTACGCAACTACTGGCGATAGGAAATAGACAAATTGCTATTGATCGTACTACTGGCTTAATCAATTTGCCCGATAACTTTTGCAATTTCGGATCAACAAAACAAGAATTGGTTTCAATTGGTTAGCTGAAAGAGCGATATGGGCTGCGAAAAATAAGAACGTTGGTGCATTGAATGCAGATATTTTACTCCATGCCCTGTCGAGGTTGTAACATATCAATCAGCTGACACGGTTACAAATCAAGATGACGTTGTTAATTATCCCACAGAATTTTTGAATTCATTGGAATTACCAGGTTTTCCACCTCATCGTTTACCATTCCAAAAGGGAAATTTAAAGGGGAAGATGTATTCATTCCGCGTATTCCAATGATTCCACAAGATCTACCATTTGATTTGAAAAGACTCAAATTTCCGATACGTCTGGCGTTTGCTATGACAATAAATAAAGCGCAAGGGCAATCATTGGCATTGTTGGAATTGATATGGAATATCTATGCTTCTCCCACGGTCAACTATATGTATCGTGTTCACGTGTAAGCAAGCCATCCTCTTTATTTACACTACAACTCAGGGCAAAACAAAAAATATTCTTTACGAAAGAGCTCCGCGATAGTTCAAGTTAGAACATAGGATTTATATTGTAAACAAATAGAAATAAAAGTAGAATAAATATAAGCCAAAAAATCAACTTTGTTAAAAACCAGTGGTTTCATTTCTTACTTTGAAAATTTCTTATTTTGTTTTGCCTGGCAAAGCAGACACAGGGTCCGCTAGTTATTTATGGAATATATATTTGAAAATCCGTACAATGCTGGCTTATACAAACAGAACAGAACATTTTAATCATAAAATCTGCAGCAAATTGGAATAAATTACAATTAATTGATTGGTATCCGTTTTGAAGTTGATTGTATTTGGTTCTTTGTTTATATGTATCATTTCTAAACTTCTAATATATTTTTATATTTGTGGTTTTTATTTAAAATTTCTATATTGTCATAATTAAAACCACGTCCCAAATCCCTAACATGTACTGACAACGTCATTGATAAGTTACCATTTACACTGCCGTTTATATATAAATTTGTAGATGTCGTAGTTTGTGCGGTATCCAGTGATAACGTGGAAAAGACGTAGAAGTATTTAATTCTTTTGATTCGCATTTACAATTTACAATTGAACAAAAAACAAATAAAATCTATACCTTTTCTTGACACTAAAGTCATAAGAGATATAAATAACAATTTAATTTTGAACTGGTACCAGAAGCCAAATGCATGTTGATGTTGTATCAATTATTATCCAAACCATCTTCTCACACAGAAATAAAACACAATCATAGCAATGAAAAATAGAATAGTTCCCATCAGTGAGAGCATTTTTTTACAGGACAATCTAAAGCAACTATACAATATAATATAATAATTCCTTTAATTATTTGTCAGTGCGTACTCTAGTTGTTAGTATAACTAATTAAATATCGGAGAATTTCTTGTAATTTGTGATTCATTTTAGTACTCCTGATGAAGCTATAAAAATACAGCTATATATTGAGTAATGAACAAGTAAGTTTTTTTAATATAACAGATCGATCACCGCAATAAATTATTATTTGTATACATATATATAAAATGACAGAATAGGACATGTTAAATATTTTCAACACCTAGGAATAATAATGGAAGAAAATGGAAAGAATGATATGGAAATCAACAGACAAGTAGAAAATACTTTGAAAATATACCACGTAATTAACAAAACATTCTTTAACAAGAACGAAATCTCAAGAGAAACTGAAATAAAAGTTATAAGGCCAATACGAAAGCGAAACTTGGATTCTTACTAGAAGTCAAAGAAGAAGGGAGATGAAATGAGATGTATTATGGAGGTTACCAGAATGCATAAAACACCAAATGAAGCAATTAGGAAAGAACTAAAGATGTGTGCTACAAGTGGTGAAACAAAGGCAACAAAGTTAGTGGTGGGATCTTTATCGACTTGACGAAAAGACTCCAGTGGAAGGAATGTGGACAGCAAGAATTAAGAGCAAAAAATAAGAGGCAGACCATAACCGACTGGGAATGGAAGTATAGAGAAGACTTTGAAAGAAACAGGAAGGAAAGGCTAGACACGAAACAAGAGGCAATGGCGTGATTTTGTGTATGAGTTGCAGCAAGCGCTAAAACAAGGTCATTTTGCAAAAACTAAAAATATCTCTATTCTGTGAGGATTCCTTCAAAAAATAACAAGGGAATACTTGATAAGATAGAATAGTGGGGTATTCTACCTTATCAAGTATTCCAGCCCACTGATTTAATTTCTGCCGGTGTTGAGTATGTGCTTTAACCATCCAATGAGGTTTACGCAACTTCAATATCTGCAATTTTGACCATTCACTGTGTGATTGAGACAATACATAGCCTCATCCGAAGGAAAGTAATTGCGGATGTAAATCTCGATTTGCTTGATACAAGTCTATCCTAGCTTCACACAACTATATGCGTCAATCGGAATTATCTTCGTTGAGTTCATGTACGATTAAAATTTTATAGGAATAATATTTTTGTTTCTTCATAATACGTAACACTGTTGCCTGACTAACTTAATTGTCTGATGCAACCAATCGAGGCGTATTATGGTGATTCTCTTCCATACTTAGCAAAATGTTCAGTTTTAGATCTTCACTAACTTTTGGACGTTCAGGTTTTGGAATACCTGTAATATTATAGGATTCTCTGAATTCATACACAATTTTAGTGACTGTGGATAAATCAATTCCGTGTGTAACATTTAAGTGTGCTATAACACTGGAATTTTAATAAGACTTTTGTAGAATGGGGGTTGCTATTTCAATCAAAATGGTGACGTCATTACCCAAAACAGCTGAGGGTTGAAAATCGAATGTTATACAAAAATGTGTAATTTTATTAAATGAAATCGACTTGGAGGATTTCTTCCAACGATATTTTATTTAGCTTTTACAGATTTATTCCATACTTTAGGCACGCGTCTACAGGCCTTATATATATATATATATATATATACATATTATCCGTTTGCAGCTGATCTAATCGTACTAAAGCTAGTTAGAAGAGCAAATGTTAATAACAAGTGTATATAACGGTAGTTAAAGTTATATAAATGATAAGGATCTACAATCATTGCCGCGTTTGTAACTTAAGAAGTATTTAGTTGGTAAAGAATATTACACAGTCGAAGCTTACTTTTCCGGTTTTCACTAATTTCTTTTTTGTTTTTATCTTTAGTTTAATATACATATATGCATTGTTATAAGTTCTTGCTAAGTTTACTTCTTCGCTATGAGCATCGTTTGTGATTCTATGTATTTTTCTTTTCTTTTCTTTAATCAGTGTAATATTGTTTACATTCTTTTATAGAACGCGTTCTATGCCTGTGCAGAATGAATAAAGATTGATTTATTTATTTATTTATTTAACCCATTGCTGCGCGTAACGTAATAGCTCCAGATCCATTAATAGACCAGTTCACGAACATCACCTTGGTGAGACGTTTTCGTTGAACTAATAAATATGTATCCTAACAATGCAAACATTTCTATTCTATCTGTAAATTAAAATCTTGAGCAGCTGTATTTATTCTTATCACAAACTTTTGTTAGAATGTCAACTTTTACCACTTCTTGAGGTCAATCAAACACAGAGGCATACCTAGAGGTAGGGCACAGAAGGTCATTTTGCTTTCAATATCCGGGTGTTAGCAATTTCGCAACCGAGTGTCATTAGCATAGTAATCCGACGAGTGACTTAGCAACCGTGCTTGAAACACCCGTTAATCTCACCGGCATTTTCGTCGCTGTACTTATAGATAATAGTTTCTACCTGTGGATCTCTCCCTACCTAACCACACCTGAAACAGCTTTTAATAATCTATAATAAAAATAAAACTACAAATTTTAGACCGAGTATTATGTATTGAAAATACACAAAAAAATAAATTGTACATGATGTGAACATAAAATACCAGCTATGTACGAAAAGAAATACATTTTAAAAAATTTAACCTACTGATTTTTCTTATTGTATCTCTCTATTAAGTTGTTTAGAAATTTTTGTTTATTTTTACGTGTTTGATGTGTATTTTGGTTTTCAAATCCAAACTTTGTATTTTTATATATGTACTGATTTGAAATTCTTTCATTTTTTCTAAAAATAAAAACAAATTTGGGTGCGTTTTGTACATGAAATCATTAAAACTGCGATGAAATGATTCGCATGCATCTGAAATGTATGTGTCAACTATATAATCTGAGAATGTTTGTATTCTGTCATCTTTAGGCATTATTTCAAATAAATCCATGGCAAAGCACTCACCAACTTCATCAGGGTCTAAATACGTTAAAGCGAATGTTATACGCAACCACTGTCCGATTGAACTGGACGTATTATTATATTCTTTGATTAAACCACACTCTTGTATTTTTCGGTAACACGCTTGACTGAGATGAAATCGGCAACTAATAATACGAGCATGAGGCAAAATTTCTTCAACTACCTTGTGTATGGCCCGTTCAAAGTCCGCTACAACCTCCGAAATGTTTAAAGAAAATTTGCATTTATTTTTTATTTGGCAGTGGCGAAATTGCCTGGTCCCTAATATCTCCATTAAAATATGCCGCACACCACCTTGTTGCATTATTTGTTTACTCCTTTGTAAACCATAGTATTTTATCTTCTAGCTCAAATTTTAAACATATGATGAATTAGAATTTTACAACTGCTTTTCGTACATACTCGCGCAGTAGCTGCGGTCGCGCTCTTCGGAACACCACCGTGGCAAATATGGTAAGTAGAAAATGATTAGAAAACTACCTCCCACCATTCGCAGACGCGTTTCGCAGTTTACCGCTCATCAGTGCGACTCTCTGTCACATATTGGGCAATTCCTTAATTGGATTGCTCATATGTACAAACATCATATATGTTACTATATATAGATGTAAAGTCGAGAATGAAAACTACATCTCACAAGAGTCGCACTGATGAGCAGTAAACCGCGAAACGCGTCTGCGAATTGTGGGGGTAGTTTTCTAATTACGTTCTACTTATCAAATTTTAAAGTTTTTAAGTATATGTATATACATATACACACACATATACATATATATATATATATATATATGGTAGAACGCTTAAATTTCTTAACTTGCGAGAAAGTCCGTATACAAACAAATACCAGTACAAACAAGTTATGCACGGAACTGAACCGATTTGGATCAACTCTACTCATCGTATTCACGCAACAAATATCAATGTGTTCAGACAGCCTGGCTGCTATTTTACGAATATATTTTCTCGTCACCCCTCCCCCACACCTCGCCACTTTTTATGGTTGGTAAAAGGTTCTTTACATCTCTGACTTGTGTCAAACATTCAAAGCGAGCACAATGTTATGCTCGTGTGCTACTCAAGTAAGTCGTCACGTTAAGGTGTCAACTGCCGGATATAGCAGTAGTAAAAGATACCTATCGAACGTTTTTGAGTTTATAAGTAATATAGCTATCATTATAATTAAACCTAGCCATCCTCGGTAAGTTATGTTGGTATTGCATAACCGCAATATCCAATATAATCCTGACATTACAGATTACGTGTGTCTAGTCTAACAGTGACTAGCCTAACAGTGACTACTTTTACGAGATTGATGATAACATCAGTGACCCCTCTCAAATACATTTTTATCCTATTAGGTGACACTATATCACATCGGTAAACTCGTCACCACACAATTGTTTCATAAATGTGATAATGCTTTCCTCGAACTAGCGAAACACGTGTCATCGATTTTATTAAAAAATAATTGTGTGGTGAGGAGCAAGACGCTTTCCAAAAGAGCAAAATAGTTTAGAGATCTCAATCGAAGGGCCACAAAAAAGGAGGACAATATTAAATATGTCTAAAAAAATAAAGGAAGCAATAGAAGAGCAGCGAGAATACCGTCAGGAAGTGCAAAATTAAATAGAAATATGATTGATATAGTGGATAGATTGGAGCGTATTGAGAGAGAGAGAGAGAGAAACGTACGAACAATGTAATCCTACAAGGTTCAACTTAACAATAGATACTGGTAACCAAGAAATACTACGTAATTTGATGGAGAACTTTTTGACAGAAAGTGGTAAACGCTATAAAGTTGGGAGAAAGAATATGCTTAATAAAATTAATAAACCAAGAGGATAAAATAAGAATTATGTAGAACAAAAGGAAGCTTAAAGTAAGAGAAGACAAGGATGACCTCACAAGGAACGAGGGACATCCAAAAATAAACTACATACAAAGCTAGAGAAGAGAAAAGCAAGAGTAATATCACTAGGATTGGATACAGAAAACTATATATAGAAGAAGAAGAGTGGCGATGGAGCAACGAGGAGGGAATTGTAACGTTTTTTTATTCTTCCTTTTCCGAATAATGTCGATCGTTACGCTCGATTTGATTGGTTAAATCATCGTTTTTAAGTTTTATTTATTCCTCATTTATTCTCTCATGAGAGACATCTAACGGCCGATATCCTTTCAATACCTTTTGTTGATAGCGGTCTCCATGCCGACGGCGGGCATCCATTATTTGTTTATTCGAGACGAGGGGAGTTCGTTGACCGTGGCAGAGTAATCACGTTGTGCGAGAAGTAAAATTTCCTCCAAGTAAAGTTCAGAGGAACTACAACCTTTGTTGGATATTCGGGGAAACACTTCGTATCCCGTCACCCATTGTTGTTTGATATCGTCGATTGTGGAGAAAGGCGTGGAAGAACCGATATGATCGGATTCGTGGTAGCACGTGGTACCGTCGCCATTTTGGTTGAAATTAACCCTGTTCGAAGAACGGTAAGCGATGTTCTCCATCCTAATCATATTTCAAGTTTCTTTTCTTAGGGTTTTTTTTCTGCTTATCTTCTGGTTTCGTACTGGTTTTTCTCGTACGTGGCCGATTTCGTATCAGGCCTAGAATACGAATTTCCCATTTTTTTAATCCGACTTCTACAGTAGCCCGGGGCGTATCCAGTTCATCAATATTAAAGCTCGGACTGGGGAGGAACAGTTAACCACCTTCGTCAGCCACCGTCAGTCGCCGTCAGTTACCGTTGGAACTGCCGCCGAAGATAAGTGTGAAATTCCTATCCTTCTCAAGTTTCCTTTCTTTTTATTATTTATGACCTTTTGCTTGCTATATTTAAAATTTACTTAGAGTCACAAAAATTATAGAGTCGAGTCGAACATATTGACGTAGGCTTGTGGTATTCAGAGACGAGGAGGGGTGCCAAAACTCCGTTACAAAATGCTGAAGAAACAACCCACAGCAAAGACCTCAAAAAATTAGAAAAACTTCAAACAAGCACGGACTGCAACGTAGTGGAAATAGATCTGGCGATGGAAAAGAATATGAATTTGATTATAAAACGAAACAAAGAACGGAAGAATGGGCAAAGGATAACTAATATAAACTATAAAGACATAGACAAAAATAAAAATAGGATTTGGAAATTGGTAACAGAATATTAGGGCCACGAATGGGAAAGAGAATAAGCTAATACGAAAATATGAAAGTCGATATATTAGCACAGAAACAAAGAGGAAGGGACAAGGAGCAGTAGAAACGGACAATGAATACTTGTTAATCTACAGCGGAGTAAAAATTAGTGAAAGAGCAGCAGCAGGAGTGGGATGTATAATAAACAAGAATATTAAGAATAAGGTATATAGATGGCAGGCCATCAAAGGAAGAATGCTACTGGTGCAAATGAAAGAAGACAATGGGGATCGGTGGTCAATAATAATTGTAGTATACGACACTAATGAAGACGAAAAAACGCCAAAAGAAGCATTCTGGGAAAAAAACTTAGCGGGACCACAGAAGATGGCAGCGAAGAAATCTATGTACTCGGATATTTTAATTAATTGGCAAACAGCTGTATACAAAAAGTCGAACCAAGTAGGCGAGAAAAGTCTATTATCGATAATATACTGATAAAGAAAGAAAACAAAAACGAAATGATAGATTGCAGAGTCAGAAGAGGACCTGAAATAATAGGATCACCTCTATTGACCATGAACCAACCAATAATATGTTTTCATTTTGAAATAAACCATTTTGTAACGCCTACTGACGGTTTACTTTTTAAAGAATTAGCAAGAAATAAGACACTACAAGTTTGTCACACAAAACAAACAGTGGCATTTTAAAAACACTGCTTCAATCTCGCCGTGAGCAGATTAACAGTTAAGTTCTATTCAATCAGTTTCAACTCGGTCGGGAGCCGATCGTTTTACATATAGATTTAAGTTCGCTACTTACGTTAAGCGGGGGTACCTGAGTAAATTTTTCAAAAAATCAATTTTTTTGTATTGTATTTTCTTGTAGTTTGTAGTGCAAAAGAATATTGTGTATAAATTTCATGTAGAAATTCGGAGGATTGATGAAGTTGTGGGTTATTCTGCAAAAGACGGCAGAACGTCAAGCGCGCGGTCGGTTGGATCGGCTTCAGTCTATAGTTTGTACTTTTTGAAAAATCGATTTTAACTTCTGTTTTCTTTAATGTTCGAAGTACGTAGAATATTGTGTGAACATTTGATGTTGAAACTCCGCAATCGCTAAAATTATACGGATAAATAATTTACCGAACGATCGTGCAGCGTCCCAACGGCCGAGCACTTAATTTCTTTACCCACTTCTCAAACGCGATTATCTCCAAACATAGTTTCCAAAGTCGGTGCCAGATGTATCTCGAAAACAGATGGTCCGATTTTGTCCAAATTTGGACATAATATTCTTCGATAGGTTTTCTCGTTCGCTACGTAGGGGTTTTTCATTTGAATGAACCATTGCCTTTTTATGCAACAGAAATCGTCGGAAATTGGGAACGAAAAGCGAATGCTAAATTAAAATGCTCGCAATTTCGTCAAAAATGAAAATTTCAAAAAGCCTGCGATGCGAACTCCTTTCTATATTATATTTCAAGAATCCGTTTTCATGTTTCGGATGAACCGACTGCCCGAAATCCTTGGCACCACAAATCATGTCAACGAACAACACGTCTGATGCTGACCCCAATAACGGCGCCTCCAATCAACGAATTTATTTAAAAATTCTTGAACATACCTCAATGTACATATTTTCTAATAAAAGAAACGTGGATCCAATCGAAACATTTGTTTTTGAGATAAAATTCCCAAAATTTACGTGTTTTTCTCGCCGTTTACTCATGTACCTCCCCTTAATAATTTATTTGTTAAGTGTATAACTTATTCATTTGATTTCCTCAATATACTATAAACAAAACGGTGCATTATTCCGCGCATCCTTAACTTTTAAGTTAAGTGAGTGAAATAAACTGCAGAAAGAATACCAACACAGTCTGCTCAAAGCTGAATTGGGTGAATCAATACTAGCAAGGATGAAAACAATCGTTCTGATAGGATTAGAATATACAAATTCGGAAGCAAGGAAATAACTGACAGATATGAACAAACGGTTGAACAAAAAATGTAAACCCAAATACAGATTGACAGTAATAGTACACTAGAACAAGTATGGATAGAACTGAAGTTTATACTTTTAGAGGCAGCCAAAGAAGTGTGCAGTACCTGCAGAGTAACAAATAAGCAAACAGACAGACTGGTGGACACAAGAAATCAGGCAAGAAATAAAGAATAAGAATAAATGGCAAAAATACCTAAGCAATAAAACAGAAGGAACTTACGAGGAATATAAGAAACAGAGAAAGCTTGTAAAAGAGTCAGTATATAGAGCAAAAAGAAATTATGTGAAAGCTTTGGAGAAAAACTAGAAAAGGATAGGAAAGGAAATCAAAAACTTTTTTACAACATACTTAAATCATTCAGAACCACTAAAACTAACAAAACAATGAGTATAAGAAATAGGGCCGATTACTAAACAATAAAGATCCTATAATGGCAAGGTGGAAAGAACATTTTGAGAACCCCTTGTGCAGTAGAAACGAGAGAAGAAGGTAGCTGAGCGGCGTAGAAATGGAGATTACAAAAAAGGAATTGAGGGATGTATTAAAGAAAGTTAAAAATCGGAAAACTCCCTGCTGCCACAAAATCGCTGCAGAAATAATCAAATACAAGGAGAAGAAGCGTTTCTGAAAGTTTGTAACAAAGCATGGAAAGAAGAGGTAGTGCCGACGGATTGGGTGATAGGGGCGTATTACCAATACAGAGTGCTGAGTGCCGTAACTACTACTACCGAGGAATTACGTTACTGAGCACGGGAGCAAAAGTTTACGAGTAAATTTTAGATAACAAAATGAAGACCCTCACTGAATTAGCCCTTTCGGACTTTCAGAGCGGTTTCCGACCAAGACAAGGTGTACAAGATCATAGTTTTACTTTAAAATAGATAATCGAAAGGACAGTACAGCAAGAGGGAGAAGTTTACTTGGCTTTTATAGTCCTAGAAAAGGCATTTGACCCCTTCCCGAACAAAAATATGGAATAGCTTACAGCAAATGGTAGCCGATAATAAACTAATTAGAACAATTATAACTCTTTACAAAAATACAACTAACTATGTCATCAGGAAAAACTATAAATCTGAAATATTCAAAACACACGGAGGACTTAGCCCTATCCTGTTTAACGTAGTTACGGATGGAATAAGCAAGAAATATAATAGAGAAGATATACGTTGCACAACAAATATTTACAACAAGTATGGCTCTCCGAATGTATATCTGCAGATGATATAGTGATTATAGCAAAAATAAACAAGACCTACAAAAGAAATCTAAAAATCTGGAATAAATAACTATTGAAACATGGAATGAGAATGAACAAGACAAAACACAAGTCATGGTACTATCACGCGAAGAACCAAGAGTCAATATTGTAATAAAAATACCAAATTAGAAGAAGTATAGTAAGCCAATACAGCTACCTAGGAGTCCTAATTGATAAACGAGGACACATTGAAGCGGAAACCAATGAAAGAATTGCAAAAACTCTATCATGCTATGAGGAATCACTTCATAAGCAAAAAGAAACCTCTAAGAAGACAAAACTCAAAGAATACAAAACCATATATCGCCCAATACTGAACTACGGCTGCGAAACATGGACGTTAACACAACAACAAAAAAGCAAGACACAAGCAGTCGAGATGAGATATCTAAGAAGAGTGCATGGACTGGCAAAAGACAAGTGGAAAAATACACAAATCAGAGAGGACCTCGAAGTGGATTCGATTTTTAAATTTATCAAGAGTAGACAACTAGGCTGCTGACGACACTTAGGAAAGATGAACGACCAAAGACATGTTTAAAAAGTCTGAGAGGAGAGAACACAGAGGAAGAGAAAAAGAGGCAGACCACGGGCGACCTGGAACAGTATGATCAACAAGAAACAGGAAAGAGTGGGGTAAACTGGTACAAAAGGACAAGTAACGCTGTGGAATTGATTATATATATTGGTATGAGAGAAGCGCCGAAGGAGTACAGCGAGAAGTTTAAATTGCACGACTATGAGAATTCTAGCCAGACATACGTCACCAGATTTAACTAAATTATGTGATGAGGAGTTTCTATCGATGTGGTATACTATCAATACGACTACACCAGTTTTGTAATTATTACAAGGTCGTAAGAACTATTGCGTTATATTTGTTTGAATGTGAACAGCTGATATATATATAATATTAATATAATAATAATAATAATGTTTATTGCCCAACAGACGAACCCAATTACAGGACAAAATGCGATTGCATACAATGTATATATATATATATATATATATATATATATATATATATATATAGTATGTAAAAAGGCAAATTAACTATGAAATTTTATATTAAAATAAAAATTTATGTAATTTAATATAGTAAACCAATTGATATTTCAAGAATATAGAATGAAACAACAAAAACATTAAAGACTAAATCGAACCAATGAAGATGTCATCATAAAGTCTATCAGCATTCTGTGACATATGCGTTAATGGAGCTCTCCACATGATGTTAGTCCTCGGCGTACTGTATGTGAAAGATAGGCATTGTCGAGCTATTGTCCTCGGCACATAAAAATTAACACGTGAAAGCAGCTCTGGGCAATTAATCCTACCGATAACTAATTTATGCAAGAAACGGGCACTATGAAGAGATCTTCGGCTTGCCAACGGACGGACATCATGTTGTTCCAGTAAAATGTCGTAATCAGTCCCTTGTTCCGGATAAATTCCAGCAGTTTTGAAAGTAAGGAATTTCAAGAAACGACGTTGTGTCTTGTCCACAGCAGATATTTGAATATTATAATAGGGATACCAAATAACGGACCCATATTCCAATTTGCTGACGACCAGCGAAAAATATAATGATTTCAGTAAATGGATATTGTTGAAGTACTTCGACGATCTAATAATAAAGCCAAGAACCATAGTTGCCGAAACACATGCATTCTGAACGTGATGACTGAAGTTGAGCGCCGGATCAAATGTCAGACCAAGATCCTTTATCATACAAGTTTTACTAAGAGAACGACCATTCATAGAGTATGAAGTTGGAATAGGCGTCAGTTTAAGTGTAAAGGACATGGCAAAACATTTATCAATATTCAAGAGCAACCGGTTTGTTACAGACCAGTCCACTATAACATCAATATACTCCTGCAGGAAGGTAGCATGATCATCATTAGAAATGTTTGAGTATATTTTTAGGTCATCAGCGTAACACAAAGTGTAACAAGGCAAATTCAAAAGTAAATCGTTTATAAAAACTATAAAAAGTAGGGGACCAAGATTAGAGCCTTGGGGAACGCCAGGAAGTGGAGATATAGAAAACGAAATTCGTTCTATTGTGCAGATAAGACTTCATAAGACTCAAAAGACGCGGTGCAAATCCATATGCAGACAGCTTTCTGAAAAAATAGCATAATCAATAGTGTCAAATGCGCGGGAGAAGTCAGTATATATGCAGTCCACCTGACCTTGACCATCAATAACTTCAGTAACACATTGTGTAAATGTCGCAACGTTGGTGACAGTCGATCTACCCGGTAGGAAACCATTCTGATTTGAAGAAATGTGCGGACGAATATTATAAAATATGCAGTGATACAAATATAAGTAGCGACTGGCCCAACCCAAAAAGAAGGGATGTCTACAGAAACATCCCGATACACATGTGGGTCAGATGGTATAGTATATACACCTGAGAAGAGATCAGCGAAAGAGTTAACAATTTCTTGAGGACCATTCAAATGTATTAAGTCACGATGCATTTTCTCAGGTATACGAGTAGAACCTTGTTTACTGCGCAAAAATGACCATAAATTACGAGGATTAGACTGAATTGACTGCTCAATACTCTCCATGTATGATTTATATGAATCGGATATCAGCTGCTTTGTAAGACAACGAAATGATTTAAATCGATCATAGTAATGGGTACTCCTAGTTGATTTCCATTTTCTGTGGTAATACTGTAACTAATAATCTTAAATTGGATAATATTTCCTTATTGAACCAGTGCGGATAGGAATAATTGGAAGAGTTAAATTTAGGAACATAATTATTACAGAAGTCGTACAAGGTTTTATAAAATTCTTCCAATGCAAGGATAACGTCAGTATAGTTATCAAGAAAAGTCCAGTTGACTCTAGAAATATCATCATACAGCTTTACCAAATCTGCATTTCTAAAATTATAGTGAGTTCTGGTAGTGGCAGGAAACTGAGGAGTGCACAGTGCTTTACAGTGAAGGTCAAAACATAGTGCCGGGTGGCGGGGGTCCTCCCAAATAAGCGGCTGAACCTCATGACCAATGGACAATGTGGTAGGAAAATTGGAAAATACCAAATCCAATGCACGATTCTCAATATTCAAGACGTTATTAAATTGAACAAGTTGGAACGTATTACAAAAACTTTCCAACGATGTTACTTTTGATGAGAGGGTAAGTGTTCACCGGTAAAAGAAGGAACATTAAAATCTCCAGTCAATAAAATTGGTTTATTAATTACATATAATTGAAGTGCTTCAAAAAAGGATTCAAAGGTATCAGCGCTCGTATCAGGAGGAATATACAAGACCATTAAAATAAACTCAAAGGAAAGATAGCAGTATTCGCAAACAATAATGTCAACTAAGGGAGGAATTGAAGTAAGAACAGGGGTATCAATAGTCTGATAAGTAATTCCATTATTGAGTGCAACAAGCACACCACCCCCAGTAGTAAGGTTAACCATAGGGAATTTCCTATCAGATCTTATGACATTATAACTTGGAGGAAAATATTCACTGCCATTGAAGGCATCCTCTAACCAGGTCTCAGTCACTAAAATTATATCGTAGCAAAATTGACAGACACTAACATAAAAAGCATGAGATTTAGTACGCAAGCCACGGGTGTTACGGTAGTAGGCATTAAGAATAATGAGGCGACTATTGGGTGTAATTAGTTTTCCAACTGTATTATAGTGGGAAGGCCATTTCTATATTTTAGGCTGGATTCGCCTTTAGATAGACGATCAGCCAGATCGCGTTTCGTATTATTATGTAATTCACGCTGCATTAAGGTGCGATCTTTAGAAAAATTTACAGTACTCCAACGATCCAGTTTGCCACCACATGAGATTCCAATGGAAAAGATATTCTCAGAGGTCTGCATCTTCCCGAGCCATCACCACTAAATCTCCCCAAGTGTGACAGCTGAATATTTACATCGCCCAAAACAGACGCACTCCAGCAATTCGCCAGCCGCTGTCGTATCCAAATTAATCTGTTCAGCATTAGTTCTGCAAGCAGATTCCTTGAAGTTGTAGATAATAATATTAGATTTTCGACGTTCACGATCAGCAACCTCTTGCACAACCCTCTCAACGTCAATCAGAGAAGAGTTAGGTGTGGCAGACAGTTGGTGAATACTAGATTTAACAGTTTTTATTTCATCTTTCAGTCCAATAATCGTTGCTTTCAAGCTATTTAAATCATCACCAAGCTGCGAGCACACGCGACATGACCAAGATAAACCGGAAGTGCTGGAGTGAATCTTGCGGGCTTCGGCGTTGGAAATGTCAACACACTCACTCAGTCCTGTAACTTTTCTTTCAAATATTACATATTACAATCTTATGCGACTGATCAACCTTACCACAACAAGAGCACTTTAACGAACTCATTCTAAATTAAATAGTCAAATAATAAATTCTAAATTAAATAATCAAATAATAAATTCTAAATTAAATAATCAAATAATAAGAGGAATCGACAGGGACACACGCTTCACGCTGCACTGCCCGCTGCAGGGACTTAAAATAAGACAAACAGAGGAACGAAGGCAACGGAAGATGATCTGCTACAGAAACAATAGGTTGTAATGTTATATAATTATATAAATATAAATATAAAGGATATATTTAATATTGCAGGTTCGAAGAAAAAGAAATACGACAAAGAAACGCGAACAAAGTTGTACAAAATAGTATCATAAAAGTGACCGTAAAAACTTACATAGAGTTCCAAAGCGTCCGACTTTACACCATTACACTAGCTTTAGACCATAAAATATCTAAACAAGAGGAACACTATCGGAAAGATAAACCAAAACACTAAACAATGATATAGATTTCACTATTTAAAACTCAGAAATACTAGAGCAAATATTAAATTAAGAAACGAAAATATATGCACGATGCAACGACACATGAAACAAAATGTTAATGTTAATAATTTGAATACTACATTTGTATGAATCTTTTTACCGTGCACATTAGTCGTGGACAGCCATGCATTTCTATTTACTTCTGTTTCGGTATCTATGTAAATAAGTCACGAATATACACATATTTAATTTCTATTTACGTAAGTCAGAATAAATTTGGATGTTTGTCAAGGACAACTTTTGATATGATTTACTTTTACATATGTATCTAGTTCAGTTCACAATTTTCAATAAGAGTTCGATTTGCGTGAACCACTGTTACGCCGCATCATATGTACGATTTACGTCCGATTTGTATTTTGGCCTGTATATATTTAGTAGTGCTGTGGGAGCGAACAATAATGCCCGTTTGCACCGTATAATTTAAGTAATGCTTACAGTTAAGAACGACTTAAAATATGAATTTCGCTTGTACCGCATTTTAAGTAATACTTAACGCCCTTAAGTTATGCTTAAATTTAAGTCATCAAAAACGGTGGCTTAAGCATTGCTTAAGCTAGTTTTAAAAACAGCTGATGTAGTTTCGACGAGTAGCCTTCAATGGCAAATTGTGTTTACAATCGTTTAGATAAAAAGAATGGCTTTTCGGTGGAATGATATTAATGTAATTAATATAAAAATTAATGGTAATTAGTTCTATTTGTAAAACAAACTTATTTTCAAGAATAAACATATACAGATTATGCAAATGTTTTTATTTTTTTTTGGAGTACTCAAGCTTTCTTTCCTCGGACCACATCCATGATAATTATTTCAAAGGTCGCAACATAAGAATTAATTAAAACAACATAAATAAGTTCAAGTACTTATTTATCAAAGAATAAATTCGAATGTAGGTTAACATATACGCTTGGGTGATATTCGGAATGAATCAACATAAAATATTCAAATCTCCCTAGAAGTTACCAACTTTTGTTACAACTTTTTGTTGTCAAATCAAGTGTTACTTTGTTAAGCAATATTGTCCTCTTCCACGGTGCAATATAGATCGTTTTTAAGTCATACTTAACTTAAAGAAAGACTTTGTTAAGTAATGCTTATTTTACGTACGGTGCAAACGGGCATAAATGAATTGGAGGGTGCCGTGAACTTGAATGAGGCTGGTTTAAGCATTGCTAACACTGACTGCTGTGTATCATTGCAAAAGTTAACTTAACGCAAGCTGTCGAATTGTCAATTTTCTTAACAAGATAAAACGATGGTAAATATTCAAAATGTTTTCCATGAAAAGCAACACATATGCCTATTTGACGCTCGGATCTAATGTAATTGCAAACATTACTAATTCCATACTGAAAATTTGACACGTGAGGCAGAATTATAAAAATCGTGTTGGTAATAAATATTAGGTCTGGTGACGATGCAGGAAATCTTCCAATTCGATTATCATGCAAAAAGTAATTTTTCTGTGAATTACATGTCCTCTCACATTATCTTGCTGAAAGTAATCATCTCAAAGTTCACCGTTATGTAACTGTTCTACGATGGGTGTTAATAAATTGTTGCAACAGCTTTTAGAAGTTGGCGGTTCATTGAAAGATATCCATTTAACTACTCGCCTTGGGGATGCCGCCATCCAAACATCTAATTTTTGGAGATGAAACAATGTTTCATCTTTCATCATTCACAAGTCATGATAATAATAATAATAATAATAATAATAATAATAATAGTTCTTTATTTGTCCAACAGCATAACGCCAATTACAGGACAACACATTATAATACATACAAATGTGTAGCATCTAATGCAAAAGAAATATATAGAATAGAATAAAGTAACAGAATTCTTTTATATAAATACATATAATAAAAAAAAATTATGACATAATAGAATCAAAACCATGGAAAATAAATAAAATACTCTGTATCTAAACGCAATAATGTGCTAAACAAATACATTAAAAACAGAAGTCATTCCAAAGTGAGCCATTTCTATTTAAATTTAAAAGTGTTCTGAATGGTACCCATTAATATTATTTGACATTACATAAAGAGGAGACTTTATTAAGATATTAGTTCTGGCTATAGGTAAGTTAAGGGTAGAATAATGTCGGGATGTTCGAGCCGGCATATTGAAGTTAGTACACGCAAGCAGTGTAGGAGAGTCAATTTTGTTTGTTAATAAGTCACGCATAAACTTGCCACTATGCTTTTCACGACGGTAAGACAGAGCTTCGAACCCGTGTTGATTCAACAGACTGGTGTAGTCCGCACCTCTTTCCAGGTAGATACCGGTAGCCCTGAAGGACATATATTTCAGGAATCTCTTCTGTACGCGTTCAATACAGAGCTGTTGATTCATATAGTAGGGGAACCATACTGCGGAAGCATTTCCAATTTACTACGCACCAAGGCACAATATAATATCCGAATTACGGTTGTATCATTAAAAGATCTACACGAACGCATCAGAAAACCTAAAGATTTAGAAGCCGATGCAGCAACTGAGTGCACGTGTTGAGAAAAAGTTAACTTGTGATGATGATTCTCACTGCTCCATATTCTCATTCTGCCTTTGTTTATATATTCGCTTAGATGCATCCGTGGTTCATCGACAATAAAAGTTTCATATAAAACCTTATTGTCACTAAGATTATTTATAAATCATTGAGCATACTCATATCTGGCAATGTGATCTCGAGGGGTTAATTGATCTATAGTAATTTTGTAAGGGTACTTATATGTATATAACTATTTTATATGATAGTTTTCTATCACAATTAGGTAAATTACACAAGATTGATTGACATAATAGTTATATTCTCAGAAAGTTTAGAAACATTTTCGGAACACCTTCTTCAGTGAAAATATAACTAGGGAAATGTATAAACAAATATTTGTTTTTATTCGGGAACTATCAACAGATAATGACTAGGATTTCTTGATATACAGGATCTGTAAAAAAATTTTATATGTTATAGATAACTGATTTAATGTGTAAACACATACATGCAAACTATGAAGACACCCAAAAAAAAAATCAAAAAATCTGTCGAAATCTTAAAATTCTGTTCGAGGGCTAGGGAAAACCCGAATCAGAAACCTAGCCAAAGGTTTACTTCTTAAGAAATGTAAATGTCATTTTAACATTACTTAAATTCTGAAGATCGGTTCTGAAATTAATAGTTTGAGTATCTTTCTGTATATTTGTCATTTCGTATATTCCTTTTTTATAATTATTTTCTGTTTTAATATAATTCTGTTTTGAAAATCAAAGTATCATCCAATCATTATTTAAAGAATACTTATGGCTACACAGCCTTTTTTAGTATTGTTTTGTCGGATCGATGTAACAACCATCACAGTCTTTACAGTTTATTTTATAAACTACATTATTTTCACTTTGTTTATTTATTTTAGCTTTAGTGTTAGTAAAAAGAGATCTGTTACTATAATTTATAATGAAAGTTATGTTTATATTGTTTTATTAAATTCCTCTTTCATTTCTTCGCTTAAACTTTTTATAAGGAATAGCGTTATACTTGTATTATCATTATTTTTAATACCTATATTACATCATTTATTAATTCTATTTTTTGTTATTTATGTATTATTAGCAAAAAATTGAATTAATAAATTATATAATGGAGGTATTAAAAATAATTACAATAAACGTTATTCCTTATAAAAAAGGTTTAAGCAGACAAATAAAAAGGAATCTAATAAACACAATGTAAACATTACTTTTAACGGTACGGTTGGGTTCTCTCGATATATTTTAGAAATAAATAGCTGCATTAGTTTTTATAACGAGTTTTACTAAATATTCAAGTTGACAGATTAACTTTTACTGTTTTTTTTTGTATCACTATGGATAGGGGAAAAATGCCTGTTACATGGCATGCCCGTTATATCTTCCCCTCTGGTGCTGATAACGTCCCAGTCAAGCAGCAGATTTGGCCTTTCTCGGTCTTCCTCATCTTCGTAAAGGAACTACGGGTGTATGCTGTGTGTCTCCCTCATTCTTGTATTTTGTTAGGGTTGAGACGTAATACGTACCCAACGGTTCAAGCGTGTTGTTCGGGTGGCCTACTTCATAGGTAGTGGCAGATACTTGTCTTAATATGACGTAGGGCCATCTCGACGATGGACGAACTTGGAAGTAGTCTTCGTTGCGGCATTACTGAGTTTGTGTAGGGTTACAAGCACCAGGCCACCAACGTTGTATAGAGGGACATGTTTGCGTCGGGCATCGGCGTAGACCTTTGTCGGTCTTGTTCTTTGTCATAAACTTCTCGAGTTTCATATAAAGTTACAGCCAACCGCTGTAAGTATGGGGTGATCTCACCGGAGGGTACAATAGCTTTAAGGTCGTGTTGTACATCGTCAGGTGTTCGAAGTTCCCTGGCGAATGTCAAATAGGCAGTTGTATGTCTAGTGGTTTCGCATCGGCTGGTATTCATGGCGAATCTTATAGCTGCAAGTTTCTCTGACCACGTACTATGGTCTTCTCCAACTAGGATAGCCGGCTTCAAATCCATATTCTTTCGTTCCACCATGTTGGCCTGGGGATGGTACACGGGAATTAAACTTTGCTTTATGTTCAAGCAGTGCGCGTCTTCTTGTATTATACCACTCACAAACTGGGTGCCGTTGTCGCTTATCATTTTACGGGGTACCCCATACCTCATGAAAATTTCAGAGATTAGCACACGAATGCATTCCTCTGAGGTAGCTCGTGTTAAAGCGAAAAGCTCTACCCGCTACTTAGATGTATCTTCCACAATTAAGATCCATCTTTCTCCATTTGGAGTCTCGGGAAGAGGGCCAAATAGGCCAACAGCTATTACCTCGAATCTCTGGACATACACAGACGTTCGCACCAGCCCTACAGGCTTACAATTGCTGGCCTTATATCTCTGACACTCGATACAGTTTTTAACATAATCAGTGATGTACCTGCGCATACCGCTCCAGTAATAGCGACGAGCAATACGCTCAATAGAGTGATCTATACCATAATGAGCGGCGGTAGGTGCATCATGGTATTCTAACATGATTTGGGATCGTTCTTGAGCAGGCACCACTAATAATGCTTCTTTGCTTTCCCGTCTGGGCAGTATCTATACAGCACTCCGCTTGTCATAATATAACCTCTTTCTGTCCATTTTGCGTACTCATCGTTCTGGGATTGTGGATCTTCAAAACAGTGGATAATCTTTGCTACGTCTGGATCCTCCAATTGTATCTTTCTGATGTCGGCAACAGATCGAGCAGGAGCGTCAATACTAACGGTGCAGACGTCACAGCTAGGGTTGTCGTTATGGTCAAGTTCCAGGCAGGTACTCTATCTTTAAATTGTAACTCTGAATCAAAAGAGCCCATCTTCCAGTTGGTAATTTCAGCGTCATTAAACACTTCAACGGCTGATAATCTGAGGCGACGGTGACTTCTGATCCCACACTACTGCGAGGGCCTCGTGCTCCGTTGTGGAGTAGTTCCTTTCCGCGGAGGTGAGTAGTCTGCTGGCATATTCGATGGGATGTTCATCAGGACTTCACTTTGAAGTAACACAGCACCAAGAGCGTAGCGGCTGGCATCAGTTCGTAGAATATACGGTTTAGTTGAAGCATTTTGCTGTAAAGTAGGTGAAGATGTTAATAAAAACTTGAGTGTTTCAAATGATTTTTGTTGGTCCCCGTCTCCTTGTGGAATTCTTCTTGGTAAAGTCACTTAGTGGCTGGCACACTTAGGCAAATCGAAGCACAAGCCGTCTATAGAAAGAGCAAGTCTGTAAAGAGGACATCACTTGCCTTACGTATCGAGGCACCGCCATGTTGGTAATCGCGGGCGTTTTGTCCGAATTAACATGTAAACCATTAGGAGTGATTAGGTGACCAAGATACTTAATATTACTGGACACAAATTGCATTTGTCACGATTTGCTTTGAGTTTAACTTGTCTGATTCGCGAAAATAACAGTTTCAAATGCTTAACGTGCTCGTCGAATGTCGCCAATAAAACAATTAAATCGTCTGAATACGCTAGAACTAATACGTCACCAAGTCCATTACGAAAACGATCCATCAGGCGTTGAAACGTTGCTGGAGCATTGCGTAACCCGAATGGCATGCGGGGGTATCGGGATGTACCGAACGGTGACACAAACGTTGTCTTATCGCGATCGCATTCGCACACATTCACTTGGTGGTATCCCGCCTTTAAGTCTATAGTAGTCATAAAGGTTGTTCTGCTTGTACTTTGTATTAGGTCGTCTATTCTTGCAAGGGGATACCTGTCGGCAACGGTGATCGCATTAAGCCGTCGATAATCAACGCATACGCGAACATCACCATTCTTCTTGGGAACCAAGACTGCTGGTGGGCCCCATGGAGATTCACACTCCTCGATGAGCAGCATTCATTCCAGCATTCAGTATATTTCCTTCTTTAAAGTTTCTTTGCTGGCAGCGCTCATTCGATATGGTGGCACAGCTATCGGACGATGATTACCTGTGTCAACGTGATGCTCCGCATAAGGGCTTGCTTCTCCCCTAGTTGGAAGATATCTTCATGTTCTACTAGTAAACTATTCAAGCGAGTTCTTTCTTCTTTGTGTAACATGGATCCCTCTTCGGTACGTAACACGTTAATCATATCAAGATCGGCACAAGGGCTCATAACACCACTTTCGAATTCTAATTCATATGATTTTGGGTAATCTGCGAATTGCCAAGTCTTATAGGCAGTCTCCAGCACAATCTTGGCATTTTGTACAAAATCCATGCCAAATAATGTACAAGTTTCGGATTCTGGTAGTACAATGAACGTAGTACTGATTGCACGTCCTTTTAGAAATACCACCACTTGTGTTACCAGGACATCCTGCAGTTTTTGACTACCCTCGGCTAGTTTAATATTTATTCTGTAGGTTTTAAAGTTTTGGTTTCTAAACACTAACCTCTGGTAGAGTGTTCGTCCAGCTACGCTTAATTTTGCGGCTGAGTCAATAAAACCACGTCCACGATAGCTCAGTATCTTTACGTATAATACAGGTCGCGCGCAAAGCTTTACAGATACTTCTGTATCAGCGCTAATTAAGTAAAACTCAACTTGCGTCGTACTTGGTAATGCTTTGCACGACGGGCAGTTGCTCTTTATATAGCCTGGTCTACCACAACCAAAACAGGAAATAGATCTAGTCTCACGGTTAGCAAATTCTGCCGGTATTGGCGTTGGCGTTTGTGACGACGCAGCTGCTGGTTTCTTCCTTATACTTAGCCTTCTGCACTCCTCTTTCGAATGGCCGTAATTCTTACAGGAGTCACAACGCAGACGTTTTCTCTCCTCTTTCCTGATGTAGTGCTTCTCCTCCACCGGAAATGTCTCCTTTGCGGCGCGAGCTTGATCTAAAAGATCACAAGATGTATTTAGTTTTTCACGTACCACTTTCTCCCTGATACGTCTGTGAAGTAAGCCATATACCATGTCCAGTTGTACTTCTTCCTTCAACGTATCTCTTGGTAATTGTGCAAGTAAAGCGCGTGCTTTACAAACAAACACGTCTGTGGGTGTTTTTAAGTCTTGTTCCATTGCAAAGAGCTCTCTCTAAATGCAATGTGGTGGTTTCTTGGGTCCAAGAGTACTGCGTAATAGCGTCAAGGCGTCTTCCCATGTGACTACAGTATGCTTAACACCGTGTCACCACGAGGCTGCAAACCCATCTAGTAACATTGGTGGACCACAAAAAGCATTTTCATCAGAAATGCAAGTACACCTTTTGTATATCTCTACCACATCAATAAAAGCATTAACATCATTCTTTTTAGAACCGTCATATCTGGATGGACAATTTGTCAAATTACCAGTTCTAACTAAGGGAATATCTACTTGAACAACTGTATGCTCCTGATTAGCTGTTGCAGCTGTTCATTCGTCATTACTACAGCGTTTTGAGAGTTATTCATCATAGTGTTGTTGGAAGTACAACTACGCAACCAATATCTATTGTTATTCGCCACAATCTATAAACTGGGTACTCACTAGCAATTACAACAGCAGCAGATAACCTTTACCAATTGTTGTTTCTAAATTCACCGTGGTAGCTTCTTGTCGGATCCTTTTTGGGGATGCGATGCACAATTTTGCTACGGTTGCTATTTGGATACTGCAATTTACGAACCACGTGGAACACTAACACACCACCAGCGGTTGTTTTTTCTTTGTGTTGCTGCACGGATACCACTAAATATATCGAGCCACGAGTAATATGAGAACAGGGCACCTTCGGGTTTCACAAGAAAAATTATAGCACCGTAAAAGTGACCTAAAGGGTGACAAATTATCTAAATAGAAGTTTTGCGAGAGATGCTTCCCAGAGTCACAATTTAAGCAAAATGCTCTTACCTTAAAGTGTTTACGTTACATTCAGATGGAGCTTTCTTATGTATTTAATCACATAAATACAATTTGTAATACATTTATAATAACTTTAATTCTCTTTCTACAAATATACCTTCAAATATTAATATAATTTTTAGTAATTTAACAACATTTTCACTTTTTTCTGAGATGGTAAAATGTATGACTTTCTAAATGACATTTGACTGGTAGCAACAAGTACCAACTTAAATAGATGTATTTTTATATGATTCTTCTTATTCTTCTTCTAAGCGGTTTGTTATTCAAGTTAAAGGTTGGTTAAATTACCATTTACGGCAAAAAATATTGATTCATGCACGAACTTGTGTATTCTTACGATCTTTTTTGTATTTGCTAGTCGTTGCTACAAGGAAACTTCAACATGTAATTTGCATTAGTTTACTTGGTATTTCACTGATTCGCACCATATACTCATTGCATTACATATACTCTTGTTTCGTTTAATTGCTTGCTTGCTAACTGCTGTGTTTCTTTGAACTATTAAATATAATTAAAATTTAAAATGAATACAAAAATACGCTCTGGAAATATCTTACGATTAAAAGTATAGTTTGATAAATTTGTATAATAGAAAATAAAAGTATTTCTGTAAAAGATTTTCAAACGATTTTACTCTAAAATTTGTAAAAAAAATAATAGAGCAATATACAAATAATTACATAGGTGTATATCATCGACGACATCTAACAATTTCACGGTCTTCTATTTCTGCTTCAGCTACTGTTAGAACTTCCACGACAGACACGTTAGCAATTTACTTGTAATTTGCCATTTCTTCTTTATTACCCTTTCTATAATACACAAACGATTTAAGCGAAAATTGTAATTCGATTGGTGTTTATTGCTGGAAGCAAGTCGGAGTTAAAATTGACCATGTCCTCATCCATCCTTAATTTTCAAGATGAAGAGTCCCCCTGTTCTTCGTCTCGTGGATATTCCCTAGGGTTCAATGGATTATACAATAACTCTGCCAAACGGAAAAATTCAACAGTTCGATCCAATTTCAACTCGGCACATTTTTTGTCAAACATGTACCGAACCAAATTTCCCGGAATATGGGATTTTCTTCGTCCGCCAGAACTTACTGTATCCTTGGCAGCCCGCCACGAGGACTCGATAGCATTGGTATGAGCATCTGTATCAGAACCTTTAAAAGTCAAAGAATGATTTACTTTCAAATGTTCAAGCCCGTGCAATGAGAGGCAATCAAAGGCCTTCCAATAATCGCTGATGACCGTTTTTCCCAATTCAATCCATTCACGCATAATCGGAATCAACGTGTCAGCAGACCTGTAAATAAAAGAAAAATTGTTAAAACAATTACGGTTTCACATACAAAATATATTAAAGCATTCACCCCGATCTAACCTGACCAAAACCAGTCCGCTCCGCGCCACCCGACCCAAAACCATACTACACCAGCCGACCTAAACCAACACAGCCCGAGCCAAATCATCCCACACCATCCGGCTCAAAACACCCGATCCAAAACCATCCCACACCATCCGGCCCAAAACCACCCCACACCATACAGCCCAAAACAACCCCACACCACCCGACCCAAACTAACACAGACCGGCCCAAACCAACCCACACCACCCGACCCAAACCAATACAGCGGGACCCAAACCACCCCACACTATCCGGACTAAATCACTCCACACCGCCCGACCCAAACCAACACAGCCCGACCTAACACCACCCTACACTACCCGGTCCAAACCCATCCCACATCATCCGGTCCAAATCACACCACCCCACCATCCGGCCTAAACCACCCAACTCAAAGTCATACCACACCACCCGACCCAAACCAACACAGCCCGGTTGAAATCATACCACACCATTCGGCTCAAAACACCCGATCAAAAGTATCCCACAACATCCGACCCAAACCACTCCACACCACCCGATCCAAACCAACACAGCCCGTTCTAAACCATCCCACTCCATCCGGCTCAAAGCACCCTATCCAAAACCATCCCACACCATCCGGCCCAAAAGCACCCCACACCGTACGGCCCAAAACCACCCGACACCACCCGGCCCAAACTAACACAGGCCGGCCCTAACCACCCCACATCATAAGGCCCAAACCACCCCACACCACCCGACCCAAACCAACACAGCCCGGCACAAAGCACCCCACACCATCCGACCCAAACCAACACAGCCCGGCCCAAAACCACCCCACACTACCCAGCCCAAACCCATCGCACATCATTCGGCCCAAAACCTACAAAAAAAAATCCTAAATATAACACAACAAATGCACATAATACTCACCGATTCGCTTCCGCCCTTAATGTCACTGGGGATCCACAACGAGGGCACATGTAGCTACCCTCGTTGGGGATTAATCCCCACTGCATTAGTTGGCGACCCATTTCAATTTTATCTGAATTACATAATTTGTATAAATCAATTGAAATGATTTGAGCCATTGTAAACGCAATGACAATAACAATAAGAATAAACAAAACTGGACTTTTATTTAAGTTGCTACTGGTTGCTACCATTCGTCGATATCTACGATTTTACTTGAACTTCCTAATTTTTCTTTAAGTATGATATACGTATCCAAAACATCTTCCCGAAAAAGACAAACATGAATAGAAAAAATCATAAGAACACGCAAGTTCGTGCATCAATCAATTTTTCGGTATATGGCAATTTAACCAACGTTTGACTTGAATAATAGACCGCTTCGAAGAAGAATAAGAAAAATTATATAAAAATACATCTATTTAAGTTGGTACTGGTTGCTCCCAGTCAAATGTCATTTAGAAAGTCATACATTTTAACATCTCAGAGAAAGTGAAAATGTTGGTAAATTACTGAAAATAATATTAATATTTGAACATATATTTGTAGAAAAAGATGGAAAGTTATTATAAATGTATTACAAATTGTATTTATGTGATCAAATACATAAGAAAACTCCATCTGACTGTAACGTAAACACTTCAAGGTAAGACCGTTTTTTTTTTTAAATTGTGACTCCGGGAAGCATCTCTCACAAAAATTTTATTGAGATAATTTGTCACCCTTTAGGTCACCTTTACGGTGCTATAATTTTTTTGCGAAAATCGAAGGTGTCTTGTTCTCATATTTAGCCGGCGTCACTTTAACGGTACGTTTGGGTTCTCTCGATATATTTTATAAATAAATAGCGGCGTTAGTTTTTTATAACGAGTTTTACTAAATATTCAAATTGACAGATTAACTTTTACTATTTTTGTATCACTATGGATAGGGAAAAACTGCCTGTTACGTGGCATGCCCGTTATAACTTTCATTACAAATTATACTAACAGATCACTTTTTACTAACACCAAATCTAAAAAAAAACAAAATCAAAGTAATTTGTAAAATAAAAGACTGTGATGGTTGTTACATCAGTCAGGCAAAGCAATATTTAAAGAAAATGCTCTACAGTCATAAGTATTCTCTTTAAATAATGATTTTGGTGCGGTGACCGTTGTAACAAAACATTACAAAAATATGGGGCATTAGTTTGATGTTGCAAACACAATTATATTAAAAACAGAAAATAAAAGAGAGTAATATACGATATGGTAAATATACGGAAAAATACTAAAACTATTAATTTCAGGACTGATGTTCAGAGTTTAAGTAATGTATACAGTAATTTGTTAAAATGACATTTACATTCGACAAAGATTTTTTTATGAGGTTTTTTTGGTTGTTCTCATAGTTTACTTATATGTGTGTGCACATTAAATCAGTCATTTATAATGTATACATTTTTTTAGAGATCCTATATATCCAGAAAACCTAGTAATTAGTTATTTTGTTGATAGTTTCCGAATAAAAAAAAAAACAAATGTTAGTTTATACATTTATCCAGTTATATTTTCACTGATGAAGGTACTCTAAACACGTTTGTAAACGTTCTGAGAATAGATCTATTATATCAATCAGTCTTGAATAATTGATCTAATGGTGGTAGAAAACTATCATACAAAATACTTATATATAAGAATTATCATATATGGTAAGAATAATTAAGAAGAGGTCACGATCATATATTGTACACTCTTGTAGAATTAAAGCTGCAAAAATGCGCATTTAAGAACATATTGGGGGATATATTATGAACAAATGAGTTTATTTTATTATACAACAGACCGATCACCTCAATAAAGTTACTTTTATCTTACATAAGTACGGTACAAAGAACATTTAAAATTTATTAACCGATCCACTCTTAATGAAGCTATAAAATATAGCGAAATATTGAGATATGAACAAATGAGTTTCCTTTATTATACAACAGACCGATCACCCCAATAAAGATACTTCTATCTTACATAAGTACAGACGATATCTCGTTTACATTTACATTCAATGATGGGGTTTTATCAAGAAATCACTAACACCTATGGTATTCAAATCACAAATAAATTAAGAAGGTTGTGTTCTCTCAACACCAAATTGGCAAACAAGTTAAATCGAAGAACATTCCTACTGAGATGCAGAAAATCCAATATCTTACCAAGACATATAACGGGTAGCCATAAGAACATTCAAAATTTATTGACTGATGCGCTCCTGATGAAGCTATAAAATATAGCGAAATATTGAGATATGAACAAATGAGTTTCTTTTATTATACAACAGACTGATTACCCCAATAAAGTTACTTTTATCTTACATAAGTACGGTCGATATCTGGTTTACATTTTATGTATATATATTATATATATATGTCGCGCTTGTAAGAAACGATACCCGAGGTAAAAAATGGAGCGGAGGGAGAAGAATAATGTTTTTTAATTTTTAAAAATATTATTGCAGTTGTATAAGGGGTACAGTACAAAATGTCATAAGGGATAATACCGCATCGACGAAGCCGAAAAAATTAGCAACCATCTCACTCTTCCCATTCTCTAAATAATTATATAAGTTTAAAGTTAATGAATTTAAGAATACTGTTACAGTCTCCTGTTTTGGAGAGAGCACCAAACAGTTACCCGTTTGCGTTGAGATATAAAATAAGAAAACAGGCTTTCCTGTTTTCATGCTGGTTTATTTGAACAGATAGGTTGACATACATTTTACAATAAAAAGACATCTCATTAGACATATAACATAGAGACCTTAACAATAAAAAAGAATGATAAATATACTATCATTTTCAAGGTCAAATTTTTTGTATAGAAAATGTATCTATCGCAACGTATGCTTATATTGTGTATCATGTCTAGGGTGTACTGTGTTTTAGCCCATTTGACTTAACGCTTGCATCTTGCATTTAATTCGGGCGGTGAACGACGACGGTCTGTTACTTGAATCCGAAGAATCGGATGGTTCTCGCTTTGGAGACATTAAAATACATTGTGGCTAAACGTTTTAAAATACGTTTGTCCAAAGCAGTTCAAATATTTGTCTTTGCGTTTGTTCTAAACGTTCTAAATACGCTAGCCACAAAATGTTTGCGCCTAAGCGCGAATAAGAACGGCAAAGGCGTATCACGCATGTCTATTAGCTTGCGGATGTTAACGCACGTTCGTCTTAAATGTTTAAATTTTACTGTAACATCAAAAGGTCTATACAAAATTTTGCTGTCGGCGGGGCGGTCGCCGTGTCTCTCATAGGAGACGCTAAAACAGTAGAACATTTACATTCGTATGCCCATAAGCACGAATGCAATCTTTAGGGCAGGCGGACGCCTATGTGTATGCGGTAGTTTACCGTACGACGGAGAAAAGTCTTGGTCTCACAAGGAAACATACAGCTCTCGCAATATAAGTTGGCGAGCGGTGGGGATGCGCCGTAAACGTATTTAGGACACATACCTCCCACCTGTCTGATTCAGATAGTGCATAGGAATTACCATTGTGGTATCAATATGAGTTCCGTAGGGAAAGGACGAATGATAGGCAATTTATCCCTCCTCTATCTGCGCGAACTCGCCCCCACACTTCGCCAACTTATATTGCGAGAGCTGTATGTACGTATAAGTTCTTTACGTATTAAGCACGATGAAATACAGTCTGAACGTCGTGGAAGGCGGGTCAGTTCAAACCGACGTTCGAGTAATCTTATACTCAGCTAGCAGTCCTTCCTGCCTGCATTCATCTCTGTGTGCTTGCCTTCCTATACTACCGACGACGCCACAGAATGGAAGAATGGGCTATTCATTCAAACAGCCGCCCTACGCAATCGGTTACAATGATTCACTCATCGGTCGATCTTTTCCGAAGTGGACTGCAGTCGATCGACGTGCTTTCGTCGCCGATGATATTGATTATTTCTTGTGCGTGCAGCGGTCGAAGGATCGAGTATTCCCGTACGTCTGAACGCATATTAGAATTAACGCAAGCATCGTCGCTAGCATTTAAGACACAATATAAGTATTTACGTAAGTCCAAACATAAAATAACTTTACATATAGTACACATACGATATATATAACATGAAACTATAATACAATAATGAATATATAATTTTGGTTTAAACATACTACGAAAATAAAAGAAAAGTCGTTGAATTTTTAAAAAATTAGAAATATTGGTATATGGTAGACTATTTATACAATATTGAATATTAAAAACAAATGTGTTTAAGTCCTTAACAATTACTGTAAATATTTGAAAAGATGGAGGTATTTTCTTTGGTGTTTAAATTGTTGAGTGATCCGTTTGTGGTAATTGGTTCCAGTGAACAGTATTTTCACTTCAACGAAAAGAATACTCTGTTTGAAATGTGTTATATCTGCTGCTACCGCACATTTACAGGGATTTTTTCTACTGTCACTTCACTGTCACGGCCATCTTTGGGCTGTTTGTCCTATATAATATTTGGAACATTCCTGACATTTGGTGGCATATTATACTGAGAATTAAATTAATTATATTACCAAGATTACACTGGCGTAGCTCTTACTTAACGATATCATAAAAAGCATGAATTATAACAAATTACATTTACAAAATTTTAGAAACATCTGACATATATTGAATATAAATACCTATTGTGTTGTGTGTGTATCAGTATGTTATTGGATCCCCTCTTAAATTCTTTCTTCAGTGCAACTATATTTTCAATGGATTCCTTCCCTTAAATTCTTTCTTCTTCGGTGTGGTGAAGCTCTTTTATTTGATGTTGCTTCCTTTAAAACCCTTTTGGTCCAAATATATAAGTAATTGACCTTCAACGCAGTAAAAACGTACTTCGATTACATTTTTATCGGCGTTGCATTCCTTAACGAAAGAAATTTATATTTGTTTAGACAACAGGAAAATCTGCCTCTGTCTTTCAATAGATTTAACAAAAGCGTTTGACTGCGTCAACCATGAAATCCTTTTGTATAAGTTGGACTTGTATGGTATACGCGGCGTAACTAAGGAATGGTTTAGAAGTTAGTTAAGTAATAGAACGCAACGGGTTTCCTGTCGTAATGTTAATTCATCTCCTCTGGATATTAGTATAGTGTGCTGAGAATTTAGTTAATTCTTTTTCAAAGTAAATTGCACAGGTCTAGCTTGTAAATAATGATGTAAAAACATAAATTATAACAATTTATATCTATAAATTTTTGGAAATATTGAACATAAAATCGAAATATTTACCTATTTAGTGTGTGAATGTATAAGTGTAATTTCTTTTCCATTAACGGTTCTTCCTGTATCTCCTCTTTTCACTTCTTTTCTCGACGCAGCTTTATGGATTCTTCCCTCTTATTAATTCTTTTGGCGCAGCTTTATGGATTCTTCCCTTTATCAATTCTTTCTTCTTCTGTATGGTGAGGTTCTTTTTCTTACTAATACTTCTTCTTAAAACCCTTTTGGATCGAAATATATTTTAGACTTCTTTATTGACTTTTCTATATTGTCAATTCAATCGTCGTTAACCAAACAAACTTTTATTTCTTCTCGAAACCAGGACTACACTCCTGTATTTCTCCGTTGTCCCCGAAACGAAACTTTAATTCACCTTGACTTCAGTCCCTCCAAATATATTGCTGTTATAGAAACCTGTACTGTACGTCGATGTATCCTTGGTTATTTCCAGTAAATTTATGTGAATTCTTGTAATGTATAATTGTTGTATGAAATGTGTTTTAAATGTTAACAAAGTTCTTTTTATCCATTAGATTATGCTTTTATAAAATTTATTTAACAATTTTTATTTCTGGTGACATTTGTTGCTCCCATTAAACGTCTCTGGCTAGAGTTAAAATAAAGAGACAACACCCGTACGGGAATTAAAATGCTCAAAGGTGGTGGACGTGGTATCGAAAAGGTATAAACAGAACCCCAAAACTACATCAAATATCATATGAAGACCACAACCCCAACCTTAACTGTGATTTTGATAATTTAAGTTATCATGAATGAGTTTTCTAATGGTAATTAACCATTAGTGTATTATTACACTACAATAGGCATACTACAGCGATCTATTTTAGGTCCGTTGTTGTTGCTACTATATTTAAATGACTTGCCAAATTGCATAAGTAATGAAAGCGTAATTTTATATGCCGATGATATTAATATTATCATTGAAGGTGAAAATCCATTAGAAGTCTCTGTTTTAACTCCTCCTCTTTTGAAGGAATTGTTGTGTTGATGGGAATGTGAAATTCCTCTTGTTTTAAAGAAATTCGCTCCTTGCGGTTAATGAAACTCGATAACTACTTAGCTAGTATATTTCATTAAACTAACATAACTTTAGTTTGTGATATGTACAATTTGCGTTAAATAGGAGAACATGTGTTTCCCGAGAATTCTTAGATTATTCTGTTTAAATTTTGTATATCTACTAATATTGATGTTTATCTCGTATTGATTGCTTAAATTTGATTGGTGGTTACAATCGGAGACGGATCTAATACTTAACAAGAACTTATGTACAAATCCCGGACACAATGTATAGGCACGACCAGGTAAGGGTAATTTATTATAGGGTTCTTACCCACGACTAGCCTATCAACAACAACATTGTAGAGATGCCGCGTAGTAGCAGCTGTGAAACTATTGTTATCATAAAACTATTTCAGACGGCCGAAAATATGAATAGTTAACGTTATTAGACAGCTACCGCCGAATTTGTAACGTGCTATTTTAAAATTAGAATATAATAAACAGTACAAATATAATTGTTCGGTACCCGACCTTTTCGAATAAATTGTGCCCTCCATCTTGAGAGATCTAACTCTCAACCGGAAGCGCACATAGTTTTGAAACACACCGTTTAAGTATGCCGTTTGCCATTTTCACTGACACTACCCGCACTACATTTTCTTTTCCTTGATGTGTGCCCACGATGCGGCCTAGCCGCCAGTGAAGCGGTGATGTGTGGTTCTCTTTGATAATTACCATGGCTCCTACATTTAATTGAACATCGGATGTGGTTTCCATCGTACCCGTTGTTGCAGCTCCGAAATGTATTCCTTAGACCATCGCCCCCAGAAGTGCCTTTGGATTTGTTGCATTCGTTGGAATATGTTTAATCTTAAGCGGACAGCGCTGTTAACTTCTCTCCTATCAAGAAGTGTGAAGGGGTAAGAGGATTCAGGTCAGAGGAATCACTAGACAGTGGAGAGAGTGGACGGGAGTGGAGACACGCTTCAATTTGTATTAATACTGTATTAAATTCTTCGTACGTTAATTTTGTATTAGCTATTACTCTCTTAATATGGTGTTTAGTACTACGTACACCTGCCTCCCATAGATCTCCAAAATGAGGAGATTGAGGGGGTTAAAGTGCCAGTGGATGTTTCCATTAGCTAGTGCAGTTGATAGAAGAAGTAAGATAGCTCTTTGATTTCATTGCTAGCTCCCGCAAAATTAATTGCATTATCGGAATATATACATATAAGCACACTTGCCCCGTCGGCTCATGAATCGACGTAACGTGCATAAAAATGACTGTGTGATCAGGTTACACTGCACTCCAGGTGCACTGTCTTCGTCGCAAAGCAAACAAATAAACATACATATGATTTAATAAGTTTATAACGGCGAGTTTTGCGATCTTTTATGGGAAAGGGTCCTTCATAGTCTACTCCGCAAGTACTAAATAGTCTGAGGTTTTAGGCGATCCCTAGGCGGATTTCCCATTATTTGATTATTAATTATAGGTTTAGCTCGGAAACAAGTGACACAATTGCGGATAATTTTTCGCGTCAAATTTCTACCTGAAATTGCCTGAGATCCGCTGTGTAATAAACGATGGTGTTCTTCGCGGGCGATGAGGTCTGTAATTGTATTACTGGCCCGTAAAATGATGGGGTGTTTTTTGAGAAAATCAAACGTTGAATTGGTTAATCTGCCACCTACTCGAATCAATCTCTGCTTGTCTAAAAAGGGGCATAGTGATAATAGCTTGCTTTTACAATTAACCAGTTTTGACTTTTGTAAATTCGAATAATCACTGCTAAAGCAATGCATTTGTATAGATTTTAAAATAACTGATTCAGCGTTTTGTAACTCTGTGGTAGAAAGGTAACCTGTTTGACGATTTCCTACATCTATTTTCCAATTTGCTGTGAATCTAAATAGATACGCTACTACCCGTCTTAATTTCGTAAACGAAGAATATTTGGTTAATAGATTAATGTCGAAAGTTGTGGCAATGAGCACTACAGTATTCCTAGACTCTAACAAGCCTTGATCTACTTCATCTGGTTCTATCGTTTGAGACATCTAGACTTATTTTGATTAAGTCATGATGGTCTTAACCACTACAATGTACGTTTTTTAATCTCGTCAGGTAACATGCCTCGTGACAATAGATCGGCAGGATTATCTTGTGAACGCACGTGATACCAGTCTGATGTGTTACTTAACGAGGCGGCTTGGGAGTTCATAGTCAACAGATGGCACCACTATCGAAAAACGGCACTAATTTGTAGGATACAAATCTGGAAAATTAAGCATTCTTTTAATACAATCATTAACAAAGCGAAAGTGAAAGGAATGAACTAGGGTATGCTATACTATCAATATTAAATATGTCGTATATTCTGAGAAAACATGTTCCAAACATTGCAAATTAAGAACAAAAAATTGTTAAAATCACACAAAAATATTGCAAAACCTTGCCGCGATGTTCTACATGTGAAATTTGTAAGAATATGAACAATTCGGTATGTATAAAGAAAAATTTGTATCCGCAAAGTGAACGTATGACAGGCGTTGACTTATGAGTCCTCAAAATCCTGGTAAAAGTGTAGCCATTTACCGATAGATAGCAAAATATATTTTTATGACAGTAAATGCCAAGGAAAAAACTTCAACTTGTAATATGCATTTTCATTTGCTCTAGATTTGGCGCCAAATTGCTACCGCATAATCCACAACCTATTGATAATCAATTAAAATAAATATGTTGTTTTCAAAGCCTTTTTATTTGAACATTATTAATATTAGGAAAAAGTATAATAAAAATCACAACATCAAAACGAACTTGAAACTTCTAATAATTGAAAAATAATAAATTAAGCAGGTTATGTACGTAACTGCATATATAAAATAATGTTTTCTTATATACACAACATCAAGACGGTAGCTTATATAATTTATTGTTTTACCTAATTGTACGGCATTTACATTTTTAATGCGAAAAATTTAGCCTATGCATACGTGTAAACATGAAAATTGAGAATTAAAAAGTTGTTTTTTGTGATTGCCGCAAATTCTTATAAGATATCCTCTGCATTAATAGTATATAAAAGTTAATATTCTATAGACAAAATTGCTAAGTGAGATAACCTTTCCTGCAACATGGTAGAGCTTAAATAATTTGTGATCAGTTAAAGTTTAGAAAATGAAGGTCCACCTGATGCTACTGATACCGGAAGAGTAAAAAGGATTCTCACACAAATTGTTAAATTGTGAAAGGTTGGTGATAAATTGCTTTAAAATATGTATTGCAATAAATCAAAGGATTGTTGCCATCAATGTCAGATTCACTTTTGTTCCGTCGAACACTCATCACGCTCACAAAAGACAAATAAGGAATATTAAGTACTAAATAATGTTTTTGAGATTTTTCTACATGATTAATATACTCTCGTATAACTGGATCAAATGTGAAAATCATTTTAATTGCTTTTAGAAAGTCGCCATTATCGTTAAAATTTGTTTCGAAAAACCTTGACTTCTTCCATTTTCGTTAACCGGATAATTATGTAATTTTTTTTTTTTTGAAAGAAAAATATAAACCACGTAAAGTGGCCAAAAGACCAATTGCTGCCCCATGGAGTTGCAGCGCGCGTGCATCACCCTTTCAATACGTTGGGGCCTTGAATATAAATCTACACATAATCTAATATCATTTGAATTATTTTTTGGGACAATCACTATAGGACTTGCTCAGTTACTGTGTGTGGAGAGACAATACCGAATTTTAGCATTTTGAAAGTTCTTCCTCCACTTTAGGTTTAAAATCATCTTTTATTTAAAATTCAGCTATGAAATCTCTAATTAAAGAATGGTGTTCATCGACAAATACACTAGGGAATTCATCCTTCACTTGAGATATTATTAACTTACATACATATGTCTGACACTATTTAACAAAGCTGAACATACATTATCAGAACATGACTTCATGACATGTGCCATTACAATACTGGTATAAAGTGCAGAATAAATATTCCTTCGAATGTTATGTCCTGAATAAACTGGAACGCATTTTCCAATACCTCTTCAAGTTGAAACTATTATTTTTGATATAACGAAATTGCGCTTGACGCTTGGCAATATGTTTTTTATGAATCTGTGTGAGAATATTGCAAGCATCGTTTCGTTTGTTGTTTAGGTTTCATTGAAAAATTGTAGAAAAGGAACAGCAAGCACAAGAGAAATATGTTCTTGAACGTACCCCATAGGGTAATGCCAGACCCCTATGTATTTTCACGTATTCATATGGAAATATTCAGTTATTAGAATTGCATCGTATTAATATCCATGCAGATATATATTTTCAGGCTTTTCTTCGTTCTCAGAGATTTTTATAAGCATTGAATTACCTGCTCAGATGAGATTATTGAAAAAGAATTTCTTTAAAGGTGGAAAGCAGCTTTTCTCCGTTCATTTTTGTGTCTTATTTCAGAGTATATGTTCAATTTCATGATGGAGTGCGATAGAAATTCTGTTATTAATTTTTATTTATACAACTAAAACAAATATAATCAACTTTTGAATGTTATTGGCATACTAGGTCTGAACATTTTGCACAAAAGAATTTTACCGTCTTATCAGTTCCCTGTGAACAAAGTCTAATTTCTACCTATTATTGTATGAAACACCGGCAGCTAGAACTATTCCGATATATGCATCTAATTCAATGCTAGTTAGATCTTTCCAAACTCTTTGTTTTTATCAGGATTTAGCGAATTCCAATTTTGAACAACGGCTTTCGCAAACCGATGAAGAATTTCTTGAATACCTCGATCGGAATCGAATTTCGTTCTAAGGGTCCAGATTAACAAAAGGAGATCTAAGATATCTGTTTCGCTTGTACAGAAAGTACAGAAAAGTGCGTTTGCGTTACAAAAGCCAATCAAGTCCGGTGTTCTTGTATTCTGATGTATTCTAGGTAATTATATGTTAAGGTCTCATGTTTACCAAAACATGTATGCGCGCTATTGTAATAGAAAAACAGACTGGAGTTTTCCCAAGTGAGTTTTTGTGTTGTCTGTAAAGAAAGGATGATAGTAACGACAGATTTTACATATGTCCAAATGCGCAGAGAGGAAAACTGATAATCCCAAGTACAGAAGTTATTAGAATTTGCACAATTGCAGAGAAAGTGTTAAGTTAAAATATTCCAGCATTGCTTATCACTTCTAACATAGTAAACGTCTTAATGAATATAATTATGAAAAGAATGGCTTCCACGTTTAGCACAGAAAGTATGCAAAAGCGTATTGTATTGCAGAATGTGTTGGATAATCACAATCTGGAATTGATTACATTAATATTCAAGTATTATTTAACTATGCGACTGCATTATGAGGGTCGATTAAGATCACAAAAAATACAAACATATGGCATAAATGTATTAAATTAATTTAATTTTTCAATCAATAAGTGTATGTGTACTAATTTATATTAAATATTGTCTTGTCTTCTAACTCTTCCTTCACCAGACCGCTAGTTTAATTTTTAGTTTAATTTTTTAGTTTGGTTTACTCTTATTGTGAAACGTTTTGAGGTTTTGGATGTTTACATTTTCTAGAATTAGACTTTAGATTTTTATTATCTTGTTATGAATCCTGTTCCGCTTAGAGAGAAAATAGTTCCTTAATATTGCATTTAGAAAGCAAATTATTTTGGTTTTTCTGAACATATTTATTACACCTAGAAAATTCAAGTTTTGAATCTAAAAACAGGAAATAAATACAAAACAAATTTATTCATCGTTAACATTTTCATCCAAAATTGTCCAGTTGATAGAAAACATCGATGTAAAATGTCATCAAAATGTATAAATTGAGGTTACGTTATTCAAGTTATAGGAAAATAACATTCCCGAATGCCACTAAAATTTGATTGTATTTTTACTAATGCGAATTTTTTAACAGTCTCCAAGAGTGAGATGACACTTGTATTTTGTTTCACTCAGATCGCAAAACATTCTACGCATTGCATTGATATTTATGGATAGATCACGTACCAGTTGAGACATCTGTTTTTCCCCTCAAAAAATCCAATCCCCACCACATAAGTTGTCTCTTAATGTCTGAATTGATGACACGCGATTAGCTATGAACGTTTTCCATCTTGTGTGGGTCAGCGCGAATCCAACACAACGCTATTGTTGAATCGCACCAATAGTAATACGATTGAACACTTACTGAAAGGGATGTTTTTACTCTATCAACTAACTGAGCTAACAGCAATGCTCCGCACAATTATAACCGAGGTATCGATACGGTGTTTAAGAGGGCTACCTTTGATTTCGCGCAAAGAAGGTTTACCGAAACTTTTCCGTTTGAATTTAGAGATTTTACGAACACACAAGCACCGTAAGCTAAATTTGAGGCGTCACAGAAGCCATGCACTTCTATGTATGCTTGATAATTGTACAAAACATAACGAGAAATATTTAATGTATTTAGTGATGGTAGTTGACGTAGAAACTCATTCCATTTTGTGAATACTCGTGCTGGTACTGATTCATCCCAATGCAAGTTCGCTTGCCAGAGCTGTTGAGTGATGATTTTAACTATAATTGTCACTGGACTAATTAAACCTAACGGATCGTAAATTTGCCCTATCGTTGATAAAATCGTTCGTTTTGTAACTCCTGCTGGTTGAACGGAATTGATGTTGTACCGTAATATATCTTGCGAGGGAATCCAAAATATTCCTAATATTTTAGAATTTTCACCTATCATAATACTATGACTGATAGCATCACAATGATTAATCTGTGATACGGCAAATAGAACTGTTGAATTATTAGATATCCACTTTCTTAATTCGAAACCTGCCTGTTTTAATATAGTATTGATATCTCTACAAATGTTTGTGAGTTCAGTTTCCGAGTTTGCACCTGTTAATAGATCATCTATGTAGAAATCCAATAATATTAATTTGCAGGCTTGTGGATATGCAGCGATGTTGTCTAGCGCTAATTGCTTTAAACACCGCATTGCTAAAAGGAGCAGATGCGGTCCCGTATGTGACACTGTTTAGAGTATATGTTTGAATTGGTTGCCTTGCATTTTTCGCTAGACAATTCTCCGCATATCGCGTTGAGCAGGGTCAATTAGAATTTGCCGATACATTTTTGCGACATCTGCTGATATGACATATTGATAGTTTCTAAAACGCAGCAAAATTGATACTATGTCTTGTTGTAGCGCAGGACCGATACCCTGAATATCGTTTAGTGATATTCCTGATGTAGACTTTGCTGAACCATGGAACACTACCCGCAGTTTAGTAGTGACGCTGCTTTCTTTGATAACTGCGTGATGTGGCAAATAAAATGAGTAAATCTGTGGAATCATGAACATATGACCAAGTAATTCGTATTCATTCATAGATTCCACATATTCATTGCACAATTTAGGTTGTCTCGCGAATTTACGTTCTAACGAAATTTGTCTATTGATGGCATTTGGTTTTGAATCCCCTAATGCTGTAGTAGGACTAATAAAGGGAATTTGAACCACAAATCTACCATCAGTAGTACGTGTGGTTGTATTTATGAACACTTCCTCGCAGTATTGATCTGCAGGAGATAACTGCTTTTCACGACATTCTTCAAGCTGCCAGAATTTCTTTAATTGTGAATTTAATGTTTCAATGCTGCAATATGATTGTATTTGTCTGCCGACTGATATAGAAACAGAACCGGAAATGACCCATCCAAGTTGCGTTTTTGCAACGTGGAGAGGTTCTTTCCTAACACAATTTGACCGACTGATAATAAGGTCCAGAACAATTGCGCACCTATTAACATATCTCATGTCTCCGTTTTATAAAATTTTGGATCAGCTAATCGTATATTTGATGGAATATTTAAACTAGACGGATTAAAACTAACACTCGGCAATTGATTTGTGATTTTGTCTAAAACTAAACATGGAATTTCAAAGTGCACTGAATTGTACAGTGAAGAAATGCGAGTGATTGTCCGGAATTTTATTGGTAGTAAGCTTTGATTGATTCCTGTAACAGACGAACCGTGTCTTCCCTTCAGTTTAATTTATTACACATGCTTTCCGTAATGAAATTGAATTGAGAGCCAGAGTCTAACAGAACTCTGCAGGTATACTCATTTCCTCTGTTATCATACACCTTGACGCAAGATGTAGATAATAAAACTTGACTGACATTTGGAGATTGCGTGATTAGACATAGTAGAAGAACTTGGTTGTTCCGATGCAACGGGTTGAACACTATCTAAATGAAGTAGCGTGTTATGCTTTGCTTGACAGGTTCTGCATGTTGATGATTTACACTCCTTTAAAAAGTGCCTTTTCGTAAACAATTGCTACATAATTTTAATGCTTTGATCTTTGTTATGCGATTTTCGGTCGTCAGTTCTAAAAACTCTACAGTTGTAAATGGAATGCGAACCCTTACATATTATGCAGCTTATATTGTTACTCACCAAATAGCCTTTTACATTCCATTTAATGTTTGTGTATATGTGAATATTAATATTGCGTTGAGGGTTTAAATGTGTATTAACGTTACTTATGGTTTCTAAGATGTCACAACGTTCACGTAAAAATGATGTAAATTCGTTAAATATTGCAGTTTCATCAGCGATTTTATAAAACTCCCATTCTCTTCGCGTATTTTGATCTAGTTTAGAATTAACAAGGTAGTACATTAAAAGCGTGTCCCAAGTATTTGTTGGCTGACCTAGAGATGCTAACGCTCGCAAATGATTTAACACACATGTGATTCTTCTCCGATGGGTTTTAAATTAAAAAGTGCACTAGTATCATTGTGAACTATAAGTCGCTTATTCTGGAATCGTTCTTTTAATAATTGCCACGCTATTATGTAACTTGCAGCTGAAACTTCTAGTGATTGAATAACAGCCGCAGCTTCGTTTTTTAATGAAGACCTTAAATAATGGAACTTTTGTATGTCCGATATTTGCTCATTTGTGTGAATTAAAGAATTAAACGTATCTTAAAATTCCATCCATTCATCGTAGTTTTCCGAAAAAGGCAGGCAATTGAATTGTTGGTAACTTGACACCTATCTGATTTTGTGCTCCGATCATTGCGATCATTTGCGATCATTTGATTCAGAAGGGATTTCATCGTGTTGTAATAATTCCAACTGGTCTTGTACCAGATTGAACTCGTCTAAGAGTGACTCGGTTTTTGATAGCCGACGCTTTACTTCTTCGATTATCGCGTTTTCTGTGATTGGTTTTGTAACCTTTCGATATAAGATGCAAATCTAGTTAATTGGGCCATAATCTCACCGCGCTTTACTACTAGTGAGAATTGGTCTGCCATTATTGAGGTGGTATAAATTGAAGTATATCAAGAAAAGGAAGGCAATGAAATGAGGAATTGCACTTACTTGATTCTTGACAGGTGATGCTGTGATGATATGTTGTTTGCCGTCTTGATTTTCTTGATATTTGCTGACTGCCGTTTCCGTGCGCAGATTCGGCTCTCTCGAAGGACCAGATGTTTGAACTCCTCCTCTCTTGAAGGAATTGTTGTGTTGATGGGAATGTGAAATTCCTCTTGTTTTAAAGAAATTCGCTCCTTGCGGTTAATGAAACTCGATAACTACTTAGCTCGTATATTTCATTAAACTAACATAACTTTAGTTTGTGATATGTGCAATTTGCGTTAAATAGGAGAACATGTGTTTCCCGAGAATTCTTAGATTATTCTGTTTAAATTTTGTATATCTACTAATATTGATGTTTATCTCGTATTGATTGCTTAAATTTGATTGGTGGTTACAATTGGAGGCGGATCTAATACTTAGCAAGAACTTATGTACAAATCCCGGACAAAATGTATAGGCACGACCAGGGCGAGTGCGAAGTCCCTCAGGGCTCTTTGCTAGCCCCGGAGCTGTTCTTAGCTTACGCCTCCGACCTTCCGAAGACGATGGCTACGTCACTTGCAGTCTACGCGGACGACACTGCTGTATGGACCACCTCGAGGAGGGATGATCTCATATGTCGCAGACTACAAGAGGCCACGGATGCGATCCTGGAGTGGGCCAACAAGTGGAGGGTCAGGATGAATGTGGACAAATGTGAGGCGATCCGCTTCACGAGAAGGGGGTATTCCCGCAGATAACATCTTCGCGGGGAACCATAGACTCCCTTGGAAGCAGGAGATCGACTACCTCGGTGTGACCCTGGACCGAGGCCTGACCTTCGGAGCCCACGTGGATTCGGTCATGAGGAAGTATCAAAACGCGAGAAGAGCGTTACTGCCGCTCCTATGTACAAGCTCGGTTCTCAATATGACAGTGAAGGTTCTCCTATACACCGTTTTTCTGAGACCTATTCTCACATATGGAGCGCTGTCCTGGACAGCTGCAGCGAAGACTCGGCTGCAGAAGTTACATCGAGCTCAAAACCAGATGCTAAGGATGATCGCCGGAGCGCCGTGGTTTGTCAGAAATCAACAGCTCCACGCAGACCTGGGAGTCCCGCCTCTCAGCGAGTACATTACTCAGCTCGCGAGAGGCACTCTAGAGAGGATATCTAGATCTGACAACCCGGTGCTCCAACATATAGCAGAGCTCGACCAGGACAGCCCCCGCCTAAGACCCAAGTGCGGAGGGTGCAGTCTCTTCTCGACGTATGAAGACAGTGGTACTATAGAAGTCAACCCGTAAACTCCCTTTAAGAAGACCAATCCAGTGACCGGATCCCCAGGATCAAACCCATTCCATCTACCAGCGGCGTGAGAGTGGCCGCTTAGAAGAGGTCAAGGGGGCTAGTGTGGCTCTACTCTCGGCCCCGTAAAAGAATGATAGCTCACAGGCACGACCGGGTAAGGGTAATTTATTATAGGGTTCTTACCCACGACTAGCCTATCAACAACAACATTGTAGAGATGCCGCGTAGTAGCAGCTGTGAAACTATTGTTATCATAAAACTATTTCAGACGGCCGAAAATATGAATAGTTAACTTTATTAGACAGCTACCGCCGAATTTGTAACGTGCTATTTTAAAATTAGAATATAATAAAAAGTACAAATATAATTGTTCGCTACCCGACCTTTTCGAATAAATTGTGCCCCCCATCTTGAGAGATGCCTGAACAGTCTCAAAAAAGGCACAAACTACCGTCAATGGTATCTGCCAATGGACTAAATTCGATAGACTATTGATAAATTGCGAAAACCAAAATTAATTTCGTTTTATAATCGTATATAACCTATC